>OW386286.2:75698330-76118330 GCA_936432065.2 Rutpela maculata | reverse complement strand
TATCTTTAACTGTCCTAAAGAGTCATAAATTGGTCGTAAACGTATCTCCTGATCACTCTATCCGATGCTTACAAAGTTCGTATCTTTTGGTAACAAAGGAACACGTCTTAAAGCAAGTACTAAAACGTCAGTATCTGGCGAAAATATCCTTATCTTATTGACACCTCTCTTTGATGCATGTATATAATGAAGTTTTAATTTTGCGTCAGCTTCTTCGTGCGAGCTCTGCAAGTCCATCATATTGCCACAAGCGGTTGTAGTCATTACGGAATTTTCCAAGGAACAGATCACCTTCCGATTAGTTTCATTTCCCAGTGATATTAGACGTTTTGAATAATAAATATTGTCCCTTTTTGCCTTCTGACCATTTCCACTGATTTCAAAGAGTCAAAAACAATGTGAATTTCAGAATATGCGGAGCATTTTTTAAAAATCTTGGTTGAAAACTGAATTGACAAATCAGAAAAGTATCCTACATTTTTAAACGATAACATTTGTACTTCTGCCATACCATCGACAACTGCTACACAGTAAGGCTGTTTTAAGATATCTACATCCACATCACTAACTTTGGAATCATTTTGAACAAGCTTTTCTAGAAGGTATCTTATTTTACTTTTTCCCTGTCCATTAATCATTGATCCTTCGGGATAAAATAAAGACCATGGCAAGGCAGTTAGTTCATATTTTCCAATAATCTCCTTTAAGTTTAAATCAGCACGACTTCTACATATAAGTACGCATCGTGAGAACAAACTTAAATCTTGTTTAAGCTTTACTATCCCTGACTTGGTTTTAACAACAATCTTTTTAGTCATGGACTTATGCAAATTAAATTTACTTGACTTTAGTGGGTCCCAAAAATTTACAGATTTATTTTGAATCCTGTCTTTAAAGAACTCATTCTTGATTGCCACGCCAAGCTCTGACATCGCTCATACACACTTCATTAGAGGCAACTCTGTTTGTTACAAGGTTTATTTAGTTGCTTTATAGTTTTCATATTTAAAACACTAAACTTTTAGTCAGTTATTCCAATGATATGTCCAAAGCTTTAAACGCACTTCACCTGGAAAGAAAAGAAAAGAAAATTAGACAGTAACACTGGATAATCTGAGAGCTTTCTAAATTTATATTCTACCCTATAAGACAAGAAGTTCCATTTCTTACATAAATATGTAACAAGTGGAACTACTTTTTATTCAAAACTAAAACATTCATTAAATTTAAAGTTTATAAAAATTATGTGGTTCAAATTAATGGTGAAAATTCAAAAATAAAACAACATGGGTTGGGGGTAAGAAAACTACATTTGTATATTTTTACAATTTATTTAAAAACCGCTGCCCAAGGAATCACTACTTCCACATCCAGATTTTTTATCTAAGTCACTCACAACGAAAAAATTTTGTATGTGGAAATAATTATTTATGGAACATTAATAATATAATATTTGAAATCCTCTACCCCAAACACCCATAAAATGATACCCCACATCGGTAGCGGGGTGGGGGTGGTGATAGGGGGTGGTAGTGGGGGTGGGTGAAGTAAAAAACATTTTGAGGTTTCTGGTTCTCTTACACACCCTAATTCACAATTTTTTTTCATCCCCTTTAATAATGAGGTGGGGGTGGTAATGGGGGTGGCTAATGTCAAAATTTTTTTTAAGACCTCAGCTTCTCTTGCATATACTAAATACCAATTTTATGGACTCTTACCTGCTTGATTTACCTATTTTCCACAAATTTACCTCAATTTACCCCCCAACCCTTCGACGGAACAAGATGAAAATATAATCTAGTTCTAGATCTCGTTAAAGTACCTACGTGTACCAAATTTTAAGTCAATATCTCAAACGGTTCCAGAGTAAACGTGCGCACAAAAAAAGTCACAGACAGGCCGACAGACAGACAGACCGACATACCGACAGACAGAATTTTTTTTTCCTCTCAAACTTAAAATCTCGGCGTTTCGTGACATTCTAAGCCTATTTGAACAATAAAAATTTTTAAAAATTTTTTTGTCGTTACTATACTTCCACTGGATGTGGAAGTAAAATGAGGTTGAGAGGTAAGAAAACTACTACCTACTTTATTTATATTTATTTATTAAAACAAAAAAGAAAACTTTTTAATTTTAGGAGCGACATATTATAAGGGTTGAGTTTCACCGCTCTGTTACTACAGCGAAAATTTTCATTAAGATTTATTTAGAATTTGAAATTTGAAAAGAATATAGTTATTTTCAAGTTACACATGAATTAAGAGTTACCCCTTTAAAACTTACCCCCATGTCACTTTTTAAACCATATTTTCTGGTATCTTAAATAAAAATTTTTTTTTTAATTATGCATCAATTTGTTTACATAATTTTATTTCATGTCATTTTTGTTCCTTTGGGGTTGTTAAAGAGGTGAATTATACTCCTCTGCCATATTTGCTAAAGAGGGCCCATCAATATCCATATTCTACAAGGTTTTCTGAAAATTTTGATCGCACAATATTGTATCACAAATCTGCACACGGGATCCCATATTTGACAAATTGAAACCGGACTATAGTGTAATGAGTCCAGTCAATGAATATGAATAGTTTCTAGAGGGAAATGCTGATATCACAATTTTTGACTAGGCAGCTGTGTTTGGACTATTTAGGAGGTAAACATACCAACATACCAACAGTCCCCGAACGTAGGAGGTGAGGGGGATGCAGGGGGGCACGAAGAAAGTCCTGTTTTTTTTTCGCTCATATCTCGAAAACGGTTAATCAAAAAGGCTATATGCAAAATTAAAGCTGACTAAATTTTCTACAATAATGTTTCTGTTATTTTTTTTCGTATCTGTTATGGTTCAGTAGTGAATTGTATATCTTTTGACTGTATTCTAACTTTATTATAAATTTATTATAAATTGAAAATAAATTTTAATAATCATCGTAGAAAAAAATTTCTTATACAGATATCCGTTTCCAACACACTGAACTGAAATATCGAATAAAAAATGTCTTTGCGTCTGCAAGTATGTGTGTGCGTGTATATCTATGTGTGCGTGTGTATACCGCTTCTTGTAAACACGATAACTTCTGTTGAACTTAAAATATTTGATTACAATTTGGAACATATGTAAAACAGCATATTACAATAATCCCTGTTGAAATTGGGCCATATCTGTAATACATGGTGATAACCAGAGGCCTACAATTCTCACTTCATAATAATGTTATCGAAAATACCATGTTCCATATTTTAGGATAACACTGATATATCATCTAATTTAAATAAAGTTGGTTTGCCTAACTTATACCCGGTATATGCGGTTTAGAAATCTTATACATCTTCTTATTTTTGCATGCTTAGTATATTTTGCTGTGAAATTGAAATAAAACGTATTTTACGTATGATAGTTTGTAGGCTTCTGGTTATCACCATGTATTACAGATATGGCTAAATTTCAATAGGAATTATGGTAATATGCTGTTTTACATATTTTGTAAATTGAAATCAAATATTTTAAGTCTAACAGAAGTTATCATTTTTACAAGAAACGGTATACACGCACACATAGATATATATGCTCACGATATTTTCAGTTCAGTCTGCTGTGAAACGGATATCTGTACAAGAAATATTTTGTTCTAATTAAGTGACTGTAGTTAAAATCGGCGTTTGATGGATTAAATCTTATAAATGTTGATTTTTTGTTATTTAAAATAAGCATTCTCATGAACCCGATGTATCTATGCATTTGCTTCTTTAATTGTATTTTTTATCTTGTCAGAGATAAAAATAGATGTATAATAAATACTGTACTATTTTTATTTCTTTAGAACAGTTGATGCAACATATAAATATATGTATGTTTCTGTTTTAAAAAATTTATTGTAATATTTTAGATTCGTCAAGACAATAAATAATTCAATAAGTTATTTCGTGCTGCTGGAATTTGTTTGGAATTCTGCTCAAATTGCTTCAGTAGTGTTTTTTGAAATAATATCGGTAAGTTATTCTCGTATTATTTTTTTAATTTATACTTCGTTACCCAGTATTCATGACTAAAAAAACTGTTATTAAAGAATTAGGGAAATAAAGATCTTTCACAAGATATTAATTATAACAATATAATAATTATTGCGTACATATTCCACTATTTTAATATAGTAACTGTCAAATAAAAATCGCAGTTAAATCTTCGCTCCAAGTTTTAGTATTTGAATTGAAAAATAATAATACTAATAATAAAAACAATTTATTTAAATACAGAGAATGATACAATCATGTATAAAGTTTAATATTATATATTATAAATAAATAAGAGCTCGTGTAAGCTTTAAGAGCTTGTAAAGAGGAGACATTTCCTTTATCTACATTATTTATTTAGTGTACAAGTTCATTACTACCAAAGGCAAAATGGCTTGAATGTAATACTTTCCCTTGTGACAGATATAGCAGTTTTACAAACGTGACATATGATAATCAATGCTAAAAACTCAAAGGCTGCGATTGTAGCTACAATCGAAGCCAAGGTCCTCAAACCCAGTCTCTGACAGAGGATCGCTTACACAACTTTTGCGATTTTTCATGAAGTGATCTTTAAGTAAATAATATCTCCTAAACACATTATGATAATATGTTACAAATATATTCTAACTTAATTCACACAATACATATAAACATATTATTAGAGATGTCTAGTGTCAATAAACCTTTCTATTTCTTTATAATCCTGTTCATATTTAAATCGCTTGAAGTAGTTTATAGTTTTTATTTTATCATCTGGATGAATGTTAAATAGTCCGGGATGCTAGGTATACATAACTTTTCATTCCAATAGTTTTTTGTGCAACATTTACTTTGATGTTCTCCCGGACAGTTCTCGTTTGGTTGGTCCAATTTGAAACAAGGTAGGTTTTCATTGGCTAATATAGTTTTAAAAAAGCAGTTGCTTAATTTGTTAGTATGAACTGTTGAATTAAAAGGGACAAAAATAATTTATTGTCAAATTAGCTGAAGGGAATGGTCTACCAATCGCAGTACTTTTTTAGGAAAAATATTTATTAGTTCCGTGTAATCTTGTTACAATTCATCACCTCAGAATTGACCATTTTCAGAATTTTAAAGGAGCAACTCTGTAAGCTATATTAGTTCATACATTTGATTTGCAATGATTACTGAACTTTTTGGTGATATATATCATTATAAACCGAAGCGTATTGTAAATTAATTTAATGTATGGATATTAAATAAACATTTTGAAAGATATTGAACACGTTTAGTGGACATTGAACACACAAAATCTAAAAAATAATACAAGAAATCGTTAGGTTGATGATGGCTTTCTCAATTGCATCTTTTCTTTTTTTTTGACTAGTTAATCATTATATTCTAATATTAGTTTAATAGTTTTTAATATATTAATTTTAATTCAATGTATTAGTTGAAACTTGAAACAATCTGTAATTAGGGCCATAAATCTGTTGGTTGGTAATTTGTAAAATAACAAAATAAGAAATAGCTATAAACATCTTTATTTTTTGAAATACCAATAAAATAAGTTCAGAAGATAAAACTAATATTTTACTAAAAATAGATTTAAAGTAAACTTTGTCGAAATCATTCTTCATAATAGTTCAACGTGCTTTTTAAGTGTTTTAACCTTTACGACCTATAAGTCGTCTTTCTGTCTCAAAACTTCTAGTTTAGGAAGTTTTCTCTAAATCCAGTTTCTCAAATGAAATACTCGTAATTTAACAGTAAGTAGCAAGTAACTTTTGTGTTTTACGTGATTAGCTCTTCAGGATATTGAACAAAGCTACCTTCAAATTTATATATTAAACAAAATTATTCTGTTTTTAGAATATAATACTGGTTTATTCAATATCGGGATATTGAATATACCAACACTAAAAATTCTACAGGTGTTTTGATATTGAACAAGATATATTTCTAAATACAATTAAACTAACCTTGTAGACAAATTACAGAGGCCGATAAAAAAGGGGGCCGCGCTTTTGATCAAAACCATCTTATTCTATGTTTCTTGACATGCTGAAACTGATTCTGACATTAAAAAAAATATACCGCATCAGTTTTTGTCTACTACCCCTGTTATCCCTTAAAAAGGAAAAAAAAGGTCTTGTTCTAAGGTTATGATCCTACTTTGCTAAAGCATTTTGACGCACTGAAGCCAATTTTATACAAAAAAAAAAATTCTATTTTGTCAGTTTCCCTATACAACCCCCTTTTATTTTCTAGGGGTGGCAGAGGGAAACTACACGATAGAATTTTTTTTGTCCAAAACTAACTTCAGCACATCAAAATACAAAAAGTTAGACTAGAAAATTAAGATAAGACCTTTCTTGCTCCTTTTTGGGGATAAAAGGGGTGGTATTAGTATAATTAACTTCCCTACAATAAAATTGTGGGAGGTTACTACAATAGGCCTCTTGCACAAAATATAATTTTGGCATTTTTAGAATCTTTTCTTAATACAAAACACAGTTAGGCCAGGCGACAGGTAGTTCAATAAGGAAATAATTAGTTGAAAGCTGGAAATTGCTTTAATCGCTTTATTTGGACCCAGATATTACTCTCCCAAGTTTCCCCCTCGAGCGAAGTCGGCGTTGGCCCTTCTGGCCCTAAGAAGCTACCATTTTTCGGTTTTTTGCAAATATCTCCCAAACCATCAACTTTATCAACAAAATAATCTACAGTAAATTTGCTACAAAAAAGTTCTTTACCATTTGTCTCTAAAGTGAACCGTTACGATGCTACGACCATTCAAAGTGGAGCCCCTTTTGATTCTTGCGGAAAAGTTATCGATATCTTCTGCACCGTGTAATTTGGCACCAAACCGATACTTTTGCAGACATTAGCGCCAAATATGTGAATTACGTCAAAAGATACTTCAACATTTTCGATGGGTATCCTGACGACACAGCAGCTCCCAGTATCAAGTCCGCTGAACGTCTTCGACGATCGCACAAGCATGATGCTGCTAATGTTTTTTTTATGAGTCCATGACGGCACCTATGCCACAAGCAAAATTTTTGTGTAATGACACAAACAAACGAAGATTTATCGACTTGTTGCGCGTCAAATTCGAAAGCGAAGGAATCGAAACCAGACAAGCTCCAGAAGATGCCGATGTGCTCATCGTTACCACTGCATTCGAGTTATCTCGGCCCGACAATTCGGTCATTATAGTGGCTGAAGATATAGATATCCTGGTCATCTTGGCGGCTCGTGTGCCACCCTCCACGAAAATGTATTTTATGAAACCCGGCAAAGGTTCAACCAAACAACAACTATTTTGCACAACAAGTTTCAATCTCCCGCCGTGGCAGGGCAGGGCAAAATGAAATTCGTAACACTGCTGAAGAGTAATGAGGAACTGCAGACAGCTGTTAGGGTTTTCCGAGACGTGAACGCAAACCCCGATGAAATTGACAAAGCGGGCCAGTTGTGGCTAGGATTTATGACAACAAAACCACGGGAAACACCCTGAATGAGTTGCGGTTCCAACTGTTTGCAAAATCTCTAAGCAAACATCGATTTAATCTCGCAAGCCTACCTCCCACCGAATCAGCGGTACGTGAGCACTCTTTAAGAACATACCATCAAGCCCAAACATGGTATGGAAATGATACAAATCCACTGGATTGGGGCTGGAAAAATTCTCAATGTGGTTTAGCTCCAATACCTACGACGAGGGATCCGGCGCCACAAACGCTTCTAAACACAGTGTCCTGCAAATGTTCGAAAGGATGTAACGCAGCGTGTGGTTGCAGGAAAAGGGGTCTCCGATGCTCCAGAATCTGCATGAATTGTATAGGACGGTCATGTAAAAATGCTGCCGAGGAAGATGATATGGATGATTGTGACAGAGACATCGATGTTAATCTCGAGCGCCCTGTGACGTCGGACAAATGTACCGATGCAGACGATGAAAGCGATGATGGAGAAATTGAGGCAGACGATCAAGACTGCCAGCCTTCATCAAAATGGTTGAAAATCGACTAACTTTGACATTTGAACAGTAGATTAGGCCTTCTGGGGACACCACTTACAGAGAAACGCGCCATTTACTCTACCGCCAGGTGGTGTGGAAAAGAGTGATTTTATGTCAATACTAGTCAATAATAATACTAATCGTAGGTACTTTACCATAGCTGTTTACATTGAAGAGCTGTTATACTTGTAACAAGTTAACAGCTTGTGCACCTGGAATGCTGACAAATATTTATAACATGTAGAAACTTTGATATAGCATATGATTTCGACAACTTTTCCGCAAGAATCAAAAAGGGCTCCACTTTGTGGTCGTAGCATCGTAACGGTTCACTTTAGAGACAAACGGTAAATAAAGAAATTTTTGGTAGCAAATTTACTCTAGATTATTTTTTATAATAGGTATTTTGTTGACAAAGTTGATGGTTTGGGAGATATTTGCAAAAAACCGAAGAATGGTACCTTCTTAGGGCCAGAAGGGCCAACGCCGACTTCGCTCGAGGGGGAAAACTTGGGAGATTAATATCTGGGTCCAAATAAAGCGATTAAAGCAATTTCCAGCTTTCCACTAATTATTTCCTTATTGAGGCTTTCAGCTTTCAAAGGTTCAACCAAACAACAACTATTTTGCACAACAAGTTTCAATCTCCCGCCGTGGCAGGGCAGGGCAAAATGAAATTCGTAACACTGCTGAAGAGTAATGAGGAACTGCAGACAGCTGTTAGGGTTTTCCGAGACGTGAACGCAAACCCCGATGAAATTGACAAAGCGGGCCAGTTGTGGCTAGGATTTATGACAACAAAACCATGGGAAACACCCTGAATGAGTTGCGGTTCCAACTGTTTGCAAAATGTCTAAGCAAACATCGATTTAATCTCGGAAGCCTACCTCCCACCGAATCAGCGGTACGTGAGCACTCTTTAAGAACATACCATCAAGCCCAAACATGGTATGGAAATGATACAAAACCACTGGATTGGGGCTGGAAAAATTCTCAATGTGGTTTAGCTCCAATACCTACGACGAGGGATCCGGCGCCACAAACGCTTCTAAACACAGTGTCCTGCAAATGTTCGAAAGGATGTAACGCAGCGTGTGGTTGCAGGAAAAGGGGTCTCCGATGCTCCAGAATCTGCATGAATTGTATAGGACGGTCATGTAAAAATGCTGCCGAGGAAGATGATATGGATGATTGTGACAGAGACATCGATGTTAATCTCGAGCGCCCTGTGACGTCGGACAAATGTACCGATGCAGACGATGAAAGCGATGATGGAGAAATTGAGGCAGACGATCAAGACTGCCAGCCTTCATCAAAATGGTTGAAAATCGACTAACTTTGACATTTGAACAGTAGATTAGGCCTTCTGGGGACACCACTTACAGAGAAACGCGCCATTTACTCTACCGCCAGGTGGTGTGGAAAAGAGTGATTTTATGTCAATACTAGTCAATAATAATACTAATCGTAGGTACTTTACCATAGCTGTTTACATTGAAGAGCTGTTATACTTGTAACAAGTTAACAGCTTGTGCACCTGGAATGCTGACAAATATTTATAACATGTAGAAACTTTGATATAGCATATGATTTCGACAACTTTTCCGCAAGAATCAAAAAGGGCTCCACTTTGTGGTCGTAGCATCGTAACGGTTCACTTTAGAGACAAACGGTAAATAAAGAAATTTTTGGTAGCAAATTTACTCTAGATTATTTTTTATAATAGGTATTTTGTTGACAAAGTTGATGGTTTGGGAGATATTTGCAAAAAACCGAAGAATGGTACCTTCTTAGGGCCAGAAGGGCCAACGCCGACTTCGCTCGAGGGGGAAAACTTGGGAGATTAATATCTGGGTCCAAATAAAGCGATTAAAGCAATTTCCAGCTTTCCACTAATTATTTCCTTATTGAGGCTTTTTTTTACCTGTCGCCTGGCCTAAGTGTGTAAATGATTTTTTCTTATTTTTTCTTTTACAGACGGTATTCAACATTAAAGTTTGAATAAATCCGTTAGACGCGCAAACAACGTGTGACGTCATGTGTCAGGTTACGCACAGCGCTAGCGTATATTTTAAATTAATTCCATTCATGATTGGTGATCACTGATCAGTTATTTGAATTTGACAAAAATGGACAAAAACAACATTTGTCTTATCCATTAACATAATAACCTAAGCAAACATTTTCTGTTTGTGCCGGTTAATCGGAAGGTCACAAAAATGAACCAAGAAAAATTGGAAATTATTTAGGAATGTGAAGGTCATAAAATATTATTTTCTTTTGATTTTAGTGGCCAAATAAATCAAGATTTCAACACTGGGGACTATATTAAACTATTCTTTATTTAAACTGGATAAAGTTGTTGCGGTAACTAATGCTTTGCATGCTAATGCAGATTACAGCTTCTCTCTGCCTATCATGTATCATAGTGACAGAATACACCGTTCAGCATACAACTAATCAATGACGTGAATGATAAGTGATCGCTTAGTTAAAAATATTATTGGTATTATTGTTAGGGGAAAATTTATTTTGCCATCTCTCAAAAATATTTGGGTTGGTAACCTTTGTGAATGTCGATTTATAGGTTATGGTACGTGACGTCACAGCTAACCTGAAAAATATATATTTCTTAAGATTTATAACACATAATATTACATATTAAAATATTAAATTAATTAGAATATTAAAATTTCTTCCTGGTCCCCGTACTCTCAACTAAAATCTAGTACAGTAATACAGTGTAATATTTATGAAGTTCTAAATACTTTGTCCTAATAAAATAGGACCCTTTTTGTAGGTTGGAAATCTAACCTGTAATTAGCAGTCTATTTTTATTAATCAACAATATAGAAAAACTATTTGCGTGAATTTTTAAATATTTGCTTGAATCCACTGTGGCTCCAAGCTAAAAATGCGTATACAAACATTAAAAATGAGAATATACTTGAAAAATTTAAACATGTTATGTCCCTAAATATGTTTCATAACCTAAAAATCAACAGTCATAAAGGTTATCAACCCAAATATTTTTGACAATGTCAAAACTTATTTTAGTTGTTTTTTTAAGGTAATAATTGTTTATAGCCGTGTTCGAATATTACGTCTGATTGATCGGACGCGTCACAATCGTTCATTTAATGCAAATCGAGCTAACCGAGCTAAATCTGAAACGTTCGAATATTACAAAATAAAGGCCTCGGACGAAGCTTGATTTGCTCGGACCTTCTTGATCGAGCAGGAAGATTTTAATTTGACGCATGCGTAGTCTGCTTAAACTGTCCATAATGTCATTGACTTGTTGAGGTTAGAGTGTCATTTGGGCTAAATTCTGTGTTATTTTTCTTCGCTATCCAGTGTTTTACAAAATCTTTGAAACATTTTCTGTTAATACCCTCATAATATCCGGCAATTGATTAATGTGCAACATAAACATGAGAGGTTATGTTTTAACAGATTGCTTGTAGTCCACTTTAGTTTGTTCGATATTTGTCCATGAAATAAATGGCTTTAAAGTCACGTGTAATTTATTTGTTTGCTCAGTGATCTGATTTCCGATGTAGTATTCAAATACAGCTGATAAATATCCACCATGTGGGGAGGTTTCAGCCACTTCCAGTAGTTGCCAATTTATTTTTTGTTCAAAATTGGCCTTAGCGCGACAAAACACTTCAGAAAAGTTACATCAGAACCTTAGGAACCTTTTTGCTCTTTTTAGAGGATGAAAGGGGTGGTAGACAAAAATTGATGCGATAGATTTTTTTGATATCAGAATCGGTTTCAGCATGCCAAGAAACATAGGATAATATTGTTCTGATCAAAAGCGCAGCTCATTTTTTCTGTCGACCTGTATTATTTGTACTGGATATTCAAAATTAACCGGTATTAAAAATGCAATTTGCACAAGAAATGGATACAAACCTGAGGTAACGAATTTTATTCGACAAAAACAATTTAGCGTTTAAAAAATAATATATTCTCAAAATATTGTTAGATATTGTGGTATTAATATACATTTTTTTTGATCTAATAGAAATCCTATTATATCCGTTCATTCCTACTCACATATGCGAAGATAAAAAAAAGGTAAATATATTTCATTTTTGACCTAATTCTACAAGTTACGGAACCCGTGATAAAAGGGGTATTTTCTACCATTCCGATCATTTCCTACTCTAATCTTTTTTTTTTAACTTTTTTATTAACGTCATTACAAACACATTGCACAAGGTTTCATCAAAATCCATTCATTAGCACTCAAGTTAGAGATTTTGATTATTTTAGCTCTCCGTTGACTGGACTACCACTAAAAAGCAAGAACAACAGTCATAAAACTACAGGCCATAGGAATTCAAATTCCATAAAATCTAATCCAAATATTGATAAGAAGACACCAAATGTTATGATTTCTCTAGCTTGAAACCCTTGGTTCTTACGTATTAATTAAACAGACGTTAAATGTTAGGAAATATAGTATATTTATCGCACAACAAAATATTGACTGTGCGTCAAATAACTTTATAACTGGACTATAGTCCAGTCAATGAATGGTTTCTAGAAGGAAATGATGAGATCACAATTTTTGACTAGAGGACTATTTAGGAGGTAAACATACCAAAAGTCCCCGAACGTAGGAGGTGGGGGGGATGCAGGGGGGCACGAAGAAGGTCCTGGTTTTTGGTATTTCGCTCATATCTCGAAAACGGTTAGCCCTAATCAAAAAGTGGCTATATGCAAAATTAAAGCTGACTAAATTTTCTACAATAATGTTTCCATTATTTTTTTTTCGTATCTGCTATGATTCAGTAATGAATTGTATATCTTTTGTACTGTATTATAAGTTTATTATATTAAATTTATTACAAATTGAAAAAAAATTTTAAGAATCGTCGTAGAAAAAAATTTCTTGTACAGATATCCGTTTCACAACAGACTGAGCTGAAATATCGAATAAAAATGTCTTTGTGTCTGTAAGTGTGTGTGTGCGTGTATGTATATGTGTGCATGTATACCGCTTCTTGTATACACGATAACTTCTGTTAGACTTAAAATATTTGATTACAATTTGGAAAATATGTAAAACAGCATCTTACAATAATCCCTATTGGAATTGGGCCATATCTGTAATACATGATGATAATCAGAGGCCTACAATTCTCACTTCATAATAATGTTATTAAAAATACAATGTTCCATATTTTAGGATAACACTGATATATCATCTAATTTAAATAAAGTTGGTTTGCCTAACATACACCCAGTATATTGCGGTTTAGAAATCTTATACATTTTATTTTTGTATGCTTAGTAATATTTTGCTCTGAAATTAAAATAAGACGTATTTTACGTATGAGAGTTTGTAGGCTTCTGGTTATCACCATGTATTACAGATATGGCCCAATTTCAATAGGGATTATGGTAATATGCTGTTTTACATATGTTCCAAATTGAAGAATTTAACAGAAGTTATCGTTTTTACAAGAAACGGTATACACGCACACATTGATATATACGCACACACACATTTACAGACGCAAAGACATTTTTTATTCGATATTTCAGTTCAGTCTGTTGTGAAACGGATATCTGTACAAATTTTTTTTTACGATGATTATTAAAATTTATTTTGAATTTATAATAAATTTATAATAAAAGTAGAATACAGTCAAAAGATATACAATTCATTACTGAACCATAACAGCTACGAAAAAAATTAATAGAAATATTGTAGAAAATTTAGTCAGCATTAATTTTGCATAATTAAACCAAAAACCGGGACCTTCTTCGTGCCCCTCTGCATCCCCCCCACTTCCTACGTTCGGGGACTTTTGGTATATTTACCTCCTAAATAGTCCAAACACAGCTCTCAAGTAAAAAATTGTGATCTCGGGATTTCCCTCTAGACCCCCTTATTGAACGTTCATTGACTGGGCTATTATGACATAAAATATATACTTTTTGTTATTATTTTCCAGTGCCGTCCTCTTAGGATTTACTTTCCACATCCTCGGACCCGATAATAAAACAATTAAAAATAATTAACAATATGCGTGGAAACACATTCTCAATAACATAAATGAGTGTGTCATATGCATCTATGTAAAGTTTTACAAATTGTTATTTTGATATCTGTGCTTTTAGTAAATAATTTAGTTAGAATAATTGCAAAACATTTTCGATGTCCATTGAATGCTGATAAATGATTCATAATTTTATCACTTCCTCAAGAAGGTTGCTTTTAGATAACAGCATTATAGCTGATAATTTCTAATAAAAAAATATTTAGGAGACCCAACCTGCATTGCTAGCTACGCATATTAACTTTTGGCACACTGTTCATGAACAGTATTTTATACGTACTTTAAAGTTTCTAAGATAAACCTTTTGTTTTAGAGTAAATCTATAGCTCTAATGCTTTTTGGAGTAGCACATCTAATAGTAATAATGGTACAGTTAATGATATTCTACTGGCATGGTAGTGAAATTATTGTAAATGTAAGTATTTTAGGTCAAAAATGCAAATAAGATGCAGACATTGTAACAGTTATATTAAATGCAAAATTGTTGGCCGATCTTCATCGATTAATAATCTTTTCATAGACTCATATTTAACTACAGCCACTCCCAACATCGAGTCAGTGAAAAGAAATCCGAATAACGTAAATAATGAATGACACTTTAGGGAAATAAGTTCAAACCATCTAAAAATAAACTGTCGTGGAATAGCAACTTTGCTTTGCTTTTAAATAATGAAGTGAAATAATAAAGTGAAGAAAAATCCGAGTCTTGGAAGACATTTATTTAAACAAAATGATTTTCAAAATAAGGACTTTTCAGTTTTTCTCAAGTATCTCTGATTTTACAGCTCTCAACTCAATAAAAAAAAATTATTGTTAGTTATGAAATTAATTAAAACAAACAAGTTCAAAGAGGTCTAATTTTCTTCGCAATTTCATAACAAACAATCCGTTTTTTTATAAATACAATACGAAGTATAAACCAGAGATATTTAAGAAAAGAAGCGAAGAAACCTTATCGTAATGTTTACAAGTTCCAAATCGACAGCTGATTTTGGCGAACTAGTAAACTTCTCAATACTGAGAGACACAAAAGTCTCACATCTGTGAATATCCATATTATCAGGAAAAGTATTTTAGCTGCGTAGTCAGGTACAGCACTTAAGGCTCGTACAGGGGAAGTTTTTACCTCTGCACTGCCAAGACGTCAATTAAAAGCAATAATTTGGTGGATGACCGAGGAGGATCAGATTTGTTAATCATTATGACTCTACCAGATAAGCAACAACAAGTAATTCCAGTATACCATTTTCGACAATGAATGCAATGTTTGCATGAATCTAAGCAAAGAACGTCGCAATTGTAACCCTGCGTTACATCGGTAGAAAGAGGCCGAGAATAATTCCACGAGCGTTTCCGGCACCTATAAGGGTAGGTAATGCATTTGATATCAACAACCTTTACTCTTATTATGTGTTTACGGTAGCCGGGCTATTTCTAATACATCATCCTGGCAGGTAATTTCCAATTTAAGCCCAGCAATTAAAGAATAAAAATATTCAAATGAATTTGATTTGGATTGTACCCGAAATAATCAATAACTTAGTGTTCATAAAGTATATATAATTTCTTATATTAACCCTCAGATAATCTTTCTTCATAATTATTAAAAACAGTCAGGCGAATTTACTATAAATTGAACCCGTAATAATCAAATGCATTACTCTTAAAGTATGGTCATAATATTTTCTTAGGTAAATTACCAAGTGTGGGTTTTCAGGTCAAAATCACGCTCGTTGCTAACTCTCAGTGCAAAGAAATGAAAAAAGGGTGACAAAAATCATTGCTAAGTGAAAAATTCTACAGAGTGGTACATATTAGCATAACACACGTAATAATCACACTCTTAAAGTATGGTCATTATATTTTCTTAGGTAAATTATCAAGTGAAGCTTTTCAGGTCAAAATTCCGCTCATTGTTAAGTAAAAAATTCTACATTATATTTCACACCAAAAACACGGGTTACACATGGAAACCAACAACCAAGAGGATCATGAACAAACTGGGAAAGGACCAAACATACTGGGAAAGAAAATCGAGGGGGAAAATGAACTCCATAAAAAAATCGTAGCGATATACTTTACCAGAACCAGAAACCGAGGAATCAGAAAACCCAGAAGGAGAAGGCGAAAATCTGTAGAAGCAGAAACACAAAAAGAGGAGCATAAGAATTAAATAACGAACACAATGCGACAACGCACTGGACTTGTCATCTTGCTATCGAGGCGACCAGACGTGCCTTATAATGCTCTGTCACCAATAGATACCCATAAAAGTTTATAAAAGTTAGATAGTGACAACGTGTAGTATAAGTGGATGTGTTTGTAAAATAATATATATCTCTGAACATTTTCAGTAATTGATAAGAAATATTAGTTAGTGTTTAATTAGGTATACAAACCAAAACTTCACACAGTGCTTCCCCCTTAATGCATACAGGGTGTCTCACGACGAACTGCGGCGATCGATATCTCGAAAAGAAGTAGACATTGTAAAACTTCGAAAATTTGGTAGTAAACTAATGTCGATGAGGGCAATTCGGCTAAAATATTCTCAAGATGATGGCAGTAGATGTCAACTTGCTCATTTTAAATGGGACACCCTATATATTATTACATTTTTGGATTCTACGCAAAATTCTAGGCCGATTTTGTATATCATGTATTTTACCTAAGTCTCTCCGTTTTGGAAAAATTTCAATTTTTATGTCAAAAATTACGTTTTCAGGCCCTAAAAGAATTATCAATTTTTCTTATAAGGGAGTCTTTATTATCTAATTTGGGTTGGATTTTTTGTTGAGAAAGACCTACTTTAATAGCGTTTTTATAATATTTTGATATGTATTAATAGAGAGTGTTCAAAAAATAAGAATAAAAATGAAATTGAGAAAACTGTCAAATATCAATTTTTTCAAATGGAAACCCCCAATTTTTATAATCTTATCTTATTTACCATTAAAAATAAGGGTAAGTTTGTGTATGGATGTATATTCCAAAAATTCTTAGTTTTCGACATATTGCCAATTCAATATTTTCGTATGGGGATTTTGCTATGGAAAAATTTTTAAAATTTTTCATTATTCGTTTAATACTGTTAGGAGATGGTTTTCGTTTATCTGGATGTCTATTACCAAATATTTCATATGTTCTTGATAAAAGTTTGTTACATTCCCCATAGATTATAAACGAATTTAAATAATCCTCGTTCGTATAATGTAAGCGCCCCGGCATGATAATTAATACTTGTCAAGTGGTAAGTGACAGCTACATACATTTGTTTAGCACCCAACGCCGTCATAGCCAACTAAAAGTATTTGAACTTTAAACCCCATATAAAAATATTGAATTGGCAATATTTCGAAAACTAAACATTTTCAGAATAGACATCCATACACAAACTTACCCTTATTTTTAATGGTAAATAAGATAAGATTATAAAAATTGGGAATTTCCATTTGAAAAAATTGATTTTTGACAGTTTTCTCAATTTCATTTTTATTCTTATTTTTTGAACACTCTGTATTAATACTTATCAAAATATTATATATTTTTTTTTTAACTGTTTAACGTCGGCCTATTTCCGCTACCAGGGCCTATCACCGACGCCAGGAGACGAGCTACCCCCAACCTGGAAATTTTGCCGAACCTCTTCCCTTAAGAAGAGTAGGGATCTTTTACTTGCCTAACATTTAATAGACAAGGGACCGTCTGCTTTACATCCCCTCCGAAGGATGGTATATCCACTACGTAATCCTCGTCTGAAATTACGTAACTTCCGAGTATACACTGATATACAAGCCTCTAGAAGGTGGGACGAGAACGCTGTATTTCCCAAGATGGGAGCCCATCCAAGTACTAACCGCGCTCGACGTTGCTTCAACGGAATATCGACTGATATTCACATTGAAGTCGCCTCTACGCTCGCTCCCAAAATATTATAAAAACACTATTAAAGTAGGTCCTTCTCAACAAAGAATCCAACCCAAATTAGATAATAAAGGCTTCCTTATAGGAAAAATTGATAATTCTTTTAGGACCTGAAAACGTCATTTTTGACATAAAAATTGAAATATGTCAAAAAACGGAGAGGCTTAAGTAAAATACATAATAAACAAAATCGGCCTAGAATTTTGCGTAGAATTCAAAAATATAATAATATATAGGGTGTCCCATTTAAAATAAGCAAGTTGACATCTACTTCCGGTATAACCGGAGGTGCCATCATCTTGAGAATATTTTAGCCAAGTTGCCCTCATAGACGTTAGTTTACTACCAAATTTTCAAAATTTTACAATGTCTACTTTTCGAGATATCGATCGCCGCAGTTCGTCGTGGGACACCTTGTATATAGTGCAGTGAAATCGTGCCAGGCGGCAAAGAGTAGAAAGAAATCAGTAATAACCGAAGAGAGGATTGTCTATATGGAGCACTAAGCCATCAGTTAGAAGGAGGAAACATAACAACCCCGGCACACACCAACGCCATGAAAAATCAAGAAAAATGTCCATTATACTATTAGGAGACTTCAATGCAAATATAGGAAAAGATGAACAGATGGAGGAGGACAAAAGCATCATAGGAAAAACTTTACTCCACGCATGGCCTAACGAAAATGAAAACGCGCTGAAAAACCTAGCACACATGTTTGACTTAACAATAAGAAATACATGGAGCAAAAGTCAAACCTGCGTTGACACCTGGAGTAATGGAAGCTCAATCACACAAATATACCATATCCTAGTAAGCAGAGAGATAAGGGAAAGGATCAAGAAAGTTAAAGCAAAAAGGACAGCAGAAATCCTACTGAAGAAAGCACTAACACTGACCAGCAGCAAACTAAAAATAGGGAGACCATGTTACACGTGGAAAACAACAATCGAGAGAATCATAAACAAACTGGGAAAAAAGCGAGGAGAAAAAAGAATTAAAAGAAAAACATGCGTCATGTAGCTCTCGCTGCTGACAACAAGTATGACCCAAATCCAACCCAGCATCGGAAACCGAGGTATCAGAGAAAGAAAATTCGAAGAAGGAGAAACACAAAATAGGAGCATAAACACTCCATATTAAGACACAACACATATTTCTCAAGAAGATTCAGAAGAGGCAGTTGCCCAGAATCAAAAACACAAAAAAGGGAGCTTAAACGCTTCCTCACTACACAATGCAGTAACGCATCTTACAAATACCTATACCTCCCATCACACATGTTTGACTATATTCCTTTACCATGCACCATCCCAGCAAACATCGTTATATTTCTAAAATATTTTTGTTATATAACCCTACTAACTTTAAATGTAACGAGTTATGTAACACATACAAAATAATAGTATAACGCTAATGTTGCTATTTCCCACTCAGACTAACTGAGACATTATATAACATTAATATAACTAGTTATAATAACAGTTATGTTTCATCATTATAATATTTATACTTTTATAATGTAATTATTATATAACAAATGTAACAATTTTCTGTGAATGTTATATAATGATTTTATCAAAATTTTATATAACTGTACGTACTTCTGTTACCAAATATACAGTGTGTCGCACTTAACAGTGTAAACCCTTATAACTTCTTTCCTCCCGATTTGAACCAAGTTTTACTCAAATACAGAACAAATTAGGATCTACTTATGACAAAAAAGAAACATTCGCTGTTAGCTTTGCATTTATTTTTAGGGGTGACGAATGTTTTTTTAGTCCTAAGTAGATCCTAATTTGTTCTGTGAGCAAAATTTGTTTAAAATCGGAAAAAAGTTATAAGGGTGTTTGTTACACTCTTAAGTGTGACACTCTATATACCCAATTTTAAATACACAAATCGGTAATTTGAAATACTGCAAACACATTTGTACTTACGTAATTTTTGGCATATTT
Source organism: Rutpela maculata (assembly GCA_936432065.2). Classification (NCBI taxonomy): domain Eukaryota; kingdom Metazoa; phylum Arthropoda; class Insecta; order Coleoptera; family Cerambycidae; genus Rutpela; species Rutpela maculata. Next base: position 76,098,360 of record OW386286.2, on the reverse strand, counting down.
GAATATTACTTCAATTCCATAAACGCACACATATAATTTTTCATGTTATTTCAAATTAACAATTTAAATTTATTTACATAGTGAATAAAACATTCCGGGTGACACATGGCATAGTAGCATGCTTCTATATTTGATTTTAACAACTTATCGAAAAGAACTTTGCAAAACTAGATTACCGCTAAAAAAAAAGTATTTTTGAACATGTTAAACATTCCATTTACCAGGAAATGGATTCAAAAGTAATAATTATTAAAAAGTAGTGAGAGTTATAAATCTATATTTGGAAGAAATTAACATGTTAACAAAACTATAAAAAAATAAATAAAATAAAAATCATCTGCTACACAATGGTGGAATGGATTTATTATTCACTTCACTTCATACATAAATCATGCACTAAATAATATTCACAGTTTATCTAAATTCGTGTAATTAAGTTAACCATATCTCAGTACTGAAGTATGGGACTCAAGACATAGCGACTATAAAATATTAATTTTCAGAATCAGAGCCAACATTATTCATCAAAGGATTTCACATCTCGTCAAAAAAGTTTGATTTTTTTACGAAATTACACCGTATTGAAATTTTATAAATAAAAAATCAAATTTCTCAACAAAATTTTAAATCTGCAGATATGCCCTCGTTTTGGAAAAAAGATTGATTTTTAAATTATTTTAGTAGTAGTATTTTCACAAAAAAGATAGGTTATGTGAGGCAGCTCATTTTTTAATTATTTGTCCCTTTAAATCGCAAATTTTTCTGAAAAACTTCTTAATTTGGTCTACATAGTCATGCCTTAAATTATTATTTAGGTCCCATACTTCAGTACTGAGACACGATTGACCTACATTTCATCCGGACGTCCCAGGCCGCAGCTTCTTTTGGAAGCATTTTAAATTCTTGTCTATTAGACTTTTTAAAAATATCTTTGGGCACAAAACTACATCTCGAAATTAATGACATGAATTTAGATATACCGTGTAAAATATACAAAACGAAATTTTTAAATATTCATCCAGTCTCTGTAACACAAAATATGCTATAGTCGAGTAAACACTAAGCTGGCGCGTCCAAAGGTCAATTCATCATATAAACTAAGAGAATAAGACATACACAACTAGTTCATCTCTATGTCACTGCGATAGCTTTATGCGCATCGCATATCAAATCGTATGTCGTGTTACCGACTCTTACATACGCCACCTTAGAGTTTACCAGACTATATCTGTGGTGGCATAACATTCTATTTATGACAAAAAAAAATCAAGATCAAGATATCATTGTCAATACAAAGCAGTCCTGACGGTAGGACATTTTATAAATGTGTCGACAAACTTCGACTAGGCACAAGATTCACAAAATTTAAATAAAAAAACATATTTGTAATTTTTTTTCGAAACTTTAAATTTGCTATAATAATATGTAGGTAAATATCATGGAAATATAATTACTCACATAGAACAAAATTGTAAATTGTGTTCAGTGGTGTAAAAATGGATAAAACTTGCAATAGTTCTAATTACTTTTATATAAAACTGAACAATATTAAAAAAACAATAAATTGAGATTATTTTTCATTGATCTGCTTAATATGTGTTGGAAATTACTTAGTTTCTAACAAAGGTTTATTTAGATTTTTTTATTAAATTGGTAAGTTCTATTCTTTGTCGTTTCTAAGATTACTTATGCAAAAACCTGTATAACAACGCACACACACTGGCTTTCCAGAAACCTACAGCTACAGACTCTAAGTGTCAAATGTTGTTATTCCTCTGCACTCAAAAGATGCCTTGTGTTTCTTTTCCATCTTATGCCTCTGTTTTGCTAAGCGAAACCACTCTGATGTTACCTGCTCTATTGTGTGTTGCATCACATATGAAAAACTTGCAACAAAAACTTCTGAAACAATGATAGCAATATTAATAAGATATTCATATAGTTATTGGTTAAAGTTCCTCACCTTTCTTTGCCATGATAACCTCTAGGTCAACGCTTTAAATTATTCCAATAGCCCTTCCTGAGCATTTCGTAGTACATTCGTTAGTAAATAAATTAGTATCCTGAGAATATTATCTCAAGAATTGCTTCTTTCCACTCTTTCTGGAATCAATGTAATAATAATGTATATTTTTTAAAATACAGTACCGTCAAATATAAGTAGGTAGTTTAGTTCAGAAAACTTCAGTTATAATATTATATAAGACACTGAAAATGAAAATGGTGATGGTTACTTCAAAAGTATCTAATTTAAAATGTCGTTTATTAACAGAGTAGGTATGGAATACTTTAGAGAAAAACTGCTTTTAATTGTAAAAATATAATTTTCAGTTCAATAAAATATCATTTTCAGGGAAATTATGATTGGCATTAATTATCTACATTTTCAATTGAATTTCTACACACCGATGATTCGTGACAGGATAAATGACTAAGTGACTTTACCTTTTTTAATTTTTCAACAATTATTTTGTTAAATATCTTTTCTTTCTATATTTTGATTTTTAGGTTAGAATTGAAAAAGTCATATTTATATTTGATAGACATAAAAATTATAATATATTTTATATACCTGCTTATCTTCAATGCACACTGATCACCAATATTAACTACATTTAAATCGAAGAGCACAAAACAACTGTAGTTTCTACACAACGATCCTGCGACGTTGAGCTTAACTTAGTGAAGACACGAGCAAAATGGCCTCCGCCGAATGCCAGAGTCTGCCGCCCTACCACAAACGTTTTTAAATATAAATTTACCAAACTTCAACATAATAGTTATACAATTTTTATTATTTAAGGTATATATTCATTATAAGAGTTTTTATGTAACAAAAATATTATTAAACCATACATTGTTATATAACTTTGTTATATTGGCTGAACTTTAAATGTTACAAAATTATTATATTACTAAAACATAACAACATATTGTAACACGATTATGTTATTATTTTATAACAAATGTCATAATATTAACATAACATTAATAAATACTGTTAATGTAACCCATTACTACCAGGTTATATAATATCAATAAGTTTTGTTTGCTGGGATGTGGCTCTCGCGGCAACAACCCACCGTCGACGTAGCAGGCCCAGATTTATAACCCTGGGAGTGGCAGCAATGCCTTCCGCATGCTGGTAAATAAATCAATCAACCAATTAAAGATGATTTACCGTACGAGTCGATTCGAGCTCCGGAAGATGTGGTCTGGCCTTCACCTGTGTTATTGGCCAGGGACCATATCAGCTTTTTATCCTAGATGAGACACTAAAGACACTAAAATAAATGTATTATTTTGCACTTCTTTGACGAACATATAAAGTCAGCAGTGAGATACCAAAGAGGACAGGACTTAGGCAAATTTCTGTCATCGACTGCGATGCGAGCACCTGATGTGGTGAAGTAAGCCAAAGCGACATCAGCTGTTCAAGGCATCCTACTAATAATTCATGTAGACCAAGAAGTTGAAGCAAGTGTAACAATGGCTCATTGTAGAATTTTGCGTAATGATATATATGAGGTGGTTTATTTACAGAACATGAATACTTTTTATCACGTTGCTGAAAATCTCGTTGTCCAGAGATTTTCTATAGAGAATGCGTGTAAATAGAGACACAGTAATCATTAGATATAGGTATAGTGGAAGCAAGGAATATAAGAGAATTTCTATTATCAAATATCAAAGGCAGTCTGCAACAATATATCTATTTCGCGTACTATACTAAAACATATAATACTATACTAACTCGCGCATCGCGAATCGCGGATCGCCCATGCATCTTCTAGAGATTATTAGTTTTAATTCTCTGTTTGGATTGTCGAGTGCTTACCAGACATTGTTATAGGCGTAGTTGCTTTCGGGAGCGTACATAGCATTGTTGTTTGACAACTTGCAAAAGCTCTTCATCGATTCGCGAGTTTATTCATGGAAGATTTTGCTTTGGTTTAAATCTGGTGTTAGAGATAATTTTTATTTTCGAAGGGTACACCACTCTGTGAGATATTCGGCATCAACTACTAATTGTCGCGGTTGAGATGCGACCGACTTTTCTTGTTGCTAAGAGTGAGCCATGTATAAGAAAGACACTTGATCTTCGAAATATTTTTAAGAATGCTGCTAGTATATATTATTCTCACCAGAGTCAGTGTAATAGCACACTAGAAATCTTGAGTTCAGTTAGGCTGAACTTATCTGTGGAGTAGATTATTCTTAATTTCTCCGTTCACCTAAAGTATTCATGTGTAATTGTTGAGTAGTCACTGTCAAGATCATAGAAAAGGGCTTCCATTACTTGTCTGAACGAGATTGATTGTGAAGAACCCTTTCCACGATGTCGTCGAATCACTGTTCTTCGGACTTGGTGGTTAGCCCTGAGATGTTGTGATAACCAAAAATTTTCTTGTATTTGCAGTAAAGTATTTTGCGTTTACTCGGGATAATGCTAGAAGTAGAGCAAAATTTATAAAGTGTGTTTTCCGCTGGTTTCCGAGAAGAGCATTATGTCGACAAATACGTTGGTTACCAATATTATACTTATTTATTTACACTTCTGCTTTGTTACTAGTACCCTTTGAACCTGAACTGAATTCAATTATAGCAAGTTGATGTTTAATTATGGCGATATATACTGTTTGTTTAAGAGTGAAGCTATATCTGAGTCTTTATATGGAATGAAATGGTTTCATTTTAATTACCGCACAATAAGTATGATGCGAATTATGATGCTTCGTGCCCAAAGACCATTAGCACTTACCATTGGTCCTTTTGGAGAAGTGTCCTTGGAAATGGCTTTAAAGGTACAGTAGGTATCTCTTAGCAGTTTATTTATTTTACACTGATTTACACCATATTATTTTATTGTAAGGTGATGTTACATCCGAGTTTTTGTTTGTTTCCATGTACTATGTAAAAAAAATTGAGGTGCTGGTATTCCAAGTATAATCGCAGATTTTCTGAGTTAAGCTTTAGCGGACGAGTTATTACGACTATATTTAAAATTCAAGATCATATAATTACTCTTTATATTGCGTTCTATTAATCTTTTGATTGTTCATATTTGGATATCAGCACGAAATTTCGCACAACTATCTTTATCACAATGTTTACAAACCATCGATACACAATTCGTATCACCCCAATGAAGAGAGAAAGACGAGCAGAAAGTAATCGGAAAAGAGTTTTTGGCTTTATTTGGAAAACGACACAATCTATTAAACAATAACCGTCATAAAATTATCAGTAGTAACAAAACAAAGTACAATGAAAACTATCGATAATTTTTGTGAAATATGTCCGAATTCTGGTTAAGTTTTAAAAAAAAGCACCAAGGCCTTTTTCAGTTTAACATGAATGAGTGAAGATTTGATAATAATAATTATAGATAAATTTTCATTGCACGAGTTATATTTTATAAGAAAATTTTACGAATAAATTAGATCTTATGGCTAATCCCATATTTATTTTATATGTCACTGTCAGCTGTCAGCATGTTACCACTTGTCACCTGTGGCAAAAATAATGTGCTAGAGAAAGAGAATAGTGATGAAGTGAACTGCTAATAGCGTCAAGCGGCACATGTTCGACGTTGATTAGATAAGCTTGTGTCAATTTTTTTTAGAACTACATCCCATCCAAATTTAAACGCCAGTAGGATCTGTTTCATGCACTGATCACGTGTATTTATTGCTATCCTTCTTTCGCGGCCAAGGTATAATCACAGTTGATTTTAATTTAGTAGTTAATTTAATGATACTTTAATGCTGTTTAATGAATACATAAATGATTAAAATTGCGTGTGTATTTCTTTTGAAAAATTGAATAATTTTGCACTAGTACAAATTCTCGGTAATTTCCACTAGAGCAAAATTATCGTGTAAATTGATGTTCACAGAGCAGATTCATGATCGATCAACCATTCAAATTTGACAAATGAATAAAATTTTTAGTGATAATGTAATGAGTGTGCTGAAAATTACTGGCCATTTCCCCAACACTATATGTATTTTTCAATGTACGAATTACATTTTATTAAAAAAATTTGACAAATTATTATTAACTTTATTAAAAATTATTATTTTGGGTCGTGCATGTCGAGAGCAAAGTTTTATACATTTTTTCTTTATGCTTTTTAATATTTTTTTGGCTTTGAAATGTAACTCGACTGCGGTTGTATGAGAGGCAGCACAGTCTAGTCGCTCTCCTCTCCTGAGTTCGAGTCTCAGCTGCGGCAGATGGCAATGTCGCAAGGATTGGGTGTTGTGATGTTGTCTGTGTGTGTTCGTCCGTCCTGGTTGAGTGGTAGAAGGGCCTGCGGCTAAACTCCGCCACGACATTAATATAAAAAAGGCGATAAAAAAAATATCTGCAGTCTAGCCCACTGCTACCGTCTCGGCAACACGCAAAAAAACGCCACTACACATCCATACCATAGCCAGGATTCGAACTCGGGACCCCGTGGTCGCATTAGACGCATTAAAAATCTTTATTTAGCTGTTTTAAAATAAGTATGTACAGGTCATTTTAATGGGGCGAGCGTAGAGGCGACTTCAATATGAATATCAGTCGATATTCCGTTGAAGCAACGTCGAGCGCAGTTAGTACGTGGATGGGTGACCCATCTTGGGAAATACAGCGTTCTCGTCCCACCTTCTAGCCGTTTGTACATCAGTGTATATGCGAAAGCTACTGTAAAGTAGGCGGCCCCTTGTCTATTAAATGCTAGGCAAGGGAAGAGGTTCGGCAAAATTTCCAGGTTGTGGTTAGCTTGTCTCCTGGCGTCGGTGATAGGCCCTGGTAGCGGAAATAGGCCGACGTTAAATAAATAGATTAAAAAAAGGTCATTTTATTTCATATATGGTGTACAATATTTATATTATTACGAGGTTACAACCACGACGAGTCGCGCGAAACCTCGTAACAGCCAGGTGTTGCGGCAGGAGAAAGGTGAACACTGTGGTTGATATTTTATTAAGCGATCTTTCCATAGTTTAAACGCATTATTTTTTGTTTAAGTGTATACACACTTAAATTCAATTTTATTTGTTTTTGTTTTTTTATCATATAAGATGATCTTGTATGGAAAATTTACAAAAACTCTACTTCTGATAGTCAATCGATAAAATTTTGTTACACTTGCGTGCCTGAATTTGATGGGCGAGAGGTCAAGGGGGTTGAGGGAATGTGGGTTGGGAGTTGTGGTGTTGATGGGTTGGATTTTGTCTGTCACGTGGGTTGTATGATTTTAGTTACTGGACCCCGTGGTCGCAAGCCTAACACCTTAAGCACTGCGCCACCGAGCCGGTAATTTTTTAATCACATTTCTGTTATGATCAACCGTTAGGCCAAAAAATTGAATTTTAATGTATTTAAAGAAATTTAAAAAACACGCTTTAACCGTGAAAAAAATACGAAGAAGTTCTTAATGTCTTTAAGTTTTGATTTTTTAATGACAAAATCAATATTTTAATTTGTCAACGAGTCATTTATTGTTCGTACATATCTGAATCTGGATTATTTGGCGGGGGGAGAGCTTACGCTCACTTGCACTCAGGCCTCATAAGCGGGCCCATTGTGCTGCCCCCGTAAGTGGTGGCATGTCCACCGAGCCTCTCATTCCTCAAGCCAACCAACACTTGAAATGCATTTGAGGAGAAGACCAGATGAGGCGCCACCTATGCTGGCCATACTGGGCCAGAAATACCCCAGTATGGATCCTCGTTTCGTTGAGAGAGCAGGGCAGCGACAAAGCACGTGCTCGGCGGTTTCTTCATCCAGATTACACCCTCTACACTTGGGGTTGGCTATAACTCCCAGTATATGGAGGTGTTTGTTTAGTCTGCAGTGTCCTGTTAGTAATCCTACATAAATGCGCAGATTACTCCTGGACATCTGGAGACAGTGTTTGCCTAGCTTACGACTGGGTGTGGCCAAAGCCACTGTGCTATGTCTGCAGCTGCTCAGACCACCCTAACAGTCCGCATGGCGTTTGAGTGTATAGTTCTTTAGCAGGGAACTGTGGACTGAATCTGAGAGCGCCATTGCAGTTTCAGGACCATGCAGGGCGCTCTCAGATCCCTTGCGGGCTAAAGCGTCCGCTTCTTCGTTACCCTGAATTCCGTCATGTCCTTTCACTCAACGGAGCTGACACTATTGTTTTGTGCGAGTACATCTAGGGCTTTTCTAATTTCCGGAACCAGCCCCGAGCCTGTCCTACAATTGTTTAGGGCAAGCAGGGCTGCTCTGCTGTCCGTTGATATGCGCACTGTTTTACCACTGACGTTTGCCTTCGTGGTTTCTATTACCGCTTGCAGGATCCCTACTAGTTCCGCCTGGAAGATAGTGGCATGTGTGCCTAGCGGTATTATCGAATATAGATCTAGGTCTTCTGAGTAAACCCCAGCTCCTGATCCACAATCCATTTTTGAACCATCGGTGTAGATTGATATGTCCGGCTCGTCATTACCGGACACATTCAAACTCACCTCAAAGTTCTTGTTGAAGTTATATATAGGGGGGATACGGTCAGTTCCCATTCCCAGAAGAGGAATTTGTTTTGTAGCCTCCTCTGGGATACGGGCATGTCTCGTAGCCGTGCCCTTAATATACCATTGGCCTACAGATCGCAATCTCAGAGCAGTCCTCAACGCCACCTCCTCTATGTACAGATTTAGAGGGGGGATGCAGAGTATAGTCTCCATTGCAGCTGTAGGCGTCGTTTTCATCGCACCAGTAACGCAGAGACATGCCAGTCTTTGAACATGCTCCAGTTGAGATGCTGCTGTTTTTGCCTTACTCTGGGCCACCAGACTATGGCTGCGTAACAAAGAATGGGTCTTCTCACAGCAGTGTACAGCCAGAGGGAGATTCTGGGTGAGAAACCCCAGGACCTACCGACCGCCCTGCGACACTGCCAGAATGCCGCACATGCCTTGTTTATCTTAACTTCCAAATGTCTCTTCCAATTCAGAGTGCGATCAAGTGTGACCCCCAGGTACTTGACCTCACTCGCCAAGTGGAGTTGACTGCCCGATAATTTGGGCATTCTCATATTTGGTAGTTTCTTTTTCTTGGTGAATAGTACTAGCTCAGTTTTCTGGGGGTTAACCGAGAGAAAGTGTTCTGTGCACCAATTATCGACCAACTTGAGGACTGTTTGCATAAGTTCGCATAGCAAGCCCTCAAAGTTTCCATCTAGCAAGATGGTAATGTCATCTGCGTAATTTATTGTGAAGAAACCAGAGTTATTGAGGCGGTGTAAGAGGCTGTCGGCGACCATAACCCACAATAGGGCTGATAGGACGCCACCCTGTGGACAGCCTCTATTGACCATGCCTCTAGTCTCTATGTTCCCCACGTTTATTCGGACGGCTCTCCATTTGAGCATATGTGTTATCCATTTACTAAGTGTGTTGGGAACACCATGGGTTTGGATGGCTATCCCTATACTCTCGAAGGTTGTTTTATCAAAAGCTCCTTCGATATCAATAAACGCTCCCAGGGTAGACATTTTCATGTTCGTACATATCTTCTGGATAAATTAATTTCGATTTCACGTCTATAATTGTAAATTCTTAGAATATTTCAAGATAAATGTTCAAATTTTATGTCATATACACAACATGTATCACACTTAAAAATTGTGTGCGTCAAAAATTGTGGTAATCTTCACGAATTATACCGCTCTAACAACTTAAAGCTTGACTTTGTTACATATTTTTAAGTAGTTCAAATTCGATCATTTGCGTAACGGCTCATCGTATCAAAAAAATGACAATGATATTTCTTATAGATAATTCTATGGTGAACTCTTCCTATTTAAAATGTCTTTTGATAAAACATATTCTTTTTGGATATAAAAAGGCAAAATAAATCCGTTTTCCGAATACCTTTGGAGCTTATCTCTTCCTGCTGGTCACAGTATGAATTGCGTCTCGATAGTTTATTAACGCCATGGTAGAGAAGTATAGCAGAATTAATTGTGAACATTATTTTCAGATACTGAAAGGCGTCTATTCATACATTATGTTTCTTCGAAGTACATATGGTGGTCCCGAATGAATGACACTACTTACCAGAGATGTACCGAGCACTGACAAAATGTGCTCGCGAGCACTAAGCACTCTGAAAAAGTGCTTTTAATTCACGATCACTAAGCACTAAGCACGTTTTCAAAATTTAAATAATGGAGTATCCATTATTCTATTGAGGCTACATCTTCATTGAATTTAAGTGTTATTTATAAAAACAGGATAAAGGCCAACAAAAACATCCTAGGATAACAATGTAGAAAAATATGTCACAATTTGCCGAATGCACTATATATTTTTTTATTTTAGTGAAAATGCCAATAATAAAAATAATAAAATAGATTAGGTGCTCACTGAACATTTTTATTTATATTTTTATTCCTTCAAATTTCACGAAAAACATCACTAAAATGTCACCAACACTTATCTCATATCCCACTCATTGCTTACTTAAGTTAGGGTGCCTATTTTCATTACTACTTTAGGTATTCAGAAACAGGCATAAATGAGTGATTAACTTAAAAGTGCATCAAACAACAATCTTGTAATAGTACGGGAGCCATCGACCAGAAGTTTCAGCCTCATCGCGGCATGAGAATTTCAAATTTTTTCGAACAAATAAAGAAAAAAGTCCTTTATGGCGGAAGTTTTCAATGTTGCTAAACGATCGAAAAACAATAATGAACATGTGAAAAAATGGGTTAAAATTGTTACCACGACACGTTCGTGGGGAAAGGGTCGATAGGAAGGGAAAGCAAAGAGGCAAATCTGCGCAGGGAACATTACAACCTCTTGAGTTCAAGCTTCAACTTTCTCCCCCGTGAACTTTTTTCATATATAGGGTGACAATTGGAAAACTATCCAGCCGGATATTTCTTCGGGGAAAAAAGTTTCGGACAAAAGTTGTAGGGTTCGGAGTTGCGAATCGGGTGGGATGATTTTTTGAGATTTGGTGGTGGCACATTTAGGATCTCAAGGTCACCTCCACTTTTTCAAATGGGAACCCCTATTTTTTTTTACTGTTGTGCCTTGATAACAAAGGAACATATTTTGCCCCAAACTTTTTTTCATATCTCGCCGCTAATAATGAGCTTAAAAAACGATGGTCTTTGAAGAAAAATGTTTGAGAACAAAGGTTGCTTATTTTTTTGCATATTACAAATATTATTTAAAATGTTAAGTACAAAAAGTAGATTACGAATATTATTTATATATATTAACATAGAGGTATAGACACAGAGGTATAAAGAGGGCGGAAGACACGCGTGCAGCTAGACCATGGGAGTGAGATAGAAAGAAGACAAATTTACGGATCTAGAAGATGTCGGACGTCGTTTGGATCTTTTTATCTTTATCCCGCGGTCAGTTATCTTCATACCTCTTTAGCGCGTGATGGCCGAAACACGCAGAGTAAGAGACAACTCCATTTCATTTTGTACAACCTTGAAACACGGAAAATGTCCGTTTAGACTTTTTTAGGATGTATAGATCCTGGTCAACCATCTAAACAAGGTTTTAGCCATGTCGCTGTAACTCGGTCAAGCTATTTTTTTTTACAACTAATACTACATTTATCAGGTTTCTAAAAGGCTAAAAATTTCCGTTTTTTACGGATTGGTGATTATTTTTAAATTTTGAATGAGATTCCATTAAAAACGGACGAGGTGCTATAAAGAAATTACGCGATTTTTTTTTACCGACGGAAAATGTTTTTCTACCACATCCGCAACGCGCCGGAGCCTTGCTTTACACAACAAAGTTTCCTATTTTCCCTTAAACTAAACAGTTTTTATGGATTTGTCTATGTCACGATGACGAGAAATTTTGCTAGATGGCTCCCGTTCCATAATAAGGGAACGAGTAGCACTGCAAATATTACCAAAATATTGTGACTAGAACTGGTGAGTACTTAAACGATAATGTCGTTTTATTCATTTAAGAATATTTATCATAACATAACCTGCATTTCATCATTACATTCTTACATTCACATTAAAACTGAAGAACAAAAAATTACAGTAGCTATTGCTAAAGAAATATTAAAGCAAGAGCAAATAAAAAACAGAGAAAATTATGAAGGACTGGTAAGGCATAGTGTTGTTTAGTTATTTTCTTGTATATTTTCCATTAAAAAAATAAAGCATTTAATAAGTTGTATTTTTCAATTGTTATATTTATTTTAAAATATGATTATAAATACCACTGTAGTTGTATGGTTTGCTGCACTGAAGAATGTAGAGTATAACCAGACTGAAGAGTCAGAATAGTGTGTCAACTATGGTACACTAGATTTACTATTTACATCTGGCCCTACACGTGGATTGTATCAGAAGTTAGTAATTTGCATTCGCAATTTTTGTTATTGACTTGAAGTGGTCGAACTTCCTAAAACATATAATTCTTAACAATTTGTATCATCTTGCAGTGGCCACACTCCAATAAGCCTGGGAAGGCGAAACGCGTCTGCCACTGTTAGGAAATGAATGGCTATGCAAGGGGCTTCAATCAGCTCTACTAACACTTTTAGTTCTATAGTTTGCTGCACTGAAAGGTGTAGAGTATAACCAGATTGAAAAGTCAGAATAGTATAGTGCGCCATCTATGGTACGCTAGATATATTGTAATTTATTAAGAAAATAGATTTAAGAAAAAGTCATCATTCATTCATTCTTGCTAATCGCTCACTAACTTAAAAAAATGGCGGCGTTTTTATTAAAAAAATGTGAGGAAGCACATTATTTTTGTCATATCCTCTTTGTTTTTAATGCTATAGATCATTTGAAAGCCTAATTAATAGTCTTTCATTTTGATTGTTAGCATTTTTGATGCAAGTGCCATAGTTTCTCAGATACTTAACATTTTAACTAAATACTTATAAACGTTCGGATGTCATCTTTATACTTCCATGTCTACGAAACCATGATTGTAACAGAAATTAGAAAAATATAACATTTATCATTTAGTAGCTTTCTTATTTGTCTCTAGCATATTTTCGCTCAATATAATGACTATCGAACTATTTGCCTCCCTTTTCAAGCTACTATCATTATAACTTAAAAACTATCAATTTCAATGAAAAGTTGCATAGAACCTTTTGTTCTCATAATTTGATTTTCTTTCGGTTCAAACTTTTTTTGTCTTCCGGGTGCCACCCCCTATAAATTAGCCCCAGCTGGAATGTTTCTGATTTTGAGTAATTAAATATAACGAACATTTAAAAAAAATCATCAAAATCGGTTCAGTTTTTAAGGGTTTAGAAGTAAACCTGTCCGAAAATCTGCCCTACTCTTGTTTGGCAAAAAACAGACTATGTTAATCTTCGGCAGGTGCTAAACATATCAATTAATGGTATACAAATTAATATATCCGATGGTGCAAAAAATCTCGATTATGTACTGGATAGGTCTCTCAGGTTCCGAGAGCATGCTACCAAAAATATTCAGAGGGCGTATGCTGCACTTCGACTATTTTATCCTCATAGGCACTACTTACACAAAGTAACAAAAAAAATGTCATGTGAAACACTGGTTTTGTCCCAGTTTACCTTCTGTGCACCAGTCTATGCTCCTTGCTTAGATCATGATTTTTCAAATAGGATACTGCGGGTTCAGAACTCCTGTATACGTTTTATATACGGAATCAGAAAGTATGATCATGTATCACATAAACTAAGGGAATTAAAATGGCTCAATGTCAAAAATCGGTTTCAAGTATACGCCTCACATGCTTATATCAGAAAATAATTTTGACAAAAATACCTCCATATTCGTTTAATAATTTATCATTTCGCAGTGATGTTCACAACATTAATATTAGAAGTAGGGGGCTATTAACACCACCTCCCCACAAAACTTCATGTTTTCAACGAAGATCTTTTACTGTATACAAATTATATAACTCTATCCCCGCAACTTTTAAAAAATTTAGTAGCTTTAAATTCAAAAAATGTATAAATAAATTATTTCTCAATAAACAGAAGGTTGACTAGTTGATACAAGTTTACATGTATTGTAGGCAGTGTGCAGTATGGTTTTAATTTTCTATTATGTATGTTTTTGATATTATATAAGTGTGTACATATATGTGTATTTTTTATATTTTAATTTTTAATCTTATTTCTACTGGTTGCGTATATTTTTGTTTTATCGCAAGGGTTAATATAAGTGGCAGAGCACTATTTCTGTTTCCCATTATTGTATTGTAATAGAGATGTTCACAAAAAATATATATATAACATATTAGTTAAAATCATACATTAGAGTCCCGAGTACCAAAATCAGATTTTTTTTTATTAATAAATATTTTAATTTTGTCAATTATTCATAGTAGAAATCACCCAAATGCAGCGAGGCTAAGAAACGTTCCCAGGCAGAGGCTAGTTATATGGCGTCACTTACCTTGCAGGTACGCAGGCCTGTATGTGTAATGAGGGCCTGTTGTTTTTTATTGAAAAACGAATGTAATATTATTAATCAGCATGCTCTAGAATCCCTATATCCAAAGTTTGAAGATATTTTGATTTATAATTTTCGAATTACGGCCCCATAAAATCATGTTTTTCAAATATTAAATAATTAATAACTTTTAAACGAATTGTATTTGGAAAAAAAGTCATTTTTTATTTTCTATTTAAATTCACTGTTTCTACAACCCAGCGTCATCTGTACTTTCAGATTTTCATAAACTAAGAATTTTCAATGAAAAATTACCAAAAATAATATCAAACAATTTATAACTTGGGAACGAATTTCTTTTCTGTTTAAAATCGCTTTTTCTATCACCCACTATCGTCCATGCTTTCAAATTCTGCAAACCTTAATGCTCGGATAGTTTACAGGGCTGCTGGTTCAAAATGTTGACAAATTTTCAATGAAAATTCTTAGCTTATGAAATTTGAAAGTACGGATGACGCCATGTTGTAGAAAAAGTGAATATAAAAAGAAAATGAAGAATGACTTTTTTTAGAAAAACAATTCGCTTAAAAGTTATTAATTATTTAATATTTGAAAAATATAATTTTAGGGGGCCGTAATTCGAAAATCATAAATTAAAATGTCTTCAAAATTTGGATATAGGGTTTCTAAAACATGCTGATCAATAATATTATATTAGTCTTTCAATAAAGAACAACGGGTCCTCATTACACACACAGGCCGGCGTGTCTATAGGTAAGTGACGTTATATTCCTCTAGCCTCTGCCTGGGAACGTTTCTTAGCCTCGCTGCATTGGGGTCATTTCTGTTACGAATAACTGGCAAAATAAAAACATATATATTATTTTATTGTTACATTAGTATATAAGACCGATAAATCTATCATTTTCAATCTAAATTAAAATTTTGTGAACATGCCTAATATATATGTTAAAATTTACTTATTTTAGGAAATAAAGACATTCATAATTATTATTATTTTTCTTTTGTTAAAACCCAGTCGCACTTCTCTGTGGCTCCAACCCTCACAGAGGGGAGCTGGTAGTACCGGTAGCCACTCCTCAACTCCGAGGGGTAAGTGGATGACAGCCTTCTGCATTTTGCCGGCTAAGATCTCTATTTCGGCATGCCGATATGATCTTATTATTATTATTATTATTTTTTATGTTTTGTTAAAAACCAGTCACCCTTCTCCGTGGCTCCGACCTTTACTATTATTATTATTATTATTATTATTATTTTTTAGTTTATAAAAGCGAGTCACCCTTTATACTCTGTGGCTCCGACACTCACAGAGGGGAGCTGGTAGTACCGGCAGCCACTCCCCACGTCCGTGGGGTGAGTGACTACTGGGTTCGAGAATCGTGTGCCCTGAGTAGACGTAATGAGCCGAGGATAATGGCCTTCTGCATCCTGCCGGCTAAGATCTCTGCCGAATTTCGGCATGCCGGTATGATTTTTAGTTCTGAAAGCAGTGTGTGTCTCGTTCCACCGAGATCAGGAGATGATCAGGACCACTAGCTTAACAGTATGGCCAGGGTAAAGCCTGCGGAGCTCGAAGAGCAAATCTCGATATTTCGCCCGTTTTTAGAAATAGATCAATTTCAGCAGCTTTGACTTTGGCTTTTTGCCGAGCAGGTTCCAACTCGGTGACAGAGTCGTGATTAACCCGCTCAGCGTCGAAGACCAAACTGAGTTCATCGGCGGCTCTGCGTGCTGCCTTAAACAGATGAGGGGATCCGAACTCCTTATGACCTTACAGGCTCCATCCAGAACCATCCTATTATGGAGACTCTCCAAACTCAAGAGTCCGGCTTCCCCGATGTCGTGGGAGATATAACCGTGGAACGGACGATTTAGGGTGCAAACTCCTCGGGTTCCTACATCGAGTTGTCGCAGCTCCTCTTGATTCCATTTAATTACTCCAAAGGAGTAGAGGAGTATCGGAACGACAAGCATATTGGTAGCAGACACCTTGTTCCTCCCCGACAGTTCTGAAGACCAGATCTGTCGGAGTCAGTGCTGATACTTGCCGCGGAGAGCGTTTTTTACTACACTCACATCTTGGGTGGAGCGTTGCTCGACACCCAAGTAAGTGTACGACTCTCCGGCATCTAGATGACGTAAGATGCTTCCGTCTACGAGCTGCGCGTCCTCTCCGTAGTCACCGCATCGTCCTCTCTTGAGGTGGACTAGTGCACACTTGTCCAACCCAAATTCCATGCCGACAGCCTGCGTGTACTCCTGTACCACTCTGAGGGACTGGCGTAAATCCCTCTCTCCGGAGGCATAAAGTTTAAGGTCATCCATGTAAAACAGATGGGTGACCTTATGCCTCCTGTCGCCGGGGGTACCGCAGTTGTATCCACGGGTATTTCGAAACGAAACGATAATGGTAGTAGTGAGATGCAAAACAGAAGGGGGCTTAGGGAATTTCCCTGAAATATTCCTCTTCTGAACAATACCGGCTCTGTCTGGACTCTGCTATTACCCGATGTTATGGTAAAGCGAGTCCTCCAGAGCGGCATGAGTTCTTCGATACATTTCACTACGGGACCGGGCACCGCAAGACATCTGAGCAAGTGGACAATAAGCTCATGGGATGTCATATCAAATGCCTTGCGGTAGTTGATCCAGGCCATAGAGAGGTTACGCTTATACTGCACGGAGTTCTGCGTGATACATCTGTCGATATTATTATTATTATTATTTTTTTTAGCTAGCTAAAAACCAGTCACCCTTCTCTGTGGCTCCGATCCTCACAGAGGGGAGCTGGTAGTACCGGCAGCCACCCCCCACACCCGTGGGGTAAGTGACTACTGGGTTCGAGAATCGTGTGCCCTGAGCAGACGTAGTGAACCGAGGATGACGGCCTTCTGAATTCTGCTGGCTAAGACCTCTGCCGAATTTCGGCATGCCGGTATGATCTTAAGTTCCGAAAGCAGGGTGTGTCTTGTTCCACCGAGGGCTCCTATAATCAGTACCACTATCTTAACAGTATGGTCTGGATACAGTCTGCGGAGTTCGAAGAGTAAATCTCGATATTTTGTCCGTTTCTCCTCCTCCTTCAAGACAATGTTGTTCTCCGCGGGTGTCGAGAACTACACGACAAATATTGTCTTGAGTTGGTGGTCGAGGAGAACTATGTCAGGCTTGTTGGCTTGTATTTGCCTGACAGTGGGAAACGAGTAGTTCCAATAAATTAGACACTTCTCATTTCCCACAACGGACTCAATATCCCCCGGAGCGCAAGGCAGCACTGGTGTTTCGTCTATCCCATACGAGTGCCTTAGATGGTAATAAAGCACTCGTAATGCTGCGTCGTGCCTCTGGATATAGGCCGAGACTGCATATGTCGGACAAGCCGACAACAAGTGCATCAGAGTCTCTAGCGCCCTGCGGCAGGCCCTGCAGCTGACATTAGGGACCTCTATACCCATGACATGACTTCGATAGACGAGTGTATTAAATACAACGTCCTGGCAAGCCATTATGAATCCCTCGGTCTCAGACTTCAGCCCAGCTGACCTTAATAAGGGTAAGGTCAGCCTTTCGGATAAGCCAAGGTTTTCCATATTTTTATAGAAAACTCCATGCATTGGCTCATCCGTGTGAAGTTGCAGAAAGATGTTATGTTCTGCAGCTTTAATTTGGGCTTTTCGCCGAGCAGGTTCCAACTCGGTGACAGAGTCGCGATTTACCCGCTCGACATCGAAGGAGAGACTAAGTTCATCGGCTGCTCTCTGTGCTGCCTTAAACAGAAAGGCTCCTACCCCTACATTTTCATGGTCCCGGACCATGCAGAGGAGGGGATCCGAACTCCTGATGACCTTACAGGCTCCATCCAGAACCATCCTATTATGAAGACCCTCCAAGTTCAAGAGTTCACGGCCTCCCAGATGTCGCGGGAAGTATAGCCGTGGAACGGACGATTTAGGATGCAAACTCCTATTGAGATGCATCTTCTTGCGGGTTCCTACGTCGAGTTGACGCAACTCTTCTCGACTCCATTTCACTACCCCAAAGGGGTAGCAGACACCTTGTTCTTCCCCGACAGTTCTGAAGATCAGATCTGTTGGAGTCGGTGCTGATACTTGTGGCGGAGAGCGTTTTTCACTACACTCACTTCTTGGGTGGAGCGTTGCTCGACACCCAAGTAAGTGTACGACTCTCCGGCATCTAGATGATGTAAGATGCTTCCGTCTACGAGCTGCGCGTCCTCTCCGTAGTCCCCGCATCGTCCTCTCTTGAGATGGACCAGTGCACATTTGTCTAACCCGAACTCCATACCGACAACCTGCGTGTACTCCTGTACCACCCTGAGGGACTGGTGTAGGTCCCTCTCTCCGGAGGCATGGAGTTTAAGGTCATCCATATAAAACAGATGGGTGACCTTATGCCTCCTATCCCCGGGGGTACCGCAGTTGTAGCCACGGGTTTTCCGGAGCGAAACGGATAATGGCAGTAATGAGATGCAAAACAGAAGGGGGCTGAGGGAGTCTCCCTGAAATACTCCCCTTCTGAACGATACCGGCTCCGTCTGGACTCTATCGTTACCCGATGTTATGGTAAAGCGAGTCCTCCAGAGCGGCATCAGTTCTTCAATACATCTCACTACGGGACCGGACACCGCAAGACATTGGAGCAACTGTAAAATAAGCTCATGAGATGTCATGTCAAATGCCTTGCGGTAGTCGATCCAGGCCATGGAGAGGTTACGCTTATACTGCATGGAGTCCTGCGTGATACACCTGTCAATAAGCAGGTTCTCCTTGCAGCCAGCAACACCTCTCTTTGACCCTCATTGCTCATATATCCGCTCGTAAACCGGTTCAACTGCGTGGAGCACCCGCATGTACAAAATGCGTGTAAACACCTTGTAACATGCGTTTAAGCAGGTTATCGGCCGGTAGTTCTTTGGGTTAGACAAATCTCCGTTCTTCGGGATCAGCACTGTCTGCCCCTCGACAACCCAAGAAGGAATTTGCTGCTCCCCATTTAGCCATGAATTGAAAATTCTGGCTAAATGGTGGTGGGTACTGGATAATTTTTTCCACCAAAAGTTATTGATCCCGTCTGGACCTGGAGCAGCAAGGTTCTTAGAGCCCTCAAGAGCTCTTCGAACCTTTTCTGGGGTTATCGGTTGGCACACCTGTTGTGCTTGCTGAAACCTTTGACAAAAGGTTTCAAAGTGTGCCAGGGCTGGAGAGTCTCTGTTGAGTGGAAGCTTCTGTTCGTACAACGTTTTCCAGAAGTTTTCCACCTGATCTGCAGTCGGCGGATTTTCAGCAACACGCTGAGGCGGTTCGAAAAGGCGCGAGGGCTTTTTGCGGAAAAGTTGATTTTCCGCTAGCCCCCTCGCCCGCCTCGCTAGTGACTTCTTACAAGACACTAGCATCCGTATCCTGTCGAGGCAGTGCTGTTTGGTGGTTTGCAGCACTGCCCCATTAAGTGTGTGATGGACGCGTCTTAAGTTGGCAGCTACTCGCCGCACTTTAGGCGTGAAAGGCCTATTGGCCGCCATATAGTCCATCACACATTGGATACGGGATGCGTGTTGCCTCGCCGACCGGATCTTGGCTTCCATCTTGTGTATGCGCCGTCTCGCTCTCTCTTGTGGAGAAGCACTGTTCCGCCTCTCCACCTGAGACAAGCGTTGAGCGGCAGCATACACGGCACAATTTATGTGCCATAAGTCAGCCTCCTCTGGTAGCGTTGCACGAAGTTCTGCATCCACTCTGGCCAGATCTTGTGGCCCGGGGGGATTTATGTTGTACAACCCCCTTCTGGTACTGAGGCCCTCTGGTACTGGTGGAACGACTGGGACTGCAACCTCAACCGGTTCATTCGGTGGACCTTCGGCCACCTCATTCATCGGCTGAGGAGCAGTTCTCACGTAGCCCCTGCGACGAAGGTGGGACACATAATCACGCAGATTTTGTGGCGTGAAGGCGTTGTGTTCTGGGTGCCTTGCACACCACAGAACATGCATTCGCCCCATGTATCCCCTTCGTGCGGGCTCACTGCTTTCGTAGCACTGCATAAGGTCGTCCCTCAGTTCATCTGTCCACTCAAAGCGTCCTTGTTCGTCGCGGTCGTCAACAATGGGCTGTCGATCTTGTTGGGCCCCACCACCTTGCCCTTGACCCCTATCCGAACGGGGTCGATCGTGGGGGCCCTGTCCTCGGCCAATAGGAACCGGAGGTTTGGGCTTGTGGGTGGTTAGCCCAGCAAGCCCACGACCGACACCAGAGGGGAAGACGCTCTCCCCTCCCGGATGCGCTAGGGCTGCCGGTTCGATTTTGCATCCCTAGCTGGAGTAAGTGGTGGCGCTACTCACCAAAGGCTAGATAGATGACGGTTAGCCCCTCCCGCTTATTTATTATTATTATTATTATTATTATTTTTTTTTCCACAGAACTTTCTGGTATATACACACTGCCGGATCCTGAGACCAAAGCACATGTGTTTGGCTACGACATGGAAAGAGCTCTTCTTACAATAGATGTTGTGCCCAAAATTACAGCTTTTTGCATCTGCGTGAGGTGGGCCGCACATACACTTAATTCCTCTAGATGTCTTTTTAGGTTTTTGTGTACTATTCCGTTCGCCGATATAACAATAGGTATTATTCTAACCTTTTGGACCCCCCACACATTCTTTATTTCGATGGCAAGATCTTCATACTTTCTGATTTTCTCTCTGTAGGCTTTCTCGATGTTATCGTCTAGAGGGATTGTTATGTCTATCAGGCTGACTGTTTTATTCTTTTTGTCCATAGCTATGATGTCAGGCCTGTTATGTATAACTGGGTGATCAGTCTGTATAGGCATGTCCCAATATATTTTAAAATTGTCGTTCTCACTGACAGCGGGGGGGGTTATAGTTGTAATAGGGTGTATCGTTCTTTTGGTTGCCTGTTGTTCTGCATATTTGTTGGTGGAGGATCTTAGCCACATTGTTGTGTCTGCTTAGATATGCAGTAGGTGCTAAATATGTACAGGCGGATATTATATGCTGAATGGATTCCTCACTTGCATTGCACATTCTACACTTTGAGTTTTCAACTGATTCTCGAAGTATGTGTCTTCTATAAGTCCTAGTGGGAACTACTTGATCTTGTATGGCAGCAAGATAGGCCTCAGTTTCAGCGTACAAGTAACCTGCAGTGAGGTACGATAGAGACCCTATCTTGTCAGTTGCATCCTGATGCAGTGCAGAGTAGTACCTACCGTGTAATGCCTTCTCCTTCCACTGATTCTCCAGGTCCTTTTCACAAATTTTTTCAGGTTCAGGTTCCAGCTTGGACAGGTTTAGCGGTGAGAGTTTATGGTCAATTGCACACAAGGCTTTGAAGAACGGCAATTCTCTCTCTAAGAAGTATTTCCTCAAGCTATTTCTTTGTTTCTCGTGTGCTATTTCCAGGCTAACCAAACCTCGCCCACCTGCTGTGCGTGGTAAGTACAACCTTTCCATAGCAGATTTGGGGTGGTGTATTCCATACTTTGTTAGAGTAGTCCTCACTCGTCTGTCCAGTGCCTGCAATTCTGTTATTGACCATTTTAGAACGCCGAAAGTGTATATAATAACAGGAAAAGCCCACATATTAAGTGCATTAAATTTATTTTTGGAATAGAGTTCTGTTTTCAGGATAGTGGTTACTCTTTTGATGAACTTTTCCCCAATCTCCTCCTTATTTTTGGTGTGGTCTATATTAGCAGCCTGTTGAATTCCTAGATATTTGTAACGTTCCTCTTCATTCATTGTTGTTATTGATGTGCCATCCATGAGAGTTAAGTCCTTGTCGTTTTGTATTTTGCCCTTTGCAATATGCAGCACAGCACATTTTTCAAGGCCCATTTCCATCCTCACGGCTCTGCTGAACGATCCTACTAGCTCTAAAGATCCCTGCACTTGCTGGGGTCCAGCTGAGAAGATTTTTAAATCATCCATATAGAAGAGATGGGATAGTGCGTTGTTTCGGTTCAATGAATAGTTGTAGGTGCTACTGTTCAACATATTGCTGAGTGGATTAAGGGCAAGGCAGAACCACATAGGACTCAAACTATCGCCTTGAAAAATTCTCCTTTTTATCTTTATTTCCGATGTTGTATAGGATGCAGTTTCGTTTCTTATGCATAGGGTTGTTCTCCAGCCGCTCATTAATGCCTTTAGTAGATTAATAGTGTTTTCATCTATTTTGTAGATGCGCAGAACCTCGAGTAGCCATGAGTGGGGGACCGAGTCGAAGGCTTTCTTATAGTCAATCCATGCAACTGACATCTTCCTTCGTCTCGTTACCGCATGCTTTGCTATGATGCTATCTATAACAAGTAGTTCTTTGCATCCCCTGGATTCCTGTTTGCATCCATTTTGTTCCCAGCACAAGATATTCTCTTGGGTCACGTGTTTGTTAATTTTGGTGGTAATGATGGATGTAAAGATTTTGAATATCGCAGGTAGGCATGTAATGGGACGGAAATTTCTTGGCTGCTTAAGATCACCGGTCTTTGGTATCATGTAGGTGATGCCCTTTGTAAAGAAACTGGGGATTTTCTTTGGGTCTGAGAGTGCTTCTTGGAAGAGTTGAGCTAGCTTTTTGTGACACTTAGTGAAGTGTTTCCACCAATAGTTGTGGATGTGGTCGGTACCTGGGGCTTTCCAGTTATGGGTTTTCCTGGCCGCTCTGGTAATGTCTGTCTCTGTGATCTGCATAGCTTCCATACTGGGTACATCTTTATATCTTTCTCTTTCTTCCTGGATCCAGTACGCCTTGGAATCATGTTGTTCATCGTTGCTCCATATTTTTGACCAAAACTCTGTCATGTTTTCGACTGTGGGCAGATGAGCATTTTGGGTGTTATTCTCTTCGTTGAGTTTCCTGTAGAAAATCTTTGGGTCATTGGTGAACTCTTTGTTTTGTTTGTATCGCTTAGTTCTTTTGCGGTACCTTTTTAGTCTATTCCCTAGTGCCATGATTTTTTGTTTTAGAATCTCAAGATATTTTACCAGAGCTTGTCGGTAATCTGGTCTAGAGGGTTTTGTGGGAATCTTTCGAGCATACGTTTTTACTTTACATGTCACGCGCCTGCTTGGTTTCTCTGTATTCAGGTAAGTATGTATTATCCCCACCTCCTTCCTAATTAAGGTGATTTTTCCCTCTAGTCTCTGCTCCCATGGTGGTGTTTTATTTAGGCGTTGTGTTCTATTTCTCTCTCTGCTTTCAATTCCTAGGGTGGCGCACACAGTGCGTGCACCACAGTAGACGAGATGGTGGATATCCTGTAGACTATTACTGGCTAAGAACTTGTCTTCTATGTCCTCATTGACTAGTTGGATAATCTCCTTTGCTTTCGGATGGTTCTTTAGTTTTGGTAGTCTAGGTCTGAGCTCAGGTTCCATACCACTGTATTCTATTTCTATTCTATAGAACACAGCCAGGATATCTTCTACACCATTAACTGTGTTTCTGTTTGGCTGTTGCGGTTGTTGTTCTATCGGATCCTCTTGTTGATCTGGAGCTTGTATTGCGTTAATGGTCTCTCGTCGGAGCTCCCTACGGATGTTGTCAAGTTCTACATCGCTGAGAGTCGCTGTTCTGTAAATCGCTCATTCGGATATCTTTCTTGCCATGCTTGGTGCAAACGGAATCGGTAACCTATTATGTCCCTTTCCAAGTTCGTGACGCGATAGTATGCGCGAATTAGCTCAATATTGAGATTGCGAGTCCAGCGCATACGCCTGCCCCTTTGCGGTGATTCAGCGGGAATTCTCATATGAGGTTCCAAGCTTACTCTCGGGGTGGTCGTTCTTGGGGGGCTTTCTGGCCTTATGGTATTCTCTCGAGGATCGGCGCCACTTGCCTCACCGGTTTCCTCATCAGACTGGGGTCTGTCAGCGCTTTCAGCAGTCTGCACATTCAACGCCACATTTTCATTTGGGTCTCCAGTAGTTGGTTCGAGCTGAGCTCGACGACGGGGCTGGGGACGCCCCCTTCGCCACTGACCGCCCGCATCAGTCACGGAGACAGGGTCAGCACCATCTCCGTGGTCCGCATTGGACGCGCGCCCTGATTTAGTCCTCACCATATTTGTATAGCATAATCCCCATACAACCATGGGTAAGAAATGCATTTTATACTTACTGCCAAGTCTGTTTGGTCCGCGGGAGGTATTTTATTTCCCTCCTACCCTGCATTTCTGCAGAGCGTTCCCCTATCCGCCACCTGGGGACGCGCCCTCTGTGGGTGTCAGCTCCCCCGAGGGTTATTATTATTATTATTATTATTATTATTATTTATTTATTTTTTTTTTCCGGTTTCCCGTTGCCGGACAGGGCTTCCGTGGCCTCCGACACCACACGGTAGCCGCGCCGGCTAATTAATTCCAGCCACTCTCCACGACCTGTGGAGTTAGTGACTGTAAACACCTGAATCATGTGCCCTAAGCAGACGAAGGGACCCCAAGATAACCGCCTTCTGCATCTGACCTGCCAACCATTCTGCCGAATTCTGACAGGCCGGTATGATCTTTAATTCTGAGAGCAGCGAAGGCTTCATCCCTCCGAGTTCGCCGATTATTAGGACGACCATCTTGACCGAGTAGTCTGGGTACAGCACTTGGAGCTCATACCGGAGATCACGATATTTGGCCCGTTTTTCCCCCTCCTTCAAAGCGATGTTTGTCTCAGCAGGCGCTGAGAATTCGATGACAAACATCACTTTGTTCTGATGGTCGAGGAGGACTATGTCAGGCTTGTTGGCTTGAATTAGCCTGACGGTCGGGAACAAGTAGTTCCAATAAATTCGGCACCTCTCGTTCACGACAACGGACTCAATATCTCCGGGGATGTAAGGCAGCACTGGTGTTTGATCTACCCCGTACGAGTGCCTTAGATGGTAGTATAGCACTCGTAAAGCCGCGTTATGGCGGTGGATGTAGGCCGAAATCGCGTATATCGGGCATGCTGAAAGCAAATGCATCAGCGATTCCGGCGCCTGGCGGCAGGTCCTGCAGTTGATATCAGGGACCTCTACACCCATTACGCGGCTTCGGTAGACCAAGGTGTTTATTACACCATCCTGACAGGCCACAATGAATCCCTCGGTCTCCGACTTAAGCCCAGCTGACCTTAAAAAGGCGAATGTCAGCCTAGTCGATAAACCCAGTGTTTCTATGTTCTTATAGTACACACCGTGCATGGGTTTATCGACATGCTGCCTGAACAGATTCTCCTGTTCGGCAGCTTTTATTTGGGCTTTCAGACGATTTGGCTGAAGTTCGGTGACTGACTCTGGATCAGCACCGCGCCGGCCACCTCGTCTGACGTCGAATACGAGACCAAGTTCATCTGCGGCTCTTTTTGCTGCCTTGAACAATCCTGCGCCCACTCCTGCGATTTCGTGATCTCTCACTAATAGCAGGAGCGGATCCGAACTCCTGAGGATTTTACATGCCATACTCAGCGCTACTCTGCCATGCATACACTCCAGACCCAAGAGTCCTCGGCCCCCCCGATGACGTGGGAAGTAAACACGAGGAACGGACGATCTAGGATGAATACTCCTATGGATGTTCATCATCTTGCGGGTATCTCTGTCTAGTTGGCGCAGCTCATCTACAGTCCATTTTACTGCCCCAAAGGAGTAGAGCAGAACAGGAACGGCAAGCATGTTAGTGGCAGACGCCTTATTCTTCCCCGAAAGTTCGGAGGACCAAATCTTTCGGAGTAGGCGTCTGTACTTGCCGCGGAGAGACTCCTTTATTTGTTGCACATCCTGGATGTGATGTTGTTGCACACCCAGGTATGTGTAGGTCTCCCCGGCATCCAGATGTCTCAGAATGCTTCCGTCTGCGAGCTGCGCATCTTCAGAGAATTCCCCGCATCGCCCTCTCTTGAGGTGGACGACCGCGCACTATTATTATTATTATTATTATTATTATTTTTGTAAAAGCCAGTCACCCTTTAAACTCTGTGGCTCCGACACTCACAGAGGAGAGCTGGTAGTACCGGTAGCCACTCTCCACGCCCGTGGGGTGAGTGACTACTGGGTCCGCGAATCGTGTGCCCTGAGCAGATGTAACGAACCGAGGATGACGGCCTTCTGCATTCTGCCGGCTAAGACCTCTGCCGAATTTCGGCATGCCGGTATGATCTTAAGTTCTGAAAGCAGTGTGTGTCTCGTTCCACCGAGGGCTCCTATAATCAGTACCACTATCTTAACAGTGTGGTCTGGATACAGTCTGCGGAGTTCGAAGAGCAGATCTCGATATTTTGTCCGTTTTTCCTCCTCCTTCAAGACAATGTTGTTCTCCGCGGGAGCCGAGAACTCCACGACAAACATTGTCTTGAATTGATGGTCGAGGAGTACTACGTCAGGCTTGTTGGCTTGTATTTGCCTGACGGTGGGAAAGGAGTAGTTCCAATAAATTAGACACTTCTCATTTCCCACAACGGACTCAATATTCCCCGGGGCATAAGGCAGCACTGGTGTCTCGTCTATCCCATACGAGTGCCTTAAGTGATAATAAAGCACTCGTAATGCTCCGTCGTGCCTCTGGATATAGGCCGAGACTGCATATGTCGGACAGGCCGACAACAAGTGCATTAGAGTCTCTGGCGCCCTGCGGCAGGCCCTGCAGCTGACATCAGGGACCTTTATACCCATGACACGACTTCGATAAACGAGAGTGTTAAATACACGATCCTGGCAAGCCATTATGAATCCCTCGGTCTCAGACTTCAGCCCGGCTGACCTTAAGAAGGCAAAGGTCAGCCTTTCGGATAAGCCAAGATCTTCTATATTTTTATAGAAGACTCCATGCATCGGCTTATCCGTATGAAGCTGCAGAAAGATGTTGTGTTCTGCAGCTTTAATTTGGGCTTTTCGTCGAGCAGGTTCCAACTCGGTGACAGAGTCGCCATTTACCCGCTCGACGTCGAAGGAGAGACCAAGTTTATCGGCTGCTCTCTGTGCTGCCTTAAACAAAAACGCTCCTACCCCTGAATTTTCATAGTCTCGGACCATGCAGAGCAGGGGATCCGAACTCCTGATAATCTTACAGGCTCCATCCAGAACCATCCTGTTATGGAGACTCTCCAAACTCAAGAGTCCACGGCCTCCCCGATGTCGTGGGAGGTATAACCGTGGAACGGACGATTTAGGATGCAAACTCCTATTGAGATGCATCTTCTTGCGGGTTCCTACGTCGAGTTGACGCAACTCCTCTCGGTTCCATTTCACCACTCCAAAGGAGTAGAGAAGGATCGGAACGGCAAGCATGTTGGTAGCAGACACCTTGTTCTTCCCCGACAGTTCTGAAGACCAGATCTGTCGGAGTCGGTGCTGATACTTGCCGCGGAGAGCGTTTTTCACTACACTCACTTCTTGGGTGGAGCGTTGCTCGACACCCAAGTAAGTGTACGACTCTCCGGCATCTAGATGATGTAAGATGCTTCCGTCTACGAGCTGCGCGTCCTCTCCGTAGTCTCCGCATCGTCCTCTCTTGAGATAGACCAGTGCACATTTGTCCAACCCGAACTCCATACCGACAGCTTGCGTGTACTCCTGTACCACCCTAAGGGACTGGTGTAGGTCCCTTTCTCCGGAGGCATAAAGTTTAAGGTCATCCATATAGAACAAATGGGTGACCTTATGCCTCCTATCGCCGGGGGTACCGCAGTTGTATCCACGGGTTTTCCGGAGCGAAACGGATAATGGCAGTAGTGAGATGCAAAACAGAAGGGGGCTGAGGGAGTCTCCCTGAAATACTCCCCTTCTGAACGATACCGGCTCCGTCTGGACTCTGTCGTTACCGGATGTTATAGTAAAGCGAGTCCTCCAGAGCGGCATCAGTTCTTCAATACATCTCACTACGGGAACGGGTACCGCAAGACATTGGAGCAAGTGTAAAATAAGCTCATGAGATGTCATGTCAAATGCCTTGCGGTAGTCGATCTAGGCCATGGAGAGGTTCCGCTTATACTGCACGGAGTCCTGCGTGACACATCTGTCAATCAGCAGGTTCTCCTTGCAGCCAGCGACACCTCTCTTCCAGGCATTAAAAATTCTGGCCAAATGGTGGTGGGTACTCGGTAACTTTTTCCACCAAAAGCTATTTATCCCGTCGGGACCTGGAGCAGCAAAGTTCTTAGAGCCCTCAAGAGCTCTTCGAACCTCTTCTGGGGTTATTGGTTGGCACACCTCGTGTGGTTGCCGAAACCTTTGGCTAAAGGTTTCAAAGTGTGTCAGGGCTGGAGAGTCTCTGTTGAGTGGAAGCTTCTGTTCGTACAACGTTTTGCAGAAGTTTTCCACCTGATCTGCAGTCGGCGGATTTTCAGCAACACGCTGAAGCGGTTCGAAAAGGCGCGAGGGCTTTTTGCGGAAAAGTTGATTTTCCGCTAGCCCCCTCGCCCGTCTCACTAGTGACTTCTTACAAGACACTAGCATCCGTATCCTGTCGAGACAGTGCTGTTTGGTGGTTTGCAGCACTGCCCCATTAAGTGTGTGATGGACGCGTTTTAAGTTGGCAGTTACTCGCCGCACTTTAGGCGTGAAAGGCCTATTGGCTGCCATATAGTCCATCACACATTGGATACGGGATGCGTGTTGCCTCGCCGACCGGATCTTGGCTTCCATCTTCTGTATGCGCCGTCCCGATCTTTCTTGTGGAGAGGTAGTATTTCGCCTCTCCACTTGAGACAAGCGTTGAGCGGCAGCATACACGGCACAATTTATGTGCCAGATGTCAGCCTCTTCTGGTAGCGCTGCACGAATTTCTGCATCCACTCTGGCCATATCTTGTGGCCCGGGGGGTTTTATGTTGTGCAACCCCCGTCTGGTACTGAGACCCTCTGGTGTTGGTGGAACGATAGGAACCGCTTCCTCAACCGGTTCGTTCGGTGGCTGTTCGGCCACCTCATTCACTGGCTGAGGAGCGACTCTGACATAGCCTGTAGCACGAAGGTGGGACACATAATCACGTAGGTTCTGAGGTGTGAAGGCGTCATGTTCTGGGTGGTTTTCACACCACAGAGCATGCATTCGCGCCATGTACCCCCTTCGGCCGGGCTCACTGCTTTCATAACAGTGCATCAGATCGTCTCTCAGTTCATCTGTCCACTCAAAGCGTCCTTGGTTATAGCGGTCGTCATCAATGGGCATCCTTCCTTGTTATTATTATATTATTATTATTATTATTATATGCATAGGTTTATCCACCATCTTGAAAAAAAAAAATACGAAACACCAAAAATCGATGAAAAATTCAAAATTCAATATCTTTTCGATAAGAAGGTGTAATTTCACCAACGTTGGCAAAAATAAAACTCATCTATGGCCAAACATAATGCACTATACCCGGACTCTGTAAGTCAAATAGAATAGTCAAAGATGGTGGACGAAATAAAAATATTGAATTCTTCAAGTATCAAGAAGGCATAGTGCGTCACTTTTTTCTCTTCGACTGTTGGTTCCTTTAAGCACTTTAAGAAGATTAATTATTGAATACATTAACGTATTTCCATCATTTGTAAACATATTATACAGGTTTTTCTGAGTCAACAGCT
Organism: Rutpela maculata; assembly: GCA_936432065.2. Classification (NCBI taxonomy): domain Eukaryota; kingdom Metazoa; phylum Arthropoda; class Insecta; order Coleoptera; family Cerambycidae; genus Rutpela; species Rutpela maculata. The sequence continues at coordinate 76,068,326 of OW386286.2, read as the reverse complement.
CTTTCAATCCTTTCAAGGTAGAAAAGAAGTTAGTACTGAAATATTTTTGCGCTAAAAAATATTATTATTGAGTTAAGTTTTACGTATTGTTCGGATTTTTTTTTAAACAATTTCTTTATAAGGGACGATGAATGTCACACAAACTTCGCCTTCGCGATAAAATTTAATCCTTAATTGTTCTCTTATTTGCCACATAATTACAAATAAGTACCAACCAACTAATTAACTGTTTCTCAAATAAAACGGAGTTAAGAAAATAAAGTTTTTGTTCAAAAATATATCTATACCTCAGCCGGGAAAGGAGGATAGTAATAAATGCACGTCATCATTACGTGCAGCAGATCTTATTGGCGTTTATATCTGGGAGGTGTAATTCAAAATAATTTTTAGAAAGGCTTATCAAATCAAGTTGCTCAATGAAATGTGCCCTTGATACTATTGACAGTTCAATTCATTACTATCCTCTTTTTCCGGCTAAGCTATTATAACATTTCTCTAATCGTACATTACTTTAGGGCATTTCTTACTTTTTTATTTTAGACACTAGTGCTACACAGCGTACGTAAACTAAGTAATTTACTCACGGTAGTGGAAAAAAGTATTTCTTTTGTTTCCGAAGCTACAACATAAATTTAAAAAGATGTAAAAAATTTATAATACATTTTTCAAGTACCAATGACTCACTTGACGGGGGCAATTACTAGGATATTTTCAGAAAATTTTATGACCTATAAAAATTTAGCTGTAGTCTCTTAGCATCTTACCACATTTTGACTATTTTCCAGGGTATTTAAGGAAAACCCTAGAAATTTTAATAACTGTATTAATAACTAATTCTGACAAATCTGAATTTTCGGTAATTATCAATAATTTGTTATTGTGTACCAATCTATGAATAACATGATGGTTGAATCCTGTTGGGAATAATTGGAACATCCTTTTACCTATACCTTAACCAGGAAAGGAGGATAGTGATGAACTAAACTGTCAATAGTGCCAAGCGTCACATGTCATTAAGCAACGTTGGTTCGATAAGCCTTTGTAAAAGTTATTTGGAATTACACCTCCTCCAAAGAACCACGGAACAAAACCCATGAAAATGTTGATTCGGTGGAATCGGCTGAAATTTTGGTATTTTGTAGTTCAAGTCATGCTGATCAAAAGATCTTATCACATCGAGCCAATCCTATGGACAGTTTTTGAGATACAGCTTGTAAAGTTAGGTAATTTGCGTCATTTTTGACATTCAAGAACTTTTTACTCCTAAGCTATTAACTTTAGCAAAAAATTGCAAGGGTGGAAATATTTTTGTTCTAGTCCAATAAAATTCAAGAATTTTTTTCAGAATCTTTTATCAATTTTTAGGTTAGGTAAAATATATATATGTCATATTCCGGCATGCTTCGGTGGAATTCGCTGAAACTTTGCTATTTTATAGTTAAAGTCATGCTGATAAAAAATTCCCATTGCACTGAGTCTATCCAATGAGTGGTTTTCACTCTAGGAGTGCCTGAAGATCTTAACAACGAGGTAACAGGTAATCTATATATACGTGTTTATGAATGGCTTCCAGCGTGTTTGTGTACTGCGTGCATGCGTTTGTCTATATATATGTGCCAGTTTATAGAGGGTTCTCCGGAAATATCGATCACAATCTTCTGGTGCAGATTCTACATGCAAAAATATGTTCGCAAATACCTTGAGCTACGGCCCTTTGAAAATGGCACCCAAAAATTTATTGTTTATTATTTTATATTTCAGAAACCATTTGATTTACTGGGACGTGACTTTATACGTATATTGAACAATAATACAGCTTATTTTTACATTATTTTTTTGATATTATTTTTTACCGTAAGTGGGGCTGTCGATATTTTGCATTAATTTCTTATGTCTGTTATTTTTTTTCACTTTGGTACAAGAATGTCATCCACTAATTAAAAATACACAAAGAATGTCCTCTTTCATTTTAGTCGTAGGACGGACCGTTTGTGAGAAAAATCGTTTTAATGAACGGAACCGGAACCGCTGAAAACACAAGCGTATTATAGTTTTTAGGGTACGCACGGCATGAAAATCACATAAAATATCCATCAATGATTCTTCTACGAACGATACATGATGCTGGAAACAGAGCACTTGTTCCTGAAAATCCTGTGGATGTTCTCAATATTTAAAAACTAAAAAAAATATTGAGAAACAACAAAAAGCAAAAATAAACAGATAGGAAGTGAAACAAAAAAAATGTTGGCAATGAGAACGCTCTCATAAGAAACATAGTACCGGTAAGAGCAGGTTCTTTGACAAAAATAATCACACACACACACATACGCACGCACGTACACAGACACGCTGGAAGCCATTCATAAACACGTACATATAGATTACCCGTTACCTCGTTGTTAAGACCTCCAGGCACTCCTGGAGCGAAAACCACTCATAGGGTAGATCCAGGAATTTTTGATCAGCATGACTTTAACTACACAATAGCAAAGTTTCAACCAATCCCACCGAAGCATGCCGAAATATGACATATATATATTTTACCTAACCTAGAAATTGATAAAAAAATTCTGAAAAAATGTTTTGATCTTTATTGGACTAGAACAAAAATATTTCGACCCTTGCAATTTCTTGCTAAAGTTAATAGTTTAGGAGTAAAAAGTTCTTGAATCTCTAAAATGACGCAATTTACCTAACATTGACAAGCTGTGTCTCAAAAACTGTCCATAGGATTGGCTTGATGTGATAAGAACTTCTGATCAGCATCACTTGAACTACAAAATACCAAAATTTCAGTCGATTTCACCGAATCAACATTTCCGTGGATTCTGTTCCGGGGTCCTTTAAACACCAATAGTGCTTTCATCTTGATTAGAAAATATTATTTAGATATTAAGCAAATCACAACTTACACACTTTTTTATTTAATATCAAAGCAAATAAATAAAAAATAATTAATTGTATAAATAACTCAAGAATAATAGTCTTCTAAATAATTAATGAATGTTTCTATACTCTACTGATGAGAGCTAAAGAGTTAGTTCGAAAAAACTTTTCTGGAGTTGAAAAATAATGTAAGGTTCACTAATTGTTATAAATGACTGAATTTCAATAAATGATTTCAGTATTTCCGATATATTCTTTTGCTTTAATGTAATTCAATACTTCATCAGTATTAGCTAGATGAGTAGATGTTTTGGTTAGTTCTCCAATAGTGAATGTTTTAAAGTGTTTAACTAAATAGTATATTAGCGTGACCAAATATAGAGAAAGTAAATAATTTCATATTAAATAAAAAAATGTGAATGACTGAATTTAAATAAATGATTTAAATATTTTTAATTCATTTTTTTTTATTTTAAAATGCTATTAATCCTATCATGTAATTTAATACTTCGTCAGTATTAGTTAGCTTTGATTGGTTGTCCAATAATGAGTGTTTCAAAGTGTTTGTCTAACTAGCATATTAGCGTGACCAAATTGAGGCAGCAATATACAGAAAGTAGGTAATTTCATATTAAATAAAAAGAGTGTGTAAATTGTGATTTGCTTAATACCTAAATAATATTTTCTAATCATGATGAAAACAAATAAATAAGAAATAAATAGTGGTTATATTTGTATACTTCTAGTCTAAAAATATATATAGGGTTTTCTTTAATGACGTGATAATATTTCAGGGGGTGATTTCTTAGGTCACTTTATGAAGAAAAGTTCATATAAATATATGTCTGCAATGGTTTAATTTTCTTGCTACAGGGTGTTGTTTTTTTAAATCGTTATTTTTTAATAGTCTCTGAAAATACTTTAGATATTTTTTTCAATTTTGGTATGTGTTAATAGGATATAAAACCACATATTTAAATTAGAAAAGTTCATTTATCGCTTCACCAGTGGCGTCCTTGCAAACATGTCCTGTGTTATTTTTTACCAAAAAAGTAGTACCCCACTGACATTTTTCCATGTGGATATCTTTTCTGATTAGCCTGGTCAATTTTGCATGAAAGCGGTCTCTTGCGTTTTTCTCATCAGACACAGTTCTCGATTAAAACAATTAAATTCAAATTGAAACTAATTATTATTAACACTGATAATGATAAATTTTGTTTTATAAAAATTGTTGGAAATAACCACCTTTACTTAAGAGGCATGCCTCAGATTGTCTTCGCACCGTATTGCTCACTCGTTCAAATATTCCCGGAGTATTCCGTATTGTTTCACACGAGGTAACTCTTCGCTCTCTTAAATCTTCTAAAGTGTTAATGGGAGTTTTATTCACCAGGGTTTTAAGATGAAGCCACAAAAAGAAATCCAAGCTATTGAGATCGTGGAATCTTGCTGGAAATTGCTGAGGTCCTCCGCGGCCTATCCAACGATTAGGATAAACCCCATGTAAATGGTCGCGAACAATTACACTAAAGTGAACAGGAGCTCCATCGTGCATGTACCACATTTGATTCCTTAACGCAATTGGTACATCTTCAAGCAACACAGATAGTTCTTCTTGGAGAAAATGCAGGTAAGATTGTCAATTAAGGCGTCTTGGCAGAAGAAAAGGGCTTATAAGATTATTACCAATAATTCCTACATATGCATTAACCGAAAATTGCTCTTGGAAATGGATTTCGGTTATGGCATGAGGGTTTTCGTCCGCCCACACATGATTATTAGGGAAAGTTTAAAAAGCATTCCTATAAAAAATTGCTATGTCTGAATATAATTGGTGACTCAAACTGCGGATTTAGTGTAATATTCTGAAGGTACCACTGACAGAATTCCACACGCTGTGGAAAATTCCTGCGAAGCAATGCCTGTGCTCTTAGAATATGGTACGGATACGACAAAAAATCAACTAAAATTCGCCAAACGATTTGATGACAAATATTCAGAGCTCTAATCTTCCTCGTACGCATCTCAGGATAGTAGTCAATTTCGTGCAGCATCGCTTCCTCAATTTCGGGTGTTCTGACAGTTCGAGGTTTACCTTGCGAAGTAACTTTTTGTATATTACCAGTTTCACAAAGACTGTGTTAAATAGTTGAAAAGAATCGGCTAACTGGCAACGCTCGATTAGGATATCTTTCATGACACATACTTCTGATTTTTGTTGCATTACCATCTGTGAGATCATATACCTAATCCAAAGTCGTCATTTCCATATTCGTATAATTCATCATATTTGCTGAAATATTCGAATAAAAACAGCGAGAAAATGAAATAAATTCAATGAAACACTAAAAATCGAAGAAATAATACGACGAGATGGTTTTGAACACCAACAACTTACTTTATGTCAACAAATATTGTTTTGAAAATTATGTTTATCACAACATCATTTATTTCAAGATAACTAGATTTATGTGTCCAAAACGTATTAGTCAGTACTGGTAAATGAAGCAATTTAAATTTAATTGTCTTAATGAAGAACTGTGCGTCTAAGGAGAAAAATGCAAGAGATCGTTTTCATATAGAATTGACCAGGTTAACCAGAAAAAATATTCATATGGTAAAATATGCCAGAGGACATGTTTGCAGGGACGCCACTGGTGGAGCGATAAAATAACTTCTCTAACTAAAATATGTGGTTTTATATTCTATTAACACATACCAACATTGAAAATAATATCTAAAGTACTTTTTGAGATATTAAAAAATAACGATTTAAAAAAAAGGAATTCAACACCTAATAAAAAAATTTAAGTCGTTGGGGAAATCTGTTCATATGAACTTTTCTTCATAAAATGATCTAAGGAATCACCCTGAAATATTAGCATGCCATTAAGGAACACCCTGTACGTCTTTAACTGACTACTTGCAGGACGTGCTTTGTTATTATAATAATTAATACTTGGATCCATCTGTGAATTATTTTTTCCATTGAAGGGTTATCTACAGGAGCGTACATTACAATACAATATATTTATGGAAACTCTTAAAACCGAAACAAGTTCACGAAATAACAACATTTCAATTAACGTTATACATGCCTATGATGATAATTACATTTTGGGCACTAATTTTGATGCTATACAACTGAACATTTAAAAAAATCTATGGTAAAGTTTTGTGCACATTTGTGCCAATTTAAAATAAAGTTTTAATTAAATGAATAAGTCACTATATATTTTCACTTATAAAATATTTATTTTATAAATTTAGACACTTTCTTTTATAAAAAATAATATAAAAATAACTTCTCAAAACTGTCAGTCAATTTTTCTACCCTTATAAAACGGCTTCTTTCTAAGTTAGATTTAAAATAATATATTTCCCATTATTAGCATGAGTTAATAAAATTGCAGAGTTTAGTATCCTGTCGATATAATATTTCCATACCTCACAACCAAACAATTTTTAAGGTTTGATTTTTAAAAAATTTTTACATAAACCTGAGCCTATTTGCAGTTCATTTGCCAAATATCGGAATTTTTGTCAACTATACCGGATTTTAGCCTCCTAGTACATATACATGAATATAAAATGTATATCAGAGTCAGGATTGGATTGAGTACAATATACACATATTGTTTTATAATTTCTAGAAACAACAGATTTTTTTTTGAGAATGAATCTAGTTTGCCGAGTCTTAGCTTCTTAAATCTTAATTCCTTAACATGCTTACAAAGGTCTCGACATTTTGTTTTACTTCTAAGTTAAAATATGTAAATTCACTACTTATAAACCATACATTCATATTACATCTATTTTTTGCACAAAGAAAATCTGACATATATCTTTATAGTCGAAAGAATGCAGCGATTTATTAAACCTCTTGCTAATTTTCTCATTCGTCCAGTCCAGACCTGCTTTGCACTTCCACATTCCTTGATTCTATTATCAACATTTACGTCACACCTTAAACAATGATTTATGGTCGACATTCCATGGTTTTTGAGCTACTTCTTAATTTTCATTCTCATTAATTGATTTATACATAGCGGATCTTCATTTTGTTGGAATATTATCATTCGTACTCACTTTCCATATTCTTTCCCGTTGAACTGCGGATATTTCTGTTCAATTTTGGGGGGGTTTACTTATATTGGCCATTAACAATTTATATATAAACTTGATTTTATGTATTTCACTTTTATTGAATGTAATGTTACTTTCATTTATGCCTTTTAGAATATTTTTGAGTGTAGGGTTTATTATGGTTTACGCCTTATCAAAAAGGTCATTTAGTATAAATTTGAAAATTATTATATTCTCGATAATTATTGTCCACAATAGCTGTTGAGTTTTTATAGAGACAAGGCCTTGACCTGTACGTTTATTAAATTCAAACCCCCTTTTTGACACGGCAGATGTAATTATTCTATATTGATGAGGAAACCTTTATCACGCAAAATTTGAGCAAAACTTATTCGTTTAAAATGTCTTATATACATAATAAATGATGTTTTGTTTCAATGTTGTATTGATTTAGATCTAAATTTTCTAGGAAATAATAAATATATATCAGTCTGGTTCTTAACTTACCTCTTGTAGACATATGAGAGTGTAACAATAACATAATTGAACAATTTTCACAACATTATGGTCACAGGTTATTTATGGTAATTTAATTGCAGTAATTAATTGTTGCATATATTGCTTATGTAAGTATTATATTTATTCAAAAGTAATATTTTTAACTTCTTATTTACCTGATTTTTCTAATTATACCTACCTGATTTAATCAAATAGGTAGGTATATTATAACCAGATAAACATTTGTACAGGAGCCCGTTTTACGCCACACTGACTACAAATCTGTTAGGCTTAAAATTGTATTTAAAATTTAGAATTAGAACATATGTAAAATAGCATGGTAGGATATTCTCCATTGAAATTGGGCTATATCCGTTATACAAGACGTGTAAACTGTCATGTTTTACAGAACCTATATTTTGATATAATTTTAAGCAAAATGCTACTTTTTTGATCAAGAACACAAAAATATGAAACTGAATAAGATATCGAAATCGTAATATAAACACACCACAGATAGTAGACACACAATATGCATTGTGTCTCTCAGGAATTTTACGTAGATAGGTGATATATCAGTTTTGCTTTGAAACATTGTTAAATTGGGTGAAAGTTACAGTCCGGGGGGTGCCGAATAGCTATTTGAACAATGATAATAAAAAACATATTGGTAATATACTGAACTTCAGTAATACCACCTAAAATACTGGAGCGGATCTAGCGAGAAAAAGAGAAGTTTTGAGACCAACTTTTTTTAAAATTTTTCTTTTCTTTGACAGTTCGATTACACGCGTTCTCTTTTATCATATTAGCAAGTTAGTTCAGCTTAATTGCACGGAGTATGGGAGGAATTAGCATTTGAAATTCTCAAGAATGCGTTTTTCACGATAACTTCGTTATTATTGGCTTAACGAAAAGAAAGAAAGGGTACAGGAGAATTTTCTTTACAGGTAAGTGAGGATTTTTTATCTTTAATTGAAAAAAAAAATTATCCAAGCAATAAGGGTGAGAGGGGGCATAATGCGTTTACGGTTTAAGGAAAAGGGATAGGGACTTCGGACCTTGATATTCGGCAATATAAATCTTTTTTCCATCTTAATATTTTATGAATCTACCCTCTATCAAATATTAAACTGAAGAAACGACAGTTTATAAATAAGTTGCGCTATTACTATAACTTACACATTACACAAACCTTAGATTCGGACGAGTACTTTAACAACTAAGTTGGCGTTATAATATTAAAAATGCTTAAAACAAACAAAATTTGTTTTTTAACAAAATAAAATAGAAAATAAAAAAGTTATTAATCTTTTAAAATTTAAAAATTGCTTTCTGACATTTTCAGATTTGTAATTGAATAGAAGTTAAAAGCTATTTCCTATCATTTATTTATATATTTAACTAATATATATTTCATAACAATATATTATTAAAACGTTGACATGATTTTCAAATAGTGACAATATATTAGCAATATTATCGCTTTCGGAAATAAGGTATGGTAGTGTAATAGGTAGAATTTTAGCTTGAAATCCAAATTTGAAAACCTGGCAGGTTATTGTAGATGTAGTGGCTTCTTTTTACTTTCTTTTTTTTATATTGACAAGTGTTTTATTAAATGAGTCGTCAATATAAGATTTAAAATATCAAAAAATTAACATTTACAAAAAACTGGGAAGGGTCTTCTAAAGAATGTGCAACAATTTAAACAACAAGTTAAACAAATCGGTGAAGAGCATGATTTTTACTCTGTTTTAAGTTTTCAATTTAGCAACCGTAAAGGAGTGGCACTTTTAGATATTGAAGAGGGAATATATGCAAATCTTATTTAATGATAAAGAGATCATAAAGAACGTGGAAATATAATATGAATTAATTGCAGTACGTGTCCAACAATCACTAATTTGCAATTTGCTAATGCTAGAAAAAAAGTTTAAAATAAAAAGTTATGTTCATCTTTTATCTTCGTTTCTTCTCGATACACTTGATATCTATTTCGAAAGATAAAAAATTTTTCGCATATTACAGGAGAATGCAAATTTTCGACATAGCCTTAGAAAAAAAAAATTATGCTTTCTACGTTTATTAAAATTTGACCTACATATTAGCACATTTTGTTAACAAATATACTGATAACACGATCAAAATTTGAGAGTAATCTATTGTGCCTTTTTTGAGTTAGAGCGAGTTAAACGGAAAAATAATTGTTTTATATATCTAATAGACACTTAAAACTAGAGAAATAGGCCGCGAAAACTCGTGACTGTGTTAAATAATTATTTATAATAAGTTTTATATTTGATAAAGGGTAGATTGATAAAATATTAAGATGGAAAAAGATTTATATTGCCGAACATCAAGGTCCGAAGACCTTGTCCGTTTTCTTTAACTCCTTATTCCCGCAAACGCATTATGCTCCCTCCCTTCCTTCCTATTGCTTGGATTGCGAAATATATTTTTTTAAATTAAAGATTAAAGAACCTTCACTTACCTGTAAAAAAATTCTGATCGGAACTCTTTCCATCGTACTCAAAAACGCATTTGAAAAAAAAAATGTAAAATGTTTTTCCCCTCCCACAGGTTTGTTTATTTGAAAAATTTTTTTAAAAAAATCGGTCAAAAATCGGTCAAAAATCGGCAGTAACGAACAAATCACATTTTAGTTTTTCAAAATCCCACGACAGGGAAAATAGTTATAGTGGGTTGGATGATATTCCTTTCCCCCCATCCTCCAACTTCATCAGTTCTTATCTTTTCACCTACTTCAAAAAAGTCTCATCCCGCAAACTCCTTTTTTTCGTGAAAAAATTAAGGAACTACTTTTTTGTGCAAAAAAACGCGTATTTAAGAAAACATTAACGAAAAGTTACCGTCCGATTAGAAAAAAAATTGCATTTCCGCGAGATCTTTAATTTTTAAGTCAATAATAAGTTATCGTGAAAAAACGTGTTTTTGCGAATTTTAAATGCGAATTCCTCCCCCACCCCGTGTGATTAAGCTGAACTAACTTGATAACATGATAAAAGAGGAAGCGTGTAACCGAATTGTCAAATAATAATAATAATAATAATAATGAAAGAAAGTTGGTTTCATTTCAAAACCAGATAAGCTCCGCTAAAAGTGAATTGTGCCTTATCCATGCAAAATGTTAATCAAATAGTTATTCGCAGTCGGCCATGCCCGGCTACTGTCTATCATTTTCTTAGATAACACAGACACACATAGAAAAAATTGTCTTGTACCAAAGACCAGATCAACATATCCTTATACAGTATCGGAAAGTGTTTGCTTTGGTACGGCAATAAGAGCAAGCGAGAGCAGCAAGCGAGAGCGAAGCAAGCAAAGATGTACATATTTCTCTTGAAGTGGCGTGTCACTGTTTGCCTCTGCTAGATTACTGGTAGACTTCTTTATTGTGGACGGTCGGTTAATAGCGCAATGCCAAACGCAGGACTTTACGATTCTGTATATTTTGATACTCTGAATCAGAATCCCTTCATGTAAACAGTTTTTTTTTCTAACCCCCAAAAATAGCTAAAAATCTATAAAAAACACGTTTTTTTCGAGCTTTAACTGATGTGGTCATAAAAGTAATTCAAGTAACTTCTTCTTCTTAATTTCTACGACTTCTGCCTCAAAGGTACTAGGCCAACAAAGCAACTTGTTTTTACGAATTTTTATGAGTTGATTTCAAATTTCAGGTCAAAATAGCTAATAACCTGGTTGCGATTTTTTTCTATTCTCAAGAAACAGCGCAAAAAACAAGTTACTGAAAATCATGAGTGATAGTGATATCCATATTTATTTTTAACATTTATGTGTACTGAAAGGTTAGCTCATGTTTGCCTGTTCCAAAGCATTCTTTTACGTTCGAGAGATCTACGCAGTGGCATTCTTTTTCTTCTTTTTGTCTTCTCTGGTTTAGCTCTTTGTAGCACCCGACAGTCAACCATTATATTTTCATTCCACCTCGCTTGATATCAGCGCTTCATTTCTCGATATCTTGCTGAAATTGTCCTCCTTACTCCCTCTATAGTCCTCAAGCTTTTCCAGAAAGTAATCAAAATCAGAATCCAGGAAATTTTATTTCAAATTCATCGAGCATCGCAAAGGCCATGGCAGGTTAAGATAAGTGTCCGTGCCTTTGTAAACTTTTTGCGTATGGTTCCTTCCAGCAATGTATCTTTGCGTAAGATACTAATGATATTTTCAGGAAATCTTTTCATGAAGAAACAAAAATTTTATGCGTTTAATTTTTTTGAAAAATTTAAATACGTACTTACACCATTTTTTTTTATTAATTATATGCTACACAATAAGCTACAACATATATTTTTCACAAAACTCTATCGAAGAAGTAATGTAGTCAAATTGGACAAAATATTGTCAGGAACATGAAAGGATTTTAGTACATGGGCGTATGAAGAACTTTATGAAGCTTTTAGCTTTATAATCCAGTGAAATTAGACTTCTGATCTAACAAAATATATCCTTTATTTTTTTTTGTTTAAATCGATTTATTTTGGTGTTTCAAAGAAAATATTAAAAATCGGCAATGAGATCACTATGGCATAAAAATTATTCAAGGTCAAAGTTCACAAAAAACGGTTTTCTGCGAATATCGCGCTTTCTATGGCTCGGAGGGCAATTGAGGTTATTATAAAAATGAATAATAATGAAATTCCATATAAAAATGATCTCTTCCATTTTTTATGTGTAACGAACGGTTTAGGCAAAAATGTGCTTCGAAGTTTTCGCGCAAGGCATAATATGCTCCATTTCATAACTGTTTTTAAAAAAACTATAAATTGCTTGACAACTACCTGGCAGCTTGGGTTTAACTTAAAAAAAAATGTCAGTGCAGTTTTCCAAACAAAAAACACCATTAAAATGATATTTTCGAACTTGGACATTATTTTAATCAAAATTTCAATATTTTTTTTTATTTTGATCAAATTCTGGACAATTCTGCGCAAGTTTTATTATCAAAATTTTCCGATCAAAAAATGCCTAATATGATTTTTTTATTTTCTCCGCATATTTTGGTACCACAGGTGGCTTTGCATTTGTAGGAGGCGATTGTTTTTCTAGTAGATCCTAATTTGTACTTAAGTAAAATTTGATTCAAATCGGAAGAAAAATAAAAAAGTTATTGGGGTGTTACCATTTCGAGTGAAACACACTGTATATATTTATTTATTTTATTCTATATATCGATCAGCTAATAAATACTAAACATAGAACAAGCACTTATTCTGTGCATGGACTATATGAAATGGAGCATATTATGCCTTGCGCGGCAACTTCGAAGCACATTTTTACCTAAACCGTTCGTTGTACATAAAAAATGGAAGAGATAATTTTTGTGCGGAATTTCATTATTTTTTATTTTCATAATAACCTCAATTGGCGTCCGAGCCATAGAAAGCGCGCATTTTTTGTGAATTTTGACCATGAATAATTTTGTATGCCATAGGTATCTCGTTGCCAATTTTTAATATTTTCTTTAAAATACCAAGATAAATCGATTTAAACAAAAAAAAATGAAAGATATATTTTGTTAGATCAGAAGCCATATTTTTGTCTAAAATGACTGGAGTATTAATTCAGTTTCTTAAAAGATATTTTGACGTTTTATCTTGTTCAATTTTCCGCTCTGAATTATTTTTTTAATATTGCACAATAGTCTATTGTCCATGTACTGCATATACTTATTAGAACCAATACTGCTAGTTCAGAATATTTTGTTAGGCCAAGACTAGGCGTACTCAATAACTTATGCGCATGTACTGATCCTTCAGATGACAGATAATTAAATCAGGATGCGTATTATCATCTTCGTCGAGTATAAAATTAATACAAACAATTTTTCGCCACAACGGAGTATCCTACATCTCTAATTTGATAGTACGCATACAATTAGTGAGATTTGACCGCCAAAAGTTTAGCGCATGAGTAGAAGGGTCGCAGTACGCGAAGTGTTGGCCTAATTTTAATGCATGGGAGATATAGGTAGCTAGCAGTATTGGTTCTAATAAGTATATGATGTACTGTAGAAAGGAACTAAAACGTTAAAGGGTTTTTATTGTTTCTTATGTTCAATTGACCCCAAGATATGAAAAAACCGCGGAGTGCTACCATTTAAAGTGGTGCGTTTTTGAGATCCAAGTAAAAAGGTCCACTTTTCATATTTTTTTTGCTCGAAAACTATGAATTTTTTCTATAAACACGTCAATAGAAAAGTGTGTAGAGATTTAAATTTCCAATCGAAATGGCACCTTCAGAAGTCAAAAATTTTTTTTTTTACAAAAATACGTCCAAAAAATAAAACAAAAAAAAAAACGAAAAAATGCAATTTTTTATTTTTTTTTATTTTATCCTGTAACTATTTTTCGGGTACATTTAGGCATAGACATTGCTGCATAACAAAAAAGCTGGCGTTTTACCCGTTAAAATGAGATTTTGTAAACAGTTTTACGATTAATAGTGACCGAGATATAGCGTTTCAAAGTTTGCAACTTGTAACTTTTTTTGCTAATTTTTACTATTTTTTTTCAAATTTCGTCCTGTAACTTTTTTCTGAGTGAATTTAGGTGTAGACGTTATTATATTAAAGTGAAAGCTCACTTTACGCCCGTTGAAATGGTGGCTGGTGGTCTCTACGACAAATAGAAACCTAGATACAGCGTTTCGAAGAGTGTTACTTTTATTAACTTTCTTCCAATTTTTACGTTCTTTTTTAAATTTCGGCCTATAACTTATTTGTCAAATACAGATATTGCTACATGGAATGTACTCGCAGCATTCTTGTTTAAATGGTCTGCAATAGAAGTTTATGTGATCAATAGTAACCAAGATACAGTCTAGATATAGTAGATTATTGTACTTAAAAAATAACTTTTTACATTTTTCCACTTCTGAACTTTATTATATCACGTGTTTTTTTTTGTTCAAAGCTTAATAACTTACATTATGAAATTATTCAAATACTGGATTTAACATATTTTCAAAATCAAAGTCGATTTCTTCATCGGGATCTATGTAAACATCGTCTTCCGTTATTTGAGGTACATCAGCGTTTTCACAGTTCATTCCCATACATTCTTTGCAAAAAATGGAGCAATTCATTCCCAATTTCCTGCAGCCACACGTTCCTCTGCATCCTTTGGTGCATTTACAGGCTATTTTTTTCAGCAAAACTTGTGGTGCGGGAGGTTTATTTGTCAAAATTGGTACTAGTCCATTTTCTGAACACAACTAAAATCAGATTCTCTCACATACAAAAAGTACATGTTGCCTATAAAGGCTTAGACACACTAAATGTTTTGACAGCATGCATATCTTATAGGTATCTTGATTCCGTCTACATGATATCATCACGAAATGTGTCAGTAAGCTGATTTTCTGAGGGCGGAAATACGAGAAATGGATAAGGATAATAAGGAGAAAAAACAATACTTTAAGATGGGTTAAAATTCTATTGCAGACCATTTAAACAAGAATGCTGCAGCATCATTCAGTGTAGCAATATCTGTACTTAAAGAACAAATAGGCCGAAATTTAAAAAAGAACGTAAAAACTGGAAGAAAGTTAATAAAAGTAACACTCTTCGAAACACTGTATCTAGGTTTCTATTTGTCGTAGAGACTTTTACCAGCCACCATTTCAATGGGCGTAAAGTGAGCTTTCACTTTAATATAATAATGTCTACACCTAAATTCACTCAGAAAAAAGTTACAGGACGAAATTTGAAAAAAAAATAGTAAAAATTAGCAAAAAAAGTTAAAAGTTGTAAACTTTGAAACGCTATATCTCGGTCACTATTAATCTTAAAACTGTTTACAAAATCTCATTTTAACGGGTAAAACGCCAGCTTTTTTTATTATGCAGCAATGTCTATGCCTAAATGTGCCCGAAAAATAGTTACGGGCTAAAATAAAAAAAAATAAATAAAAAATTGCATTTTTTCGTTTTTTTTTGTTTTGTTTTTTGGACGTATTTTTGTAAAAAAAAGAAATTTTGACTTCTGAAGGTGCCATTTCGATTGGAAATTTAATTCTATACACACTTTTCTATTGACGTGTTTATAGAAAAAATTCATAGTTTTCGAGCAAAAAAAATATGAAAAGTTTTACTTCGATCTCAAAAACGCACCACTTTAAATGGTAGCACTCCGCGGTTTTTTTCATATCTTGGGGTCAATTGAACATAATAAACAATAAAAACCCTTTAACGTTTTAGTTCCTTTCAACCCTCTTTTTTTGTACATAGACAATAGCCTACAAAAGGAATTTATGGAACTGATAATTCGAGGATTTGCCGGAGGCGCCGGGTGTAACGTTATGTCTAATTCTCATATTTTGAAGATCATGATAGATATATTATGGGATCATTCAAAAAATACGTTAGCATGCAGAGCGGAGGGGAAAATATGATAAAATCAACAATAGGAGCGCCTATGAAAAGTTCTCACAAAAAAATTCAAAATAACTTATATTTAGTATATCAATTTCGTTCTCTCTTGATAATTTCATATTGAGCTTAAAAACAATGTTAAAGTTGGCCAAATAAGAACGTTATTACTCTTAATATTACTTACGCTCGTAACATTTGTGATACACCCCATTAAACGAACATGCAAACCTTCCCCCTCCGATTAAACTTAAAAATTAATTCTGTATAATACAGAATTCCGTATAATACAGAATTCTGTATAATACAGAATTTATTTTTAAGTTTAATCGGAGGGGGAAGGTTTGCAAACGTTGGTTTAATGGGGACGTTTCACAAATGTTACAAGTGTAAGTAATATTAAGAGTAATAACGTTCTTAATTGGCTGAATTTTAAGCTCAAAATGAAAAATTATATTTAACGTGCCTTTTATTTATCAGTTTTTGTTTCTGTTCACCTATTGTAGTTATTTAACGACAGTGGCGTTAAAGTCAATGCCATGTCATTAAAACCTGTACACTGTTTTTGATTATTTTTTAGTTTTTAAGTTTTTTTTTTCGACCAAGTGAACCAGTTTGTTTGTATTGCACATACATTATAAATCTACTCGTGACAATTCATTAATGATATTTTCAGGAAAACTTTTCATGAAGAAAAAATTTGATGCATTTAAATTTTTTGATAAATTTAAATACGTACTTAAAGTTGACTACACACTTATTATTCGTGTAAAAAATGTCGGCGTCTTTGGCGGTACGGTAAAGATCAAAGGCGCCGACATTTTTTGAGTGCGTAGTAAATCTGAAGACAACCAATACACGTTATTTATTTTAGTTATTTTTCATTTTTTTGTGAGAACCTTTCATATACCCTCCTATCTTTCATTTTGTCACATTTTTCCCTCCCCTCTGAAAGCGAACGTATTTTTTGAATGACCTCATAATACAATATCATGAACTTCAAATTATCAAAATTAAAGAAATGTTGTTACACGCGGCGCCTCCGGCAAAACCTCGAATTATCAATTCATAAATTCCTTTTGTGCAATATTAAAAAATTAATTCAGAGCGGAAAATTGAACAAAATGAAACGTCAAAATATCTTTCAAGCTCTTAGAAACTGAATTAAAGCTAAAAGCTTCATAAAATCTTCTTACGCCCATGGCATTAAAATCCTTTTATGTTCCTAAGATAACCTTTTCCAATTTGACTACGTTACCCCCTCGAAGGAGTTTTGTCACAAAGATATGTTGTAGCTTATTGTAAGGTATATAATTAATTAAAAAAATGGTAGGTGTCTCTAACGTGTAAGTACGTATTTATTATTTTTTTTAAATTTAAAAGCATCAATTTTTTTTTTCTTCATGAAGAGATGTCCTGAAAATATTATTATTAAATTGACACGAGTAGATTTACAATTTATGTGAAATTCAAACAAATGGGTTCGATTGATTAAGAAAAATGAATTTTTTTCGGATTTTCGAAAAAGAATTTTCCCATATATTATGAAGTTTTTGAGATCAATACTTTTTGTGATAGTATCTTGCGCAAAGATACATCGCTGGCAGAAACCATACGCAAAAGGGTTGCAAAGGCACGAACACTTATCTTAACCTCCCATGGCCTTTCTAAAAGTTTTCGAATGTGCCTGATGCAAAATGAATGGAAGGAATATTCGCTGAATCCCAAATTCGTACGATATTAAGGGATTACATATTTGTTACCAAAATGAATGATACCGAAAAGCAGCTCGATGTTCCAGGAAATCAAGTTACAAAAAGATAGTAGCCGAGATAGTTAAAAATTTTAGAACATTAGAAAGCTCGATGAAGTTGAAATTAAAATATGTGCATAATAGTATGGTAGAATACCGACTATTGAAATTGGGCCATTTCTGTCATACAATGTGATATTCAGAAGCGTGTAAATTGTCATGTTTTACATATACTATGATTTATAATAATTTTATACCAAAATATTGCCAAGATGTTTTTATTAGACAAATACACTAAAAGCGATCATATCTGTTAGACTTAACATTTTTGTTTCCAACTCGGAATGTAATATACCTACTAGTAAAATATTTCCATATCCTTATAGATATAGCTTAGGAATTTTAGATTTTGACCCGGAATTAATTATTGTAAAGCTGAAAATTTGCAGGATTGTAGTTTTGGCCCAGAACAACACGTACCAAAAAGTTCCCTAGTCTCCCCCATCGGCTTCCTTGTTTTTTCGGAGCAGCAAGGGTCTAAGTGGCAGATATTGTGAAGCTTGGCTATAAAGTGCAGCAGAAAGGTTGTTACTCATCTGATTTGGGTCGAAATGATCATAAAAGCTTCGGGAAAGCATATCCGTTCATATTTAAGATTTTCTATGCATATTGTGTTCATGATTTTCCGTTCTAGTGCTGTCAAAATTTTAAAAATGGAAAAAATTCCGAAATGGGGACATTGCGAATAAATGAAGAATCGGAGGGGAAAACGTATCCAAACAAACACTTGTCTTCCACTTTATCCTGTTCACTGGTATGTCTACCTTCTCTGTAGCGTCACCCGTTACGCAGCTACGCCACTCTTAGTGTCGCCGCGCGGCAACCGCGCCCCTCATGCACCCGATGGAACTGCCTTGGCTACGCTGATGAGACTTGTTGCGAATTCCTGTTTATATACTATAGGTGTTTTATAAGATTTATTGAATAAAAAACTAGTCAAACTCAGAAAATGAATTTATTCAGCAATTGACATTAGTGATCTACTGGGAAATAAGGTCGTCCGGATCATTATCCATATCCACTGACTGGTTGTTTGTGCAGCTGGATCCTCTATAGCTCCTACACATGATGCTGCAGTTCAGACTAGAATTCCTGCACTCGCACCGGGCACCGCAGTTCGCCTTGCAGGTACAGGAAATTAGCCGTAGCGGGCTATCAGGAGTTGACTGTCTTGTGAAACCAGGCCCTAGAGTCCTGATTTAAACCCCCAGTCCTCCGTGTTGAGGTTGATCTCTTGCCATTGCTGGACCTGCAAAAAGTAGATGCACATTAGTTGAGTGCTGTAAGCTTTTCGAGAAATTAAATCCTCACATTATTCTCCTCATACACGCCTCCTCTCCACAGAACAAGCAGTCCCTTTTTATATCGAAAAGACTGAACGCTTAGAACATTTCTCTAGAACTAGCCAATATTGTAGGACTTACGTGCATGTCACATGTACGGTGATAGGTGAATTTTTCTTCACGAGATTTTTAAATAGCTCTTCATTTTCAGTGTTTCCTCTTTCCACACTAGCACGGAACAAAGTTGATAGCCCACCCTGAACCACCACAACATTTCCATCTTCAAGAGACAATTTACAAAAAACGCAAACGACTGTGTCCACCATGACTTAACTACGATCACTCAAATTTCCCGCGCCAATGAACCGATGCACACACTCCAAGGACTGTCACAGCTACTGAACTAAGAAAGCCTAACTTGCCCTGCACCTGTTTGATAGACATGATCGATGCAACAATTAACGCACTTGACTGTCAGAGTGACGGTACAGAGAAGGTAGACATTCTAATGGAAAACCCAACGTATGAAGAGAAATGTTTTCCCCTCCGAGTCTTTATTTATCCGCAATGGCACCATTTTGGAATTTTTTTAATTCTTGAAATTTTGACAGCACTAGAACGGAAAATTATGAACAAAATATGCATGGGACATCTTAAATAAGAATGAATATGCTTTTCCGAAGCTTTTATGATTATTTTTACCCAGGTCGGATCAGTAACAACCTTTCTGCTGCACTTTATAGCCAGCTCTGCATTTTTTGCGAGTTAGGCCCTTGTTGCTTCGCAAAAACAGGGAAGCCGACGGGGGAGAGTAGGGGACTTTTTGGTGCATATTGTCCTGAACCAAAGCTATAATAATCCTGCAAATTTTCAGCTTTGCAATAATTAATTCCAGGTAGAAGCGATATATTGACCAAAAATTCTGGGCTAATATGGCCCCATCAAGATATCGAAACTGTAACAGTGTGTTTGTTGGGTTTGTAATTTAGGCTAGGTTATATTAAATTTTACTTTAAAATGTTACTAAGGTATTTCTAACAAAATGTATCGATTCGGGTACAATAATCATAGTGGAGGACCGTTAGAGAAAAAAAACGCGTTATTGTCTGTAAAACACGGATTTGGCTGAAATTATTTTTATAGGTTTCCAATATTAAATACTAAATCAACTGCAATTCAAAAATTTTCTCTATTGCTAAGAAAACTATAGAAAAATTAGGAAAAATTCATTAAACCGAAGAAACAAAAATAAAATGCCAAGGACCTGATTTTTTAAATATACGAAAATAAATTGGTTTTTAGATTTCTATGGCCACAAAAATTATAATATTTATTAGAAAAATGAAAAAGTTTTGAAAAAATTAATGAAAAGTGAAAATTTTTAAGATAAATTTCATAAAAATTAAAAGAAAAATGAATTAAAAACAATATAACTTAAATTTTAAAATATTTGATTATTTTTGTTTGTTTATATTATATTTTCATCAAAATCACCACTTTCATCAATTAGGACAGCAGATTCACAGTTAGTACTCTGCTGCACTCTGTTCAGACTGAGGTTCAGTGAAACCCATTTTTTTGCATTCGCAACTTCGACCGCAACAAGTTTTGTCATTTCCAGAATATTATATTTAATATATTTATAGGCGCTGGTTATTGATACATTGGGTTTGGAAAATTTTTTTAATTTCCATCCTCAGTCATTTGTTACCAAATCGATACCCAACCATATTTACACCTGTAAGTGTACTTTCTTTATGTATTCTAGGGCTGTGCCAGTTTTGTATGGCAAATTACCAGATTTACACTACCATCTATAGCATTTGTAAAACATTGTACCTATATTTATTTAAATCAAACGCAAACTTAGAAGCGCCATATAAAGTTAGAATACATCTTAGAATGGAAACACCGTCACACTAATAGTTCAGTCAAAAAAGAGGTTCAGGTATAGGAATTCAAATATAATAAATAGATTTGAATGAAAGGTTAAAAAAGCTTAACATCTTAAAAATAACAATTTTTTATTATGTCAAATTGCTCATTAATTTATTCTCTTTAAAGATTGTTTATTGAATTTTCCGGACATCTCACACATTGAAAGTTAGAGCTGGAAAACTGATTGTTACGTGTGAAACTCATTGGGAAAACCGTTCAATCACATGGTTGGCTTACAAATTTGAATTTTCTTATTGGCAACTTAAATTGCATAAAAAGCTACTATAATAATAATAATAATAATAAAAATAATAAAAAACTATGAAAAATATATCTCAGTAATCCCAGTATTTACATAGACGTAACAAAGTCGCTGCAATAGTTTACATCGAACTAACTGAGATGCTAGGGGTTGAGCAATTCGGAACGTAAACCGTACTATAGCATCGAATCACCACCTGTAGTTGAGAACGAGGACTATAAGATCTATTGGGATAAGGCTATCTTAACAGACCAATCGGTAAACCACAATAGGCCCAATATTACAGTGATAAATAAGAAAGAAAAAAAAAACACTGTTAATCGATGTGTCAATCCAGAGTAATAACAACATGACAGAAAAATATCTCGAAAAGATCCAACAATATAGTGAACTCAACTTTAAAAGAAGAATTGCCTAAATTAAATTTAAATAAGAATACTTACCAGGAGATGCAAAATTCGGCAGTCCTGGATGTTGTATATATTATGCAATCTTTCTGCAGTAGTTGATGACAACAGTAGTGGTCTTGACAAAATCTTGTCCTACCACTACTGAGTACATTTCCCTAAAAGGACAGGATAAAAAAAAAAAAAATAACTAGGAGTTTTAACTTCTATCCATCTAGCCTCTGATACGTCAACTGCATGATGTATGGTACTGCAGCGGTGATTGCAGGAGGAGCTGAAGGAACGCCAAAGCCACAAAAGCATCAGGGAAAACTCTACTAGAAGAAGAGGATTGAGGACACGATAGAACCGCACAGGAAATAAACAGAGATTCTCGAGGTATATAAAATGGGAGTACCTACGCGTCAAGTACTCAAAAAGGCCAAAAGTATACTGAAGAATACTGAGGCAATCAAGTGAGCTTGGTAGAACAGAAACTGAAGATGAAACTGTAAGCAAAAGCACAGAAGCTGAAAAGTTATATCAAAGGAAGCAATCACTATCAACACAAGCTCTTTAACAGCCAACAGACTGAAGTAGGACGCCACCTTCACAGCAACACGTCGAGGACTTTTGCTGCGGAATCTTGTAGGACGAAGTGACACATATTGAGAACGCTCTGTGGATTGAACAAGAGCGTACACAGCATCGAAGGAGTTAACCTGATGCTTGGTCAGACTTAATAGTAGATGAAATTGTAGAGATAATTTTGCAGACGCATAATTGGAAAGCGTCTGGGCCAGATAGGGTACAGAACTTTTGGTTAAAGCATGAGAGCTTAACAACAGCCGCCAATAAAATCATACGACACCCCGAGGAAATTCCCGAATGGCTTACTTCAGGAAGCACTTTCCTCCTCTATAAAGGAAAGGACGCCAAGAATCTTAAAAACTACCGCCCAATAGCATGTCTACCAATGATATACAAAGTCATCACCGCCACACTAACAAATAAAATCTACAATCACCTGTCAAACCTGTCAAAGAACGAGATACTTTCAGAAGAACAGAAAGGTTGTGAAAAAGCTCCCAGACGCTGTAAGGATTAGTTTCTAGTGAGTAACACATCGATTGTAAAGAAGCGGCACAGAAATCTGTGCATGGCATGGGTGGACTACAAAAAGGCGTTTGACACGTTTGACAGAGTTCCCCACACTTGGATTGTTGAGTTCTTGAAAACTTACCGCGTATGTCCAACAATAACAGAATTGCTAGAAATTACAATGAAGAAATAGAAAACGGAAATGTGGCTATATCACTCGAAAGGTCACAAAGAACAGGGAATATGCAAATTAAAAGAGGAATATTTCTCGCCATTATTGTTTTTTCTGGCACTCGCCCACTCTCAAACCAACTAAGCAAACAGTTGGCTTCGAAATCAGTGGCAACAATAGAGTAAATCTTCTCTTCTATATGGACGATCTGAAGTTGTTTGCTAAGAATGAAGCTCAACTAAAGCAAGAGCTGGATATCGTTAAATCGTTCAGTAATGACATCAAAATGGAACTTGGCTTAGAAAAATTCTCCACAGTGGTCCTCCAGCGAGGTAAATATGTGAAGAGTCAGAATATCATGTTGAGTCAGAATATCATGTGCAATACGAAGTATGGATCTTGGAGAAACATATAAGTACGCTGGTGTTGAGAAGTGCGCCTGAATCGACAACGACGAGATGAAGAGTAGAATTGCGAGGGAATACCACCGTCGCATTAAACAAGCTTTTAAGACCGAGCTAAACGTCAAAAATAAAATCACAGCAATAAACACTATTGCCGCAGTTTTGGAATTGTCGAATGACTTCGAAGTGACATCGCGAAGAAGGACAGGAAGACTTGGAAAATCCTAACAATGGGCGGAATTCATTGCCCAAAAGCAGGTGTGCACAGATTATATGTTAAGAAAGAATGCGGCTGGGGATTAATAGAGCTAGAATATGCCTATGATTCATCTATCGTGGGACTGATCACGTTATGTTCGACAGGAGAAGGGCAAATTCACACGGCTAAGTAAAGAGCATGAGGACAAGAAGTTGTATTCCATCCACAAGAAGAGGAAGCGCGAAAAATCCAGGAAAAATATTTGGGAGCCGAAACCACCGACGAGGATGCTAAGAAGAAAATTAAAACCAGCATCGAAAAGAGGAAAATAAAATTACTCTGCGCAAAGCCGATGCATGAAAAATTCTTCAGCGATCTCGACCGACCAGTAGTGGACAAAATGACGTCTATGCAGTGATTGAACGGCTCGGGGTTAAAGGGGGAAACGGAGAGTTTAATAATAGCGGTGCAGGATCAAGCATGAAACTCTAGATACCTTCAGAGTCTGATCTTGAAACAACCTGCTGATGGAAAGTGTAGGATGTACGGCCTAGCAGAAGAAGCTATCAGTCATTTGGTGGCGGGATGTACTACTCTGGCACCATCGGAGTACACTCAACGACACAACAGAGTAGCCAGATATCTCTACTAGGTCATGTGCAAGCACTTCGATATATCCGTACCTCCAAAATATTATGGAGAAGGTTGTCAATACCTACGATGTCACAATTATGTGGATTTGCCGATTATAACTGCCAGAAAAATTCGCGCAAATTGACCAGACATCGTCGTGCATAATAAAAAGGAGAAATCCTATTTGCTGTTCAATGTATCCATCCCGAATGACTCCAACATGATATTTAAGGAAACGGAGAAGTTGAGCAAGTCGAAAATAGAAGATAACAGAATGCGGTATGCAAAGACCACAGTCGTACTAGTAATTGTAGGAGCCCATGGAACTGTCAAGAAAGGCTATAACCGAAGTCTACAACAACTATCTGGTCAACCGAGCGCACAGAAGTACAGAAGGTCGCACTTTTGGGAAAAGCGCATAGCTTAAGGAAAGTTTTGGGGGCTCTGTGATCCCTTGTTGGAGTTTAGACTCTGTTAGAGCGGACATCAACAACGTCGCCTGAAGGGCCCAAAACCTGAAACTGGCTCTAACAGAGCAGATTCTAAACTGCGCACGAGGGATCGGGGAAATATGCATTAAAAAAACTAGTTTCACGAAAAAGTTCAATAACAGGTGAGTAGGTAGAGCGCGTTAATTGTTTTATATTTTAGAGAAAGTCCCATTTACCTGCTTTTAACGGTACTACGAGTAGGTAAATACTTCGACTAACTTCGAGGTTAGTTCTATCACATTATGTCAAAATTCACTAACCAGTTAGATTCAGTTTTAGTGCAGCACTATGCTGTACACAAGCACAAGTACGTTTGTTATCTGACTACTACGCAGTTCCTCCACTTTATTTTTTCATTGTTATTCAAAATTGGGTATTCCAGCACGATGGCTGCCCAGCTCATTTTCGGATGACAATACGTCAGTGGCTGGATGCACAGTATAACAATAATTGGATCGGTAGGAGAGGACCAATTCCTTGACCTGCGAGATGCCCTGACTTAACTCTATTGGATTTTTATGTCTGGGGGCATATGAAGGAGTAGGTATACAAAACACCGATGAACTCTGTAGAATAATTGTGGCAGAGGATAATCGACACGGTGGAATAAATGAAAAACAATTTTACTTCAAAAGTGACCAAAACAGAAGTGAGGAAGAGACTTCGGCACATGGTTGGTTCTCATTTTGAACAAGATTTGTAATAATAAATAAATTAGTTACCAACTTAAGACTATTGTTTCATTTAATTGTCAACATTAAGCTTATTTGAAGCAATGGATGCGTTCTACCTGCTCACCTGTTATTGAACTTTTTCGTGGAACTATTTTTTTTTCATAACATTTTACCTCGTTGGAAAACTAATAAGAGATGTTATTTCAATGATTTTTACGACTAATATATTAATGAATTTTTCTAATAAATCGCCGTCGTTTTAACAGAAATAAAAAAATTGAAATTCTTTTTTTTTGCATCTTTGGACCATTGGGTATTTCTTGACACTTTACTGTTAGTAGTATTGCATTGTGAAAGAGTTTTCTAAGTATGAAAATTAAAATCAGTGCCATTGAATTAGTAGTAATTTTTAAATTTAATTTTGAATACGCATTTGCGGTTTTTCAATAAAGAGTGAAAAATTGAAATTAAAAACTTTTGCATACAACACATGTAAGTTGAAATGATTAAATGATTGCAGGTCCTATAATACCCATTGATAAGAATACATTGAGTTATCAGCAACCCTGTATTGTATTGAATAAAATAAGCGATAGGCAACTTTTCTGGGATATAGCGAGAGAAAAATGAAAAAAATGTGTTTTTTTGCATAAATTTTAAACAATCACAACTCAGTCAATTTTTAAAATACAGCGAATAGCATACCCAAGCAGCAAAATTAGTTTATTTTACCAGTTTAAAGCCACAATAACCTAAGATAGTTGATATAACGTAATTGCAAGCATTGCTTTAAACTTTGAAGGCATATGGACTTAATAGTAATTTAGTAAGCAATATTTAGGTAATATTTTCTTATGAAATGTCTGATAAACTCACATTGACTTTAGTGTAATTTACAAGAAATATTTACGTTACTGTTCCTTAAAATTTAACTCTAAAGTTAAAGTGCATATTGAGGTCTATGTGTAAAAAAATGTTACATAATTTTAGACTAAATTATTAAAACAGGGAAATTTTACCAATTTTTTACGTAAGTATAACCTGAGTTTTGTCTTATCCTTGTAGTCAGATTTAGGTTAAAACTTTAACCTCATGGTCACAATAGTTCCAATTTTAGGTGAAATTTGCCCTAATTTTACTTCCCCACTAACCTAGCATATGTGTTTAACCTAAAGGCAAATATTACTTCATAAAATGTCCTGAAAGTTATTTTTACTTAAAAATAGGACTATAATGACTGTTTTACGTTAATGCCCTTCCTAGTGTCAACTGTACTTTATTAGTGGGATAGCGTCCTAATCTGTAGCAATTGGTAGCAATTTATTTTGTTGTTGTTTGGTTTTTGTGTTTTCGTGTTCTTAAAAATAAAAATTGAGGTGTTTTGTTTTAAATGCTAGAAAGTATTCTACAACCAGTCAACCTTTAGTCAGCACAACTGAAAAGTGCATAAGCAAATAGGACATAATTATAATTATATCGAATATGCGGTGCACTAAAGATACTTGTAATTTTATTTCTACTTTTCTATTACTGCCTTGTTTGCATTCGAAGTAATGACTACATTTATCGGGTAAAACAGTTGTTAATCTCTATTAGAGAGTGTAGTACAATATATCTATTTTTTTCTCTAGATTTCAGTGCTTAGTTTGCAGAATGAAAAGCAAAGTGAAGTTCTGTAGTGTTAGTAGTGTAACTCAACGACTTTATTTGGTTTGTATTCAGTGTTCCTGAATGTACTCACTGAAGAGAAGTTGTAAAAATGGTTTATGGCCCACCTAAGAGGTTTAAACCTATACCTATGAACAAATTTAAGTTGATAGATCGGGAAGTAGTAATATGGAATTAAAAAAGAAGTTTCATATGATGTGTTTTCTGTTAATACATTTATTCAAATAAAACATAAAGTATTAAACTAACCAACTAACAAATGATTAATTATTTTACCTGAAATATTTTTAAATTCCAAATTCACCGAATCCGTGATGTTTTTCTATCAAATGCAAACGCAAGTCGTTATTAAAGTTAAAATATAATTTGCACTCTAAGCACAGGTATCTTTTGGGCACCGTATGTTTGACATAATTACGTCGGATTTGTATATTTATGCACAATTCTTTTGTGCCGATTTAACGCTGAATGGCTTTCTCACATTCAAAACAAAACGTATCCATTTTTATTGACAAAATATAAAAGAAAATTGAACGAATAAAGCACAAACTCACAAAACAACAAATTGCAGTCAAAGAAGTTTGAAGTTAGAAACAGAAGTCACGTCACGGCACGAGATGCTCAATTTACCGCCTTCTCTAAACAAATCTGGTAAATATGACCAATTTAGTTCTGCACGAACTTTAAAGACTTTACAATTTTGAAGACTACAAATTATTTTAAACTATATTGGTCCCATTTAACTTTAAAGTAAATATTACAAGTTTTAACACTTCATCTCAAGGAAAAACGTTAACGAGGTCTAAAATATTGGGAGAGAAGTCGCGTGTCACTATGTTTGCCATATTTTTCAATCAGCTGTAAGAGGCCATTTTACAATGAAATTAATTGAAAAAAATCATTAATATAAGGTTATTTAACAGGTTTAAATTACAATATTATCATACTTTATGCTCCAGGAAAGTCCGCAGGGCAATTGTATAGACTTTTACAAATAATTTTAAAATACATTTAAGCTACAAAAAATTGTTTTTCTTTAAAAACGTAAAATACTTGAGGCCCCTTTAATATTCCGAGGTAGAATGGATATATTTGTAATGAAAATTGATTGGCAGTAAAAAACACATACAGAGGGGAAGTGGACACATTATTTCACAGCTACATTCATTATGTGATGTACTCCTACTCCATAATTATAATAGAGATGTCTAATGGTTTTTAGTTATGTCTTTGCTGCTTATGCCTCGTGACTTATAAGTAGATCATTATTGTTGTAAATAAAACCTTATTAGTTACTTCTGAGAAAGAAAGATTGCAGTTGAAAGAGGATAACTGGTTTGGTAGATATTATCTATTAACGACCACAATTAAACAAAATTTTTTTACCTGTTCAGGGAAATATGTTCTATAACCAATAGGCCATTATAACTGAGCAGCCTTATTTAAGAGGTATTCATGATGTCGGCTTATTCCCTATTTACTTATATTTTACGTACATTTCAAGTCACTCAGGTTAGGTTAAATGGGAAAACGAGGACTACATTACGTAATTCTGACTTAAGGTGCTACTTGGGTAAACTCAAACAAGGGCCTTATCAGCTGCAAAAATGTTCCTTATAGTTTTTTGTATCTATTTCAGTTTCAGATTAAAAATGAATATTATAAAAAATTGCAATTTAAAAAAATTATAAAAAATAAACGAATAAATAAAAAGCGGCAATTTTTGAATTGTAAGGATTCTAGTATTTTGAATTTCCAACATTTTTAAAATGTACATAAAATCGGTGCTTTACTGACCAGTTCCCAAACAAAACTGTAGCGGTACTCCACTATTATTTCTAAAAACTAAGTGAGAGAATTATAAATTGTTTGCAGAAAAATTCATAAAGGCCGGTTCAGCCTTTCTCGAGTTATGGAAATTATTGCAGATTTACTATTTCTTTTCCGATATGTATGTAACACATTTAGTGCAGTGGAACAAACGGTCCTACACAACTCGGACTAACCCTCAGATAGCGAGCTGAAAATTAACAAATTGTTTTTAATGAGAAAGAGAGAGAGAGAGAGAGATATTGGATATCATTTTGATTTTGCATTTGAACGTCAGAGTAATATTGGTGACATCCAGAACCCGTGTCTATGTACCAAGATCCTCGCAAATTTGCAAATGTTTTGCAGTTATGGGTGCCTTATCGAATCTATCAATGTCAGATTTTGTATCAGCAAGCCCTGATATCTCCATGAACCTATCAAGTTTCATGCAAATCTGTAAAAACTTTATAGTCAATTGAATCCGCCATTATGAGTTTTTAACTTTTGACATCAGATTCGGTATCATGGCATCGAAAATCATTATATGCCTAAACATACGTCAACGTGCAATTGTTGTAGCCATATTAAATTCTTCATTTTGAATTTTTAATTTTGATATTGCTACTCCTAAAATACCTAACGAATAATTTTCATGCAACTTTCACGAAATTTTAATTTGTCCAGTTTTTGACCCTACAGTTTGTAAAAATTAACAACACCTTCTACTCCTTTCCCTATTTATTCATTAATCATTAGAGCAGTAGCAATAAGCTCGCGAGACTCTTCAAAACCCTCCATTTCTTAACCTTTCAAATTTTATGTTGAATATTTTCAAAGTGAAGGTATTGGGATGAAGTGTTCGATATTCTTTTTGCGAACTTCATCCAAAACAAACTGGTTTAACTTTCATGTTGAACTATAATAGAATACGTTTAACAGAGGATGCAAATTGGAACCGTTGCAATTTGGCAAAATTTCATTGGTTCTGAAAATGCAAAAAAAAAACAAGCGTAGATTCTATCTATTACATTAGGATAATCTATGAAAAAAATTGAAAGAAACTTTTTGGAAATTTTTTATTACCTATAATATTTCTAGAAATACAATTAATCTGTCATTCTTCGGTGAACAGTTGAGTTACTCGAATTCGATTCAGCAGATATTTCTCCAACCGCCATAATACCCGTATTTTAAATATTGTAATAAAATTATTCAAGTGTAAATAACGACTTCATGTCAATTTTACCTATTCAATGTACTATCGAATGAGGACTAATATAAAGAACAATGTTAAAAAAGGGGGAAACGGCCCATCCGTGGTAAAGTGTGGAAGCCATCTTTTTTACTAATTTTGGGGTGCTGAAAACGAATCCGTCACCCGTTTTGGTGAAAAATCTCCAGAACACATTAAAAAACCACCCTTATTTGGGGGTGACATTGGAATTTTGCAGGAAATTCTCTTAAAATACTAAGTTTCGATAACTAAGTAGAAAAAGAAGTAAATAAATCAAATTCACACCTTCAACTCTCCTCGCCGTTCTTTCACCACCCTTAAGAAGGTTGTAAGCTACTATAACTACTATATAGTTATTTACATGTTTTAAAAAAACCAAAACACTTCATTGAGTGGTTGCTATCATAATATAATAATCTGATTACTTCTGAGTACACTCATGTGCCTCCTCACCACCTAAAAGGAGGCGTATCCCTTCTCGGGGATATTGATCGGTTTTAATTACAAAAAAGTCCTAATACACAGTTGGATGTTTTTTTATCGTATTAAGGTGACTGGGCCAATTCAGATAACTCCTGAATATTTTTTACCTCTCTAAGGAGGGGATGTCAATATCTCCTTTAAAAAATATTGCTTGATTTTTATAGTAAAAAATTATTTAGTTATTTAAATAATTTTTGTTTGTTAGAATGGTAATCTTTTTTCATTTTATGCCCCCTTCAAATTCCAAATCTACCCACTAAAGGGGTGGGAGTAACTATTTTGGGACTTACCTAATGAAACTGAGTATTTTTTGAAAGAATTAACGACACTAAAGAATAACTTTGTTGCAAGTTCTAATATCAACTTCAATGTCACCCCCAAATAAAGGTTGTTTTTTATTGTCTTCCAAATGTTTTTAGACAATTCAGATGACAGATTCGTATTCAGCACCCAAAAATTAATGTAAGAGGTAATGACGGATTCCTGTTGCAATTAAAACGAATCGAGAGGACCAAAATAGTTACTCCCACCCGTTTCGGGGTGGAATTTGGAATTTGAGAGGGCCATAAAATGAAAAAGATTCCCATTTCAATAACGAACAAAAATTATTTAAGTAACTAAATAATTTTTTACTATAAAAATCAAGCAACATTTTTAAAGGAGATATTGACACCCTACACCCCCCTCCTTAGAAGGGTAAGAATTGTTTAAGAGTGATCTTAATTGGCCAAGACACCTTACTACGATAAAAAACCATCCAACTGTGTATTAGAATTTTTTTTGTAATTAAAACCGATCAGTCAGTGAGAAGGTGAGACCCACTCCTTTTAGTGGTGAGGAGGCGTATGAGTGTACTCAGAAGTAATCAGACTATTATATTCTGATAACAATCATTCGATGAGGTGTTCTGGTTTTTTAAAAAATATGTAAAGAATTATATAATAGTTATAGTAGCCTACAACATTCTTGGGGGTGGTGAACGAATGACAAGGATGGTTGAAGAGGTGAATTTGTTTTTTTTTTACTTCTTTTTCTACATAGTTATCGAATCTTAGTATTTTAAGAGAATTCCCTGCAGAATTCCAATGTCCCCACAAAAAGGGTGGTTTTTTTAATATGTTTCGGAGATTTTTCGCCAAAACGGGTGACGGATTCGTTTTCAGCACCCCAAAATTAGTAAGAAAGGTAACTTCCACACTTATAGGTCAAAAAAGCTCTTTTTTTAACATTGCTCTTTAACAATTTTCAAGTGACTTTCCTAAGAAAATTGCCTAAACAATTTCTTAAGTTTTGCATTAGCCCCATTATTATTCAAAATATGATTTTTATGTAAAACGGCAAATGAAAAAAATCGTTGATTTAAAATTTTAGAGAGTTTTCAATTCCAATTTCTCTCTTATATGGTACTAATGGTTGAAATTTTATGAGTATTTTTAACGGGTGTCTCAAAATATTAGAAAATTTAATTATTTAAAGATTTTTGATTTTCGGTTGTTGAACCTAAAAGGCACTTAGCAGGAGTCCCTCATGGTTCTGTCCCTTCCACAGTTCTCTTTAAATTTATATCTTCGACAACCTTACCCACCATACAATTAACATAATCCTCCTATACACGGATGACACACTTTGACTTTATGGACAATCCTTCTTCGCACACAAAAAATATTATATTTCTTAAACAAACTGACGGACTATTATGTAAATGGAAAATTAACGATTAACGCAGACAAGACGGAGCCATAACTTTCAACAGAAAATTTACAAACACTAAAACGATTACAAAATTCAAAATATTATCACGCAGTAATTTCAATTTATTCAGAATTTGTTTGAGACACCTAGTACATCATTAAATAAATAAGTATTACAAGATTTGATAAGTGAAATTTACTTGAAACAAAGTTGCATTGGAGAACAAAGGAACTGTAGAGTCAGCAAAAAGCTGGCACGCACGTTCACCTCATGCGACTTTGTAATAATGATGAAATGCTGATTCGGCAAAAGGCAACAACTGGGAGAAATTTAAGTTTAAAAATTTAGTTGGTTTTGGCTCAGGAGGCAGATTAATGGTGGCTTGGTGCGTGGCCCAACTCCCTTCCTAGGGGGTAGCCCCAGGAGGGTACTTAATGTAAGAACAAACTATTTGATCTTGTTTGTTTTTTTTTTGTCAATAAACCGGTACCTTGTTTTCTACCACAATGTTTTATTTACAAAGTACTCATTCAGTTCATTAAATTCAAACCCTCTTGCAAGCAAGCGAGTATTTCAAAGGAACCCCGTTTCAGCAGCCCGAGGGTCGTGACAATATACAACACTGAACTACAAGAACATAACACAATAAAATATTTCATAAAAGACACATTTATAAAAGACTCAGTTTTACTCTTCACTTAACGCAATATACAGGATGTTCGGCAGAGGGCGTGCCAAACGGAAATGGTGGATAGGTGGGGCCATTTTGAAGTTAGTTAGCCCCATTCAAAGTATCACCGTTTTTGAGAATTATTTTATTTTTTTTGAAAATTTCCCTCAAATCAGCCTTTTAGCATGTATAACATTTTTTTTATGGTTGTATCAGTTCAAAATAATTTTTATTATTTTCTGCAATGTATCTGTGCTCTAACAAAATCATATGGGATGATGATAATTAAAAAAAATATATTATGAGCTGACAGAGTCCCCAGAATTGATAGAAAGGATCATAAAGTTCAACTTTCCCTTGCATTTGCAAAAAAACGAAAAGCTATCAAGATGTTCAGATGCCTTCAAAAACTTCTCCCTTTAATGCCATTTTTAACCGTATGCAACATACAATAAAAACTTTTTAAATAACATGAGAAAATTGGTGGTAATTTGTTACAAGAATACGGGGCAAGTTAACAATAACAAATAACGTAGGAAGTTAACTCGGTTACGAGATACACAAATATACATGTAGCGTGCAGGTAAATAACCCTTTTGGCGCAGGTAAAATAATTCTACTGTCTTTGTCTTTCATGGGGTACGTTTTGTTTTTCAAAATGACGATTGTCCGGCACACTACAGAATAACCAGGGCTGGCTCCAGGTATTTTGCCGCCCCGGGCACAGTTTTATTTTGCCGCCCCTCTCTTATATATATAACATCAGATCAGGCGGGGTAAAAATGAGACAAAATGACATCTTTCAATTTTTAGGTTGCTTAGAATCGGTCATACTTAATGAAAGATTGGTATCATATATAAAAATAAAAAGTAGCGTTAATTGATAAACAAAAATAAACAGTGTCTCATTTTTACCCCCTAAGTGGGGTAAGAAAAAGACAGTGGAGGGTAAATAAAGGACACGTGATTTATTCCCATTCTTATTGACGTCGAGCAAATGGAAGTGCAAAAATAAGACAGAGGAGGGTTTTTTCTTTTATACAGTGTGTCCCACTTCGTAATTTTCAGTTTTATTACTAAACAAGAAGGGGCTTGCAGAAGGGCTAGCTTCTCCTAAATTAGGAAGCTGAAATGTGCCTGCTTCAGTCTGCCCATTTGGTCTCTTTAGTCTCTTTTTTACCCCGCTTTTAATTTTTTCGTTAAAATCAAATTTTTGATAATTTAAAACTAGCAGATTGATAAACTTGATCACAAAATGTGGAGTATGACGTATGACACTTCTAGTTGACGTCTGATAAATACGGACAATGCAAATAGAGAAATTATAAAATCCCAAAAAGTACTAAGGTGCGTTAAAAAATTTTTAGAAAGTGATTTAAAGAGTTTACTGAATAATATTTTTTCCCTCATTAACAGTAGGCATAGGACCTGATTGGATAACATAAAACAGTTCTGAATGTACAAAAAAAACTTGAATAAAAAATTAAGTTTAATTTATTTCAATCTGGGTTGGATATCACCTTGTCTTTTTTTTACCCCGCTACCTGTCTGTCTCATTTTTACCCCGCCTGACCCTATTTTTTCAATCCGTTATTTTTTATAACATTTTAAGAGTCACCTACTGAATATTCTTGATGGTTTGTTTTTTTAGTTATAAGGTTTACAGCAATTTTTGGATTTTCAGCAATATGATTACTGTATTTAAAAGGGTAAAATAAAATAATTGCAAAAATTAACCGTATTGAAACTTAAAAAAAATACCCCACCACAGAAATTAGACAAGAAGTAAAATCACATATAAGAAACAGAATGTATGCATGTAACCTACTTTATATACAAAAAAAACTAACAATAACAAATTATTTATATAAAGTTAACATTACTATTACTATATTAGTGACAAAATTGTTTCCTAGCTTTTTTATATTTTTTGGTAACTGTAGATTTGAAGAATTTGCCGCCCGCTCCCCCCCCCCCCCCCTCCCTAGAGCCAGCCCTGAGAATAACCGTCAGGGAGCACTTAGATAATGTGTTTCCCAATTCGTGGATTGGTAGACTTGGCCCTATTCCATGGCCCACACGGTCCCCAGACCTAACACCTCTTGATTTACACGTCAGGGGACGGGCTAAAGAAATTGTGTACTCACAAGAAATTCACAACCAAAACCAGTTAATTGAAAGAATTAACGCCGCTTTCGCAATGATGAGAGAAGAGATGCGGCTCCGTACAACAATGGTAGAAATCCGAAGATGTCGCCCATGTATAAGAAATGGGTGAGCGCAATTTGAGCAAAATTAGTGAATAAAAAATTTACAAAAATTTTTTTGTTTGTTTTTACTTTATTTTCCCCTAATGTAACTCAGACAGACATCCTTTTAAACAAATTACCACCAATTTTTTCATGTTATTTAAATAGTATATTATATTACTAGGAGTAGAACGCACTCTTTTTTTGTGTTGAGTCCAGGATTTGCGGCTGAGGCGAAGCCGAAGCCGCAAACTGGGCGAAACACAAAAAAAGGCGTTCTACTCCGTGTAATATATACTATTTTTTCTTCAAGCGTATTAAAATGCAAAAATTCATTTATTTATCATAAATGTACAAATATTCAAACTACAGTCTTACATGTTGACACAATATGACAAGTGGCTAGTGGATAGCGCGCCACCGGTGGCTTTCGGTATTAACATTATGTTACTAGTAAAACAATACCCACTGCGGTGGCGCTTTCGGAACTAACATTATGTTACTAGTAAAACAATGTCCACTACGGTGGCGTTCGGTACTAACATTTTGTTACTAGTAAAACAATGTCCTACTTCTACTTCCGTTTTTGTTGACATAATTTAAACATTTTAATACGCTTGAAGAAAAAAGTTTTTATTGCATGTGGCATACGGTTAAAAATGGCATTAAAGGGAGAAGTTTTTGAATGCATTTGAACATCTTGATAGCTTTTCGTTTTTTTGCAAATGCAAGGGAAAGTTGAACTTTATGATACTTTCTACCAATTCTGGGGACTGTGTTAGCTCATAATAATTTTTTTCTTTAATTATCAGCGTCTCTTTTGTTAGAACACAAATATATTGCGGAAAATAATAATATTTTGAACTGTTACAACCATAAAAAAAATTGTTATACATGCTAAAAAGCTGATTTGAGAGAAATTTTCAAAAAAAAAAAAGTAATATCTCAAAAACGGTGATACTTTGTATAGAGGTCATTAGGGCTAACTAACTTCTAAATGGCCCCACCTATCCACCATTCCCGTTTGGCACACCCTCTGCCGAACATCCTGTATAAACAAGACGTAAGCAGCTCTGACAAGACTGTATCTCCCTTGCAATAGACGTAGTAAAATGGCTAGACAGACAAAAACTCAGTCTATAAAGTCACAATTAGATCTACCTATTAGACCATATACGGCGTTTGGAGTAATATATCGGCCATACAGTATAAAGGAGTGCAGGTCATCCAAAATAAGATACTATGTCTGTTGACGAACTCAAATAGATATAAATCAATTGCGTAGCTGCATCGAATCAATGTGTGTGTGTAAATGATACAAGATTTTGTCAGAGGGGCCGTCCAGAAATTTATAACAACTGAAATCAAACTATCTGAACTCACACATGACCTCACGCACATAAAGAACACGATAATACGACACACATACACATAAACTTCTACACCAATCACCAACTAATTGGAATGCCAGTAACCTATATTTCTCTAGTACGATGAGACTGTTTTTTCTAAAATAGATATTTGTTCTAATATTATAAGCGTGGATATAATATATAATAATATTATATTACATTCTATTCTGCTCTAATTTTTAAATAAATCTAGAAAGAATCTGTGGTGACAAAATTGTCCCATATCTATTTTCTTAGTTAATGTCAATAGTGCATTGGAAGGGTATGCTTTATTTTTGTCGTAGATTATCTTAAGGAATTATTTTTTACTATATTCAATTATTTTTTTCATTTTCAGAGCCAAATAAATTTTGCAAAATTTTCTGTTGTAGTTCAACATCATAGTTCAATTCAGATATATAAAATGTTCAAGGAGATCTTGAAACCTGCATCTTGACATCACTATTAGCTTTGAAGATATTCTACTTTAAAATTTCTCTATAGCTTTACATAATTAGTTTCAAGAGGTCAGCAATTTATATTTATTTTTAGGAAATGGACCTTACTTTCTTGTATTATCTCAGATATGCAATGATTTTGTCTGGAACTTTATCTCCTAATATGGTTAAATTTAAGAGTCTGTACACAATTTATGGAAGTGTAACTCTAGTATTCCATATCTTGGTGACATTTTCCGTATTTGCCGAAATTCCAGCTTTATTGCAAGATGCAAATAATCTTGTTACATCTATTAATATTAATCTTACTTGTGGAATTCTTGCTATAAAAATACTCATTTGTAAGACCAACGGTTTTCGACACTTAATACATGAAATAGTTTTTATGGAGAAAAAAGTGAAGGCCACCACAGACTCGAACATTTTGAAAATATATAAATCGTTTGTGCAGCGAAGCAAATATATACAAATATACACCTTGACAATATGCATTGTGGGTTATCTGTTATACTTTCCTCCATATTTAGTGAAATATGTTATATTATGGGATGAAAATGCCAATGACTCGTCAATAGAAAGACCCCTACCTTTGTTTGTTTGGTTGCCTTTTAACAAAAATAAGCACTACTTAACAGCTTACTCTATAACAATTTGTTATAGTATGTTAACAGGATTCTATTTTTTTACCACACAAGTACTTTTCATAATTTTATCGTTCTATGTTAGCTTCAGAGTACAAGTGTTAAATAGTCATTTAAGAAACGTGAGAAAATCTGTAGAAGCGAGTAGCGATGTTGAAATGGCCGACGAGGATAAAGAAGCTGCCGAAGCAATGATTAGGTTGTGCGTTTTGGAGCATGTGAGGATAATAAGGTGAGACCTATTAATACATTTTAGCTGTCATGGTGACATTTCACATAGATTGTGGCTCAAGAAAAATTATCCACTTCAAATACCAAAAATCTTCGTAGAAAATGGTTTATAGGGAAAAAGTAAAATACCTCAACAACAGAGCTGGGTAAAGTAATCTGATAAAGTGCTTCAAGCTCTGAGCACCAAGCACTTAGCTAGAGTGCTTTAAAGCATCAAGTGTCAAGTACTTTTATTTACAAAAGTACTTCAGTTACCAAGTACAGTACTTGAAAAGTAAAGCACCAAGTACCAAGCCCCCAGAAATGTTCTCAAGTATAAGGTACTATTGGTACAGTACTTGAAGCTTTTAAAGTGCTTCAAACACTTTGAATTACTTAAAGTACTATCAAAGGTACGAGTATTTAATAACAACTCAAATCTGTTTATTATTTATTTCGTAAAAATTCGTTTAATGAAATGGGGAATATAATACCTATGAATCAACGGTAATATGGGATTAACTTAGGCACATAATAATATTAATAATATACGTAGAACATATTAAAATTAAAATAAACATTTCATATAAAAACATATCTAAAAAGAGAAAACTTATACTATACTACTCTAATACTATTAGTGGAGTAAAAATAAACTTCTTAAAAAGTGTTTGGGAAGGAAATTTTTCTATTTGAATCTGGCATATAACAAAGTAACTATACATTTTGGGCATCGGACGAGATTGACAAACAATTGAAATTACAAAATATCGTATTTTGTTGCATTTACATGAATGTCTCCTGTCGTATAGGTTAAGATATACAAGACCTGTATTAAATATGTACTAAACTTAAAAAAAAATGAACAAGCCAATATATGGAAGTGTAACTCTATTTGAATAATTTAATAGAACTTTAATAATAATCTATCGATTTAGATAAAATTTTGAAAAATATACTCTTTATGGACGTTAACAACCAATTGAAAGTTTCAGAACAAATATTTGTTTAAACAGCCAAAAACCATAAACTAATTAATAGTTTGTGGGCTCATAATTATGCCAATAAGTCGTACAGAAACAATCTTGTTTCAAATTATAGGTCGGGTTTTAAAGGTACTTTTGAATGGTTTTAACGAAATAATTTTTTACGTTTGCGTTAAATTATTTTTTTTTAATTTAATGAAAAAAGTACGATATCTCGACTTCCAATTAACATAGGATATTTATTTCTGAACTGTTCTTTGTACGTATCTACTTTTTAAACATGTAAAAACGTTTCAGTTTTGTAAGAATAATCGCAGGTTGGGCAATAATCCAGGGAAACACTGCTTCAAGCTACAGATCACCAGAGTTGCCATAGTTTGCACAGAACTAAGGATGCCATCAATGTAAAGATTCACGGCTTTTTATATGCATCCAGTTTCTTAACGGAGAACCGAGCGGAAAAATTTTGACATTAAGGAATGAGTCGCTTGCTTACGTTGTCCACGTTCTCACATACACTGCTACATTGACATAGGCTATTAAAATTCCTTAAGATGCGATATGATTTTATTTATCAATGGATTTTTGGTACATTACCATAAAGTTCTTTATCGGTTACGGTTACTCCTTGTTTGTTTATGTTTCAACTCCAACTCAAAAATTTCGTAAATGAAAGTTGTTTTTAGACATAGCTTTAAAAATATTTATATACTGTATGTATTATTATTCCACAAATAACGAACTCAATATTTCCGTAAATATGAAAACGAGAGAATTTACGCTATAATTAGAATTTAATATTTTTTATTGTTATCTTGTAATATTTAATTTTGTATGGCACTATTTGAAAGTTACGGAATCAGTAAATTTTGCTCAATAGATTAGAAATATATTTATAAAATATATGACCTAGGTACAAAGCAGTGGCGGCTCGTGATATTTTCTGCAGAGGAGGCTTGATATTTTGAAAGACAATTAACTTGCAATATGATTACAATTTGTACATTTCCCCACCACCCTCGAGGTAGTACAACGGCGCGTTACATTTTTTTGTCGTGGGTTGTTCGCCAGGATACCGATTCACGACTTGAGAGAATAAAAGAATAAAAAGAAAAGGAAATAGAAAATATAATGAGACGAAAAAATCATTCTCATGAAATTTCCGTTCCTACGCCTCGAGTATCGGTATCCAAAGGAGCCCTACTATCCCACTTATAATTAAGTTATAACTTTTAATAAAAATCAAAATAGTTTTGGAAAAAAAATTAAAGTATTTTCCGACAAACAAAAATTGTATTCATTATCACTGCCAGAGTGTAAAATTATAACTTTTAATAAAAACTAAAATAGCTTTGAGAAAGAAGTTATATAAAAAAATATAACCGCGGAAGAATTAAAAAGTATTTCCTAAAAAATAAATAACGCAAATAAATATTTTTTCTAAAATAACAACTATATTAATCTTTGGTGTAAAGCCTAAATATTTTTATAAATGAGTGGTAACCTGCGATTTTCGGAACTAGCAAAATGGTTGATTACTTCATCATAAAATGAATCGTGTTTCTTCAATTCTGACAAAAAATGTTTTTCTATTGAAATAAGCGATACATTTGAGAGGCGGTCTTGACTTATTTTGTTTCTAGTAAATGTTTTTATGCGTTTAAGTGCTGAAAATGATCGTTCTACAGAAGCTGAGGTTACCGGAATTGTTGACACTAATGATAAAAGTTTGTACAGTTCGGGTAGACAGCTTTTTAAATTATTATTATATATATAAGTAAGCATTTCTTGAGATGATTTTCGATTTGCTAAAAGTTGCTGGTCAGAATACAACACGCATAGTTCATTTTTTAACGAAATACGGTAAAAAAGGATAATGGTCCATTAATTTCTCCATTAGACTGGTAGGGAATGATTTAGAAAACGCTGTAAAATTATTAGGATTTACTAAATCGTAACATTGCAAAGTATTTAAATCAGAAAATCTAATTTCAATTTGGATTATAATGGTGTCTAAAATTTCTATAAAAATTTGTTTGTAATGTATATCTGCCCTGTCAAAGTTATATGTTGTCTTTCTTTTTTTAAATTGTGGCCCTGGCTCATCATCTACGTTTTCAGTATTTTCTAAAAAAATATTGTATAAAGTATTGAAATGTATTTCGTTATTGCGAAATTCTTTTAATTTGGATATAAGTGACTTAAGTCTATTTTTAGAATATGTTATATCAGTTAGTTTATTCTGTAAAATTTGGAAAACAACATCAGTTTGCTCAAAAATCATGTTAAAAGCTTTTAGAAAAAATATGAAATTTTTATCCAACAATAACGATTTTAATCCGTAAGCTGCTCTTAAAGTCTGAGCGTCATTTAAAAAATCTTCACTTTCCAAAATAAAATTAAAAACGTCAATAAGTTCTTTCCTGTATTTGTCAACAGTGAAAACAACTCTAGATGAAAAATTCCAACGAGTGGGAGCGTTTGTCGGAATTCTAGGTTTCATATTAATTGTATTTAAAACATCAGTTCTTTTGGTAGATTTTGAAAAAAATGACGAAAAACCAGTAATATTTGAAAAAAATATTCTAACTTCTTTAATTCCGTTACATGCTTTACTCAGAACTAAATTTAATTGGTGTGCATAACAGTGAATGAAGTAAGCTTGAGGAGCAATATCTTTTATTTTTGTTTGGAGTCCATTAAGATGCCCTGACATAACTGCAGCGCCGTCATAGGTTTGTGCTCTTAATTTATTTTTCAAATCAAATTTACCA
Organism: Rutpela maculata; assembly: GCA_936432065.2. Lineage (NCBI taxonomy): Eukaryota > Metazoa > Arthropoda > Insecta > Coleoptera > Cerambycidae > Rutpela > Rutpela maculata. Next base: position 76,026,811 of record OW386286.2, on the reverse strand, counting down.
AATTCGTCGATTAATAATTTAAATAAACTCTCCGCGTTTCTTCCACTACTCACATCAAGAAAACCAACAAACCTTTCAATAACTTCGCCGTGCATTACATATCTAAAAATTACGGAAAGTTGAGATTTACAGGTAATGTCCGTCGTTTCGTCAATTTGCCACGAGAAAAATTCGCAATTATATAGTTCTTCATAAATTTTGCCTTTAATAATCGAGCTAACACTCTCAATTAGATCATTTTGAATTGATTTAGATGTTCCGGAAAAAATAGTGGCGTTATTCAAAAAGTTCTCTAATTTTGGATCATACATTTTTAAAAAATCTATTAGCTCTTTGAAATTTCCTTTATTGCACGAATCGCGTTTTTCGTCATGCCCTCGGAAAGAATTTTCTTGCGAAGATAAATATATAACGGCATCAATTAATCTCTTTAATATTTCCCTATTTTCACGGACCTTTTCATTAAAATTTTCTATTTCTCTCTTATGTGCAGATTCCAAATAATTTACAATATTTTGTTTACCAAATATTTCGAATTTAACGCAAGATGAAATGTGCTCCTGGGATTTTTCGTGCTTTTGTAAACCTCGCGACAAATTTTTCAAATTATTAAACCCGGTCCTGCCCCAAATTGAGGATTGATCATTAGTGAATAATAAACATCTCCAACAATATAATTTGTTTCTAACTGTTGATGCCGTTAACCACTCGATTTTTTTATAATTGTTATCACAAAACCCTCTGTTTTGTTTTCCACTTTTAAAAACTAACGAAGGCATTGCTGGTGTAGGCCTAGCAATTCTTTTAATTCTTACCTTTTCGTCGTAAGTAAGAGTAGAAAATCCATTTAATAACAAATAATCCACCACGTCTGGACAAGAGATGTTGTTGGGAATATTTTCACCTAGAGCACTCATTTCTAGCCCGCCTATCAAATGTTTTATGTATTTTAATGTCAAGTTGATCTTAACCGGCTAAACGACAAATTACCACTGACAGTTCGTTTTCCTGTGAATCACCTGAACCAAATAAAATCGAGTACAACAAATATCAAAGGGACCGCTGCGAGTGAAAGTACTTGTCTTCTCTATACTGTGCCTGAACTCCTGAACTGCACATGCGCTATAAAGAACTGAGGACTGAGGCTAGCGGCCTAGCTTGTCTTATTTGAAGTGTTGCTAGACAACGCAGAAGTAATGCAAGGTCATTTATGTTAAAACTAAATGCCTTGAAGTTGGAAGCTATTTCGTATAAGCCTCAAGCGAAGCGCTCTGTTCATTCAATGAAAGACCGGGTCGCCCGGGAAATATGCATACAAAGACAATCCGGACTGTGACGTTATAGGTATGTTTGTGGAAAGGAAATGCAGAACTTTTTTATACACTGAAAATTAATTAATGAACTAAACAATAAACAATATTGAAAATTGAGATATACCTAAGTAGAAATTTCTACAAGTAAAAGATATTAATTTGGAAGATTGCAAGATATGTTGCTTCTTCCAAAGGGAGGCTCAGCCTCCCCTGCCTCCCCTGACGAGCCGCCACTGGTACAAAGTGTTTCACTGTCCTGAATTAGGAATATTCACAGCTGAGATTAAATCTATATAAATATTTTCTTTATTCTAGCGTTTATCTAAAGTAGGTATATATTTACTATTCTTTTAAACTGTTGTGCTCTGTTGTGTTTTGAAGGACACGCTTTTTATTAGTCTCGTGATTGTTTTGTTTTTCTGTAAATGTTTCGGAAATCATTTGCTTGTTTAAAAAAAAACGACCATCGGGATATAAAAAATACAGACCCATATCTCTATTATGAGTACTTATTTTCAAAAATATTTGAAAGAACTATTTTTAAAGACATAGTTAACTTTCTAGAAACAAAAAATATATTTTCTTCTAGTCAACATGGTTTTAAAAAAGATCATTCAACGTCTACCGCATTACTGAGCTTTTTAGATTATGTGTACTCTAATTTAGACATGGAAGAAAAGGTTGTTGCAATTTGCGTCCATCTATTAAAAGCATTTTACTACTTGGGTCATGACATTCTTCTAAGTAAACCGTCGTCAATGTAATAGCCTTCTTAAATCTTACCTTACGAACAGGAAACAATTTGTCGATTATTTTTGTGCAAAGCCTACTAAACTTGACATTAATTTAAGTTCAAATTTGTTATTAGTTTCACAATATGTTTCAAATAACCATTTAATAATAAACAAAGAAAAAACCTTTATTTATGCAATTTCATCCAATAAGTTCAAATTACACTTATAGCCTCCTTCTTCGGTTCGAAAATAAAACTATTAACAGGTAAAAGACTTTAAATTACTTGAAATACGTATTGATTTATCCTTAAACTAGAAATCACATATTAATTATATTTGTAACAAGTTTGTATTGGGGCGAGCGTAGAGGCGACTTCAATGTGAATGTCAGTCGATATTCCGTTGAAGCAACGTCGAGCGCGGTTAGTACTTGGATGGGCGACCCATCTTGGGAAATACAGCGTTCTCGTTCCACCTTCTAGCCGCTTGTATATCAGTGTATACGCGGAAGCTACGTAATTTCAGACGAGGATAACGTTGTGGATATACCATCCTTCGGAGTGGATGTAAAGCAGGCGGTCCCTTGTGTCTTAAATGTTAGGCAAGTAAAAGATCCCTACTCTTCTTAAGGAAAGAGGTTCGGCAAAAATTTCCAGCTCGTCTCCTGGCGTCGGTGGTAGGCCCTGGTAGCGGAAATAGGCCGACGTTAAATAAATAGATAAAAAAAACAAGTGTGTAAGTAGTTATTTTGCTATTACACGTCTATCTCAGATAGCCTGCAGAGTTACTATAAACACATTTTATTTCGCGAACTTTGATAGTCGTATTAGATATAAAGTAATTTTGAGGCCTTTCTAATGTAGTGAAGCGTTTGTTTATATTGCAAATAAGAAATGTATACACATTTATAAATGAGAAAATGTTAACGCTTCCATGTCTATATGATTCAGTAATTTAGAAAAATTACTAGTTGTAAAAAGGGATATTCCATATATATTCCATATCCCATATACAAGACCTTTATTAATCAATCAATCAGTTTCATGTCATTAAAAAAACTGGTGGTGGGGAACGACTAAACGAGCAAAAAAACCTTATATAACATGGGGTCTAAAGCCCATAGTTTTAGAAAAGAAAAAATAAACAAAAATTTCGAAAATTTTCAATAATATTGTTTGAGAACTGCTGGAATATTGAGGTAGGTTTAGATCGTCGCGTGTGATACTCGATATTTGTACAGATAGCTATAAAATGTCGGCGGTCTTTAGCGGTGCGGTAAGACGTCGACGTTTTCTGAGTGTTTAGTAGATCTGAATAAACCTATACTCTGACTCTCCCTTGTGAAATATTTTAGTTACTGTGGGTATTTCGTTATGTACACACGTCGAACCCGTTCGTTGTTTTTGTTATTTTTGAATTTCGGGTCACTGTATTTTTTATAGTTTAAGATTTATTTTATTGACTTACCGTTCATGTCGTTAAGTTCTTGATTACGTACAGACACAACTTACTTGTTCTTTCTTTTTGTGTTTCTTTTTGTATTTTGGACCAAGTTTTTCTTTTATTTTTCTTTATCGACAGCGTTAGTTGACAATTTAGTGTTGAACGGAATGTGTATATCCTTAGTTCGACGTACCGAACTGTGTATTGATGCAGATGCAGAGATTTCGAATAATTTATATAGGTAAGCTTTTAACCCAGAACACTCATTTATGTTACATATGTTAATAAATCACATTTAAATTTTCTAAATTATAAACAATTCAATATTTTGTTCCAAATTAAAAAACACACATGTAAAGAAATGCTCTGTTTAAACCTCTATGGCCTTTATTTGCTTGCAGTTGTGCAGAAAGAGATAACCAATTATTTACCTCTTTATAATTGCCTGAGTTCGGTTGAGGCGGTCCATCAAAGGCGGTCCATCAAAGGCCTTTGCTTTGACACCGCGGACCGCCGCGTGTGCTGGCGAGGACTTTGCACTTTTTTATGACAATTTAAAAGTTTAAAAGTTGTATAATTGTGAACTACAAGTCCATTGACCAGGAAAAGCAGTGGTTCTCAAATGTTTTCTACCTTAATATTCAAATTGTTGACCTAGGTCAGTTTTTTTCCAAGTGCTTCTAGAAAAGTCATAAAGGTTTTTTGTTTCTCTAGTCGGTCCCCATTACCAGTTTTTTTAATGACATGAAACTGATTACACCCTGTATATTCCACGTACTTAATCAATAACACACATACATACACACACGCACCCAAAAACACCGACCCTGACTATCTAATCTTAACAATACTGTAATAATACTAAATATATATTTTAATCCCTGTTTACATTTAATAATAATTTGGATACCTCGTCGCTCATATTGAGTACAAATTGCTTAGCCCTAGTTTTGAATTAATATATGTATATAATATTATCATCTTTTATACAACTTAATAATATTTTAGATACGTCAAGACAATAAATAATAATATAAGTTATTTCGTGATGATGGATTTTGTTTCGAGTTCTGCTCAAATTGCTTCAGTAGTGTTTTTTGAAATTATGTCGGTAAGTTATGATTTTATTATTTTTTTAATTCCTACATTGTGCCTGATTTTATTGCAAGGTCTTACGGAAATAAAAACCTTTGACAAGATAATAAGAAATATTTATAGTAATATTTTGTAGATATTCCACCATTTTAATATAATAGGGTCAAATAGACTTCAAAACTAAATTGTTGCTGGAAATTTTGGCATCCTCATTTGAATTTTCACTACAGTTTGGTTCAAATTTAAAAAAATACAGAATTTCACTGATTAATAATATAAACAATTGCTTAATTTGTCAATATATATGGTGGGTTGAAATAAAAAGAAAAAAAAATGGTGTCAAATTAGCTAAAAGAAATGATCTACCAATGGAGGCAATTTTTAGGGCAAAATATTTCTTAGTTCTACATAATCTTGTTAAAACTCTACTAAACAAAAATAATTTCCCGGTGGAGAGTATTGTATTCTCAAAATATTATTAAATGCTGTTATATTAACATTGATAATGTGTAATAAAAAAATATTTCGGAATTAATGTGGGTGATTAGAATATCTCAGTGCCTAACAAGTGAAAAGTGGAGAATAACCCGAGACCCTCCAGGAAACCATAAATCAATCAATACAGCAGGCTAAACCTAAGATAAGTCTACACTCGACTATACCACTTTACTTAAATTTATGCCTATATGCTTTAAATGCTTGATAGTTCCTAGACAATAAATTAAAATCAGGGCACTAAATATTTTTCTTTTAGCAAAAATATACAAAAAAAAACTATTGAGTAAACCAGAGGAATACATTAGGTCAATAATACAAATAATAATTAATAGCCAAAACCGAATTTCTTTCAGTCAATCAAGAGAATTACGCCCGATATAATAATGGTGATAATAATAACCCGAAATAATCAGTAATGCATCGCTATTAAAGTGTAATTATACAGATTTCCTGTGTGAACCTTCAAGTGTGCTTTCTCATAATTACTAAAAATATTCAAACAAATTTAATCAAAATCGAACACGTAATGATCAGTGGCGCACTACTCTTAAAGTATCTTTCAGGTGAGGTTCTCATAATTGCTAAAAATATTCAAACGGGTTTAATTTGGATTAGATCAGAAATAACAGTCCCACAAAAAAAATGTTCTGTTCACCAGACTAGACCAACATATCCATTCGTTTTTGGTCGCTGAATCCGAATCCGGGACCAAACTACAATTTTTCTTTAATTCTTTTTAAAAGGCTTGCATTAAATCATCATCAGGTCAGGGTCAAGGTCATTCCAAGGTCAAATTGGGAAAGGCATTTAAGCTAGAAAACCACGATTCTTATACGTTTTTCGGGTTGCTGAATCCGAATCCGAGATCTGTTCCACCCCATCAGATCAAGGTCATTCCAAAGTCAACTTTTGCTTATCAAATGGAAACGCGTTTTTGACCACGGATTCTGAAAGAGCGGGATATTTTACGTTCGCATATGGTTTGTTCTATGATCAAAGTGACCTATCAAAGTGACCTTTGGTCATCAGAAGGTCGAATCACTCTCTCAAATTAATTTATCTAAGATCAAAGATGATTCGTATTCAGAAATCTCAGTTACAAATCTTTATCGAGCATGGTTTAGCCTCGTGATATTTCTCCGAGGGGGATTGGAGAACCAAGACAGCAGACACCTATATCCACACGCAACCAACGAGTGGCGTCTTCTAATCCTCTGGGAATAACGAAACGTCTGTGTCATATACTAACTGCCCAAACATCTCGGTGATAGGGACTGATGAAATTGCTGGAACGTCATTGATGAGGCCAACATCAGTATCCGAGCGATACGTTTAATTTCTGTGGGAATCCTCTGATTCTGTTATTAATATTAAAAATCCTGCTTCTCAGAGGATGCTGGAAATGGTGACAACTGCTTTAATTGAAGATGTGTAGAATGATCCATTTTCCGATCCTTCGAGGTAATGAAGCTAGTAAAGGCGTACTGGCCTGCAGGGGCGTTAGGCCGTTGGGGTGTGAGGATGAAGCCGACGACGAGCTGACCAGGTCTAAGTATGAGGGCTTTCCAACTTTGACGAGGACAAAGTCAACTCATCGTCGGACACACTATGGCTTCATCTTCACACCCTAACGCCCCCCTACAGAACAGTACGCCTTTACTGGCTTCATTCCCTCGAAGGATCGGAAAATGGATCATTCTACGCATCCTCGATTAAGGCAGGATTTTTAATTTTAATAACAGGATCAGAGGATTCCCACAGAAATTAAACGTATCGTTCGGATACTGACGTTGGCCTCATCAGTGATACTCCAGCACCTTCATCAGTCGCAGAGATGTTTGGACAGTCAGTATATGACATAGACGATTCGTTTTTCCCAGAGGATTGGATGACGCCACTCGTTATTTCTTAGTGGATATAGGTGTCTGCTGTCTTGGTTCTCCAATCCGACTCGGAGAAATATCACGAGGCTAAACCATGCTCGATAAAGATTTGCAACTCAGATTTCTCAGTACGAATCATTTTTGATTTTAGATAAATTAATTTGAGAGAGTGATTCGACCTTCCCTGATGGCCGAACGTAAAATATCCCGCTCTTTCAGAATCCGTGGTCAAAAACGCATTTCTATTTGATAAACAAAAGTTGACCTTGGAATGACCTTGACCTTGACCTGATGGGGAATAAAAAAAACAGACTGCAACCAGTCAGTCTAAACTTTTCCTTAAATATACAGGAAATAGAGGAGTTCGAAGGGTATCGTTGCAGTCATTCCGGACCTAACTTGCACTGACGAGAGCCAACAGCTCGAAACTGCATTCTGCAGGTGATGTGGAGTATATTTCACGGGAGCTCCTTTGAGTAGGAATAAGTCTATTGACCGGTATTAGTTGCAATCGAAACTTTAGTGTATTGTGTAAAACATAATTTTTGCACTTAACGCGGCAGGGTTTGTAACTCGAAATCCAGTGCTCGGCGGGGCATTAGTCCGGAGAATAGCTGTTGGTTGCAATCTGGTTTTTCATTCCTTATATTTTTAAGGAAATGTATAGAGGAGTTCCTCAAAATATTACGTTAGTAAATAGTTTGCCCTCTAAAAGTATACCCACTGAACAACAGGTGTTCTCTTCACTTAAAATGAATTTATTTAGACGTTTCGGTACAATGTCTATGAATGTTAAGAGAAAAAGTAGTACACCGATGAATGGTCTTTCCCTGTCACTTACTGTCTATAACAAGTAGAGTATTGGTGTCCTCTAGTTGTTAGTAACTATCAACTGCTGATATACTGTTCATGAAATAACATTATTTTGGGTATTTAGCAATTAACTTTCAAAGAAACCATTCGTTCTTGTCATATACCATTGATCCAAATCTGATCACGTTAGTATTCAACAAGAAGTTCCCCTACGAAATATCCTGTCAACTTTCTTCGTACACTTAATATCAAACATTCAATATGAAGAACAAGAAAATAACCATTCTTTCTATATACTGATAAAATCTAAGTCTGATCGTACTAGTATATTACAAGAAGCCTCTCTTACCAGACATTCATACTGTTCATGAATGGTACTCTATTATATAGGATATTAACATTTCTAAAATATGCCTTATATTTTAGAATACATCTCTGCGCCTAATACTTTTTGGAGTAGCACATCTAGGATTAATAGGGGTTCAGTTAATGATATTTTACTGGCATGGTAATCAAGTTATTGTACAAGTAAGTATTTTAGAAAAAATATTAGTTACTTTAAATGCATAACTTTCTTTGTCGAGTCCTATCGCTGGATAGTCTTCCCGTGGTATCCGTTATCATAATTAACTGTAACCACTCCTCACATAGAACATAGTGAATCATAGAAGATCCGAAAATCGAGTAAGGAAAATAGGAATAGTTATAGTGGAGTAAAACTAAGAGTCCAAATCACCTAAAAGGAAATTGTCTTTAACGACTTTTTTTCTCTGACACATAAACATTACGAGAAATGTGGGAAGAAACGTTTGAAAAACCAGACAACATATATTTAAACACACTGATTAATTTCAAAATAGGATTTTTTCTGGTTTCTTTTCAAACAAATCCTTCGTAATGAAATTACAAAGAAGAAAATGGATCCGTTAAAACCTTCCGGGTCAATTTAAGCTTTAAAAAATAAAAACAAATGGGATTAACTCTTTTTAAACAACTAATAATAGGTAACATAAGTAATAATGGCGTACATTTTGATGAAACTAGGAAAATATGCGTATAGTGAAGATATCATCATGTCAGATTTCAACTAAAATATTTATAGAAACGTTTAAAAATGTTGTTTTAGACTACTGGTTTCTGTGAAGTTAACTTGATGTTTTCTACAGTTTACTGCAGGTTGGTTAGTTGATATTTTGTTAATGATGGTTTGACTGGATGTATGGATATATACATGATGGTACAAATTTAAACGGACATAGTGAAATGGGAGATAGAGCACACTTTGCTGAGTTCAAAACAACACCACACTTGCCCCTGAAAGTGAATGATTTTCGAGATACGGGGTGTTTATGATTCTTGACAAATTATTTGTACAGCCGCACAGATTAATACCTAAATAATATTCTCTAATAATAACTAATTGTAAAAATATTACACTCTCTTAGTCCAATCAAAGGCATAATTTATTTGGAAGAAACTCCAGGGCCGGGCTCGTTTTTTTAAATGTTACTCTCAGTGCCTCAAACAACACTATGTATATCATTTATTGGAAAATATTAGTAGCCATTTAAAAAGACAATGAATTAGTGTGTAAAATATTGTCATAATATTTGATGGCACATTGACGGTTATTCGTTAATAAATTTTCGAAATTGTCGATTGACCTAATTTTAAATTCTTCAAACAAAGTAGTCATTATATTGTTAATTTTACTTAAATAACCTACTAAAGAAGTTGCTATTTGTTTTTCTGTACATGGACCGTATTTTAGCGTTTTTGAGTTTAAATTTAAGTTCAAAATAACACATTTCATTTCACTGACAGAAAAAATTTATATTAACTACTAAAATGTACGTTTAAAATTTGTTACTGAACACCTTAGGAAAATAATATTAAAATACTGAATTTTATTTCGATAAAATATATGCAGAAATACACACAAACAATAATTTATTAAACAAGTAACAATTCGCAACACGTAATACTAGAAAAAGAAGAAGAAAAATAGAACACAAAATTAATCTCTTAATCATTTGCTGGTTATTTTTAATACCATCACATACATTAAAAAAAAATTCTAATAACTGTTCCCATGTGTCGATTACTTCATTGTATACCTACCTCTGGCCCCCTGGCGTGCATCTCACCATACAATTTGCGATTGACTATTTGCAAAGATGGCGGCTAGCCCCAGCCATCGCCGACCCCGCCAACTTGACAAAATACCCAGGAGATACCCCCGAATACTTTAGAAACGAAAAATTGACTTACGTTCTTTTTGCATACGAACACATTTTTTGATACCCATTGACTGGACTATTGGCTATCATAGCAAATCGTATATATACTTATTTACCCTTTTGCTTTGTTATTAGTATCCTTTGAACATGAACTAAATTCAATTACAGCAAGCTTACGTACTGGTTGTTTTAGAGTGAAGCCATATCTGATTCTTTATATGAAATGGAATGGTTTAATTTCAATTACCGCACAACAAGCATGATACGAATTATGATGATTCGTGCTCAAAGGCCATTGGCTATTACCATTGGTCCTTTTGGAGAAGTGTCTCTAGAAATGGCTTTAAAGGTACGGCAGGTATATCTTAGTAGTTTACTTATAATTGACAAATTTACAGCATACCATTATTGTAATGTGATGTGGCGTTCGTTTTTATTTGCTTCTTGTAGTATGTACAAAAAAAAATGAGATGCTCATATTTCAGGTGAAATCATAGATAGTCTGAGAGAGATAATATGCTTAACCATATAACTACCCTTTATAGTGGGTTTTGTTAATCTTCTGATCATCTTTGGTCATCAGAATGAAACTCACAAACTCTTTCTACTACGACTTTATTTATAAACCATCGAAACGCAACTCGTGTCACCCTATTGGAAGGGAGATATGGGAAAAAAGTAATAGTTTTTTGAAAAACGACACAATTTATTTAACAATGTTGGTCATAAAATTATCAAATTACAAGTACAAGGAAAAAACCACTGCCCAAGGAATCACTACTTCCATATCCAGATTTTCCATCCAAGTCTCACAATGAGAAAAATTTGTTTGTGAAACTTTAATAACATAACATTTGAAATAGTTTAACCCGAAAAACTCATAAAACGATATGACATATGGGTAGTGGGAACTGGGGTGGGGTTAGGGAGTGATAATGGGGAGGTGGATGAAGTTAAAAAAAATGTTTGAGGCCTTTGGTTCTTGTATACAAACTAAATAACAATTTTAATTTTTCACCACCTTCAATAATCACAAATCTACAAAGAAAAAAAAAAAATCTGCTCCGAGGACTAAACCTATCATGCCTTAAGTATTTTTGTGTGCTGAATCCGAATTTTCCATTTAAAAAATTTTCTACCACGTAGATTTCGAGTAAACGTCAAAAATTGCCAAAAAAACGTATTTTGACGATAAAAACCGGGATTTACTCGAAATCACCGGAGTAGAAAATTTTTTTAATTGGAAATTGGGATTCAGCACACAAAGATACTTAAGACATGATAGGTTTAGTCCTTGGAGCAGATTTTTTTTTGGAGACATATGTAATGGGTGTTGGTAGTAATAGGGGTGCTTAATGCTAAATAATTTTTTTAGACCTTAGCTTCCCTTATATATACTAAATATCAATTTTATTTTTTTACCTCAATTTATCCCCCAACTCTTCAACGGAATAAGATCAATATATAATCTAGTTCTAGATCCCGTTAAAATACATACCTGAATCAAATATCAAGTCAATATATTACGCGGTTCCAGAGTAATCGTGCGCACAAGAAAAGTTACAGACAGACAGATAGATTTCTTTTGCTCAAACTTAAAATCTCATGACATTCTAAGCCTATGTGAACAATAAATATTTTCAATTGTTATTATACTTCCACTGGATGTGGAAGTATTATCTACAATTTTTGTAAAATATGCCCGAATGCTGGTTAAATATAAAAAAAGCACGAGTGACCGCACTGATCACGTGCATTTATTACTATTCTCCTTTCCCGGCTAAAGTGTATAATTATTTTAAAATTTACTTCCACATCCAGTGGAAGTATGGTAAAGCAAAAAAAATTTTGAAAATTATTTATTGTTCAAGTAGGCTTAGAATGTCATGAAATCTCGAAATTTTAAGTATGAGCAAAGAAAATTGTCTGCAAATTTGGTGCACGTTTGTATTTTGACGAGATCTGGAACTAGATTGTGTTTTTATCTTATTCCGTTGAAGGGTTGGGGGTAAATTGGAGTAAATGTGGGTAAATAGGTAAACCTAGCAAGTAAGAGTCTATAAAATTGGTATTTAGTATATGTAAAAGAAGCTAAGGTCTCAAAAAATTTTTTGACATCAGACACCCTCATTATACCACCCCCCCCCCTCCCATTACTAAAGGGAGTGAAAAAATAAAATTGTGATTTAGTGTGTGTATTTCATCCCCCGCTTACGATATTGACTTGAATATGTATGTATTTTAACGAGATCTGGAACTATATTATATTTTAATCTTATTCAGTTGAAGGGTTGGGGGGTAGATTGGGGAAATAGAGGTAAATAAGTAAATCAAGCAAGTAAAAGTTCATAAAATTGTTATTTATTATATATAAGAGAAGCTAAGGTTTCAAAAAATTTCTTGGCATTAGCCACCCTCATTACCACCCCCATTAAAGTGGGTGCAAAAATAAAATTATGATTTAATATGTGTACAAGAATCAAAGGCCTCAATTAAACAATGAATGAAAGCTTTGAATGTTTCTGATGTCAAATATACATTTCATTAATATTTTAGATGTTCAATTGAAACTAAGGAAACGTTTAAATTTTCAGTGTATTCGTAATACAAAGTTGAATTATTTACAGCGAAAATAAATAACAGATATATTTTAGATAAAAAGGTGAGAATTAAACGAGTGCAAAAATTATCGTGAACTTTTGCTCTAATAGGTTGAAAAATTCTAAAAAATCATAGCAACTATTGTCAAATAGTCAAATCTGGCAGATGAGGACATTTTTGATTGTTTAATTTTTAATATACTAATAAAAATCAATATTTTAAATTGTCAACGTTTCGATTATTGTTCGAAAACATCTTCAGGGAATGAATTAGCTTCGATTTTGGCGTCTATAATTATGAAATCTTGGAACGTCCCAAGATAAAAGTTCAAATTTTTGAAAAGAATAATACAATGATAATGTACCCTACTTAAAACATGCGAGACAAAAATTGTGTTCTTCTTCACGATTTATACGGAACTCTTTAACGTCTTAACAATGGAGAAAAGTTAGCCTGTGACATATTGACATAAGTACTTTTAATGAGTTAAAATTCGATTTCTTGTGCTAACGGATCTTTATATCAAAAAAATGATACTAACCTTTCTCATAGAAAGTTTAATTTAGTTTTATTGTGAGCACTTTTTATTTAAAATGTCTTTTAGTAAATCGTATCGTTTTGAAATAAATAAAGAAAAAACATTTTCCGAATACTTTTGCGTCATCCTCCTGGGCATGGTATAAATTGTGTCTCGATGGTGCATAAACAACGTCATGGTACAAAATTCTGATAGAATTAATTGTGAATATTATTTTCAGATAATGAAAGGCGTCTATACATACATTATGTTTATTCGAAGTACATATGATGGTCCTGAGTGAACGATGGCATTTACTACTGACTCTTCGCATTTGAAAACAAAATGGACATCGACTTAAGATATTATGTCAATCACCCAGTAGTATAACAGTTATGTTTATGTTTATTATTTTTTTGTATTATATTAAACGCTTGTGTAAGTTTAAATAGCTATTACTCAATATACAATACGCATGAGATCAGGTTACTTAATGTGAATTTATTTTTTTTTTTTTGTTGTACTTCAATAATCTAAACCATGTTGTAAATTACGACTACGGAAATCCATCCCCATTACAATGGAAACATTCATTGAGTCGGTGAAAAATATTTGACAGAGTGGCTTGTTCACAAGATACACAGCATTGACCATCATTTCTGGCCACCGTCTTGTATTAGGGGGGAATATTTAAATGTTTCAAATGCATGTTTACTCACTATGATATACAAAATTTTGTACTAAATTTCATGCTTCCATCACAAAGTGCAAGGCATAAGTCTAAAGACCTCACTGATGAATGTATAGAATGTAAATATTGCCTGAAAAATTTGTGTTCGACGTCTAGATTATCCTATTTACCAAGCATATATCTATTATTTGAAATGAAATGTGTTAACCTGTTCTTTTTATAGAAAATATTGTGTAGTGTATCATTTTTCTATAGCTCTTGTATTTAAATAGATTAGAAAATAATTTAAATACAAAGTTGTATGAGGTGCAGTTAAACAAACACAGCCTACATTTATTACGCGATAGACAAGACGGATTTTTTTATGATTTTTAAATCACTTTTTACTACTCATTCAACTAAAACAAATATTGAATCAAGTCATTTCTACAGTAGCTATATAAAATAAAAACAGATTCTAAGACAGGTATTGAAGGAAACCTAATATAATATTTCAGTTTTCATCAGACAGCCAGTTCATCAATTTCTCTTGTTCTACAGTGTGTTTCACTTCTCGTGAAGACACCCCTGTATCTTTTTTATTTGTTGCCGAATTAATTTCAAATTTCTATCAGCCATACAAGTCCATAAGGTGACTTTATTCAACACATAAATGCCGTCTAAATCTAAAATGCCGGCCTACTGCGATAAAAAGAAAATGTCAATTTTCGAGAAATCATAGTAGGCTTAGAGATAGACAAAAATTTTGTTAACAAAAGTTGTTCAGAATCACTTGATATGCCCCCCTGTAAAATTTTGTGAAAATCGGAATATTTTCAAAAAATTATTTTTTGTTTCACTTCTCGTGAAGACACCCCTGTATCTTTTTTATTTGTGGCCGAATTAATTTCAAATTTTTGTCAGCCATACAACTCCATAAGGTGACTTTATTCAACACATAAATGCCGTCTAAATCTAAAACGCCTGCCTACTGCGATAAAAAGAAAATGTTAATTTTCGAGAAATCATAGTAGGCTTAGAGATAGACAAAAATTTTGTTAATGAAAGTTGTTCAGGATCACTTCATACGCCCCATGTCGTCTAAATCTAAAATGCCGGCCTTAGAATAATTAAAATTAAAATCTAATTACTTTAATGAGTTTTAACATCTGTCAACAATATGTAGGTTGGTAGGATGCTGTCATATAACGAATTCTTTTTGAATTAAATTGGTGGCCCTGAAAAGGGCCGTTGTTTTTACAGAGAAGACTACTAATAATGAATGATAATATTGTCGGAAAAAAAAATACAGATAAAGCAAAAGCCGCAGTGTTAGAATAGTTCAAAAATAAAAGAAGTTAAGGGTTTTTTTTACTTATTTATTATATTGCGCCCCTTTCCACTAACCCACCCTCAAGTGTAATACACTTCTCAATCCGTTTTCTGTTATTTTTTACAACTCTTCGCAGTTCTTGAGCTGTAACTTCTAAACATGCTTGCCTTATCCTCTCACAAAGCTGCTCTATATTTTGAGGTCTGGTCATATAAACTTTGTTTTTAAAGTGACCCCAAAAATAAAAATCCATTGGAGTGAGATCAGGTGATCTGGGTGGCCAATGTATTAAAGGGCTATTTCGTCCTATCCATCTTTGGGGAAAATGTTCATTCATCCATGCTCTCACTACTACGGAATTGTGGATAGATGCTCCGTCGAGTTGAAAATACAATTGTTCCAAAGGAAAATCAACAATTGCATTCCAAAGATCATTATTTAAAAATTCTAGCAAATTTAACGCATTTATAATTTGAAAAAAGAAAAACGGCCCTATTATTGTTTCGTTAAAAATTCCGCACCACACATTTACTTTCTGGAAATATTGCCTTTTACAATTTATTATCCAATCAGGATTTTCTACTGCCCAGAACCTAGAGTTTTGTGATGACACTACCCCGTTGGTGGAGAAAGTTGCCTCGTCCGTGAAAATTACTTTCTTCAAGAAGTCTCTATTGTTTAAATAATTACCTTGGATCCATAAACAATATTCTAATCTTCTCTCTTCATCACCTTCCTCCAAGGTATGTAAAAATTTTGGTTTAAACGGTTGTAGCTTATGGCGTTTTAAACATCTCCAAATTTTTGATGCCGACAAATTAAGGTCACGAGCCATATTTCGAAGACTGGTAGTGGGATTGGCGTTAAACGCTGCTAATATAACATTATCATCTCCGTGATTTCGATTAAGATGTACTCTCGGTTTAAGCACATTGCCAGTTGTATTGAACAAGTGACATATTCTTGCTACGGTACCATGGTGTATTGGTTGTCTTAGAGGATGTCTTAAATTAAATTCTTCTGCTGCTTCTCTTGAAGACCGTACATTTTCACCGACTATCTTTATTATTTCAATTTTTTCATCAGTAGTTAAAAGTATTCTAACCATTATGAGAAAAGGTATGAAATAAGAAAACTTTAGTATGAATAAAATTATTAAAACAAGAAAAACTAACAAACTCCACAGAAAATAACAACAATCACTTCTGTCATGAAAGCAATGACGAAATAAATAAAACAATACATATTGACAGTTAATTTCACGGCACTCTTTACATTCAACGCAATAAAACCGTCCATGTTCCTAAATTTCTGAGCCGATAAGGAGGAAGGATATGATGGAGAGTTACTCCTCCAGAAGAGAGATAACAAAAAGAAAAAAGAAAAGATATTACATTCAACTTGATATGTAAAAATAAAAAGCCCTTTTAGTGTTTATTGAATGCTGATTTTTGTTCACAACTTTCATTTGTTGGAAAAAGTTCTCTTTATGTGTTCTCTTTTTTTGAAAATATTCCGATTTTCATAAAATTTTACAGAGGGGCATATGAAGTGATCCTGAACAACTTTTATTAACAAAATTTTTGTCTATCTCTAAGCCTACTATGATTTCTCGAAAATTAACATTTTATTTTTATCGCAGTAGGCAGGGGTTTTAGATTTAGACGGCATTTATGTATTGAATAAAGTCACCTTATGGATTTGTTTGGCTGATAAAAATTTGAAATTAATTCGGCCGCAAATAAAAAAGATACAGGGGTGTCTTCACGAGAAGTGAAACAAAATTTTTTTTTTTGAAAATATTCCGATTTTCACAAAATTTTACAGGGGGACATATCAAGTGATTCCGAACTACTTTTGTTAACAAAATTTTTGTCTATCTCTAAGCCTACTATGATTTCTCGAAAATTAACATTTTCTTTTTATCACAGTAGGCCGGCGTTTTAGATTTAGACGGCATTTATGTGTTGAATAAAGTCACCTTATGGACTTGTATGGCTGATAAAAATTTGAAGTTAATTCGGCCACAAATAAAAAAGATACAGGGGTGTCTTCACGAGAAGTGAAACAAAAAATTTTTTTTTGAAAATATTCCGATTTTCACAAAATTTTACAGGGGGACATATCAAGTGATTCTGAACAATTTTTGTTAACAAAATTTTTGTCTATCTCTAAGCCTACTATGATTTCTCGAAAATTAACATTTTATTTTTATCGCAGTAGGCAGGTGTTTTAGATTTAGACGGCATTTATGTATTGAATAAAGTCACCTTATGGATTTGTTTGGCTGATAAAAATTTGAAATTAATTCGGCCACAAATAAAAAAGATACAGGGGTGTCTTCATGAGAAGTGAAACAAAATTTTTTTTTTTGAAAATATTCCGATTTTCACAAAATTTTACAGGGGGACATATCAAGTGATTCCGAACTACTTTTGTTAACAAAATTTTTGTCTATCTCTAAGCCTACTATGATTTCTCGAAAATTAACATTTTCTTTTTATCACAGTAGGCCGGCGTTTTAGATTTAGACGGCATTTATGTGTTGAATAAAGTCACCTTATGGACTTGTATGGCTGATAAAAATTTGAAATTAATTCGGCCACAAATAAAAAAGATACAGGGGTGTCTTCACGAGAAGCGAAACAAAAAATTTTTTTTTGAAAATATTCCGATTTTCACAAAATTTTACAGGAGAACATATCAAGTGATTCCGAACAACTTTTGTTAACAAAATTTTTGTCTATCTCTAAGCCTACTATGATTTCTCGAAAATTGATATATTCTTTTTATCGCAGTAGGCCGGCGTTTTAGATTTAGACGACATTTATATGTTGAATAAAGTCACCTTATGGACTTGTATGGCTGATAAAAATTTGAAATTAATCCGGCCACAAATAAAAAAGATACAGGGGTGTCTTCACGAGAAGTGAAACAAAAAATTTTTTTTTGAAAATATTCCGATTTTCACAAAATTTTACAGGGGAACATATCAAGTGATTCCGAACAACTTTTGTTAACAAAATTTTTGTCTATCTCTAAGCCTACTATGATTTCTCGAAAATTGACATTTTCTTTTTATCGCAGTAGGCCGGCGTTTTAGATTTAGACGGCATTTATATGTTGAATAAAGTCACCTTATGGACTTGTATGGCTGATAAAAATTTGAAATTAATCCGGCCACAAATAAAAAAGATACAGAGGTGTCTTCACGAGAAGTGAAACAAAAAATTTTTTTTTGAAAATATTCCGATTTTCACAAAATTTTACAGGGGGACATATCAAGTGATTCCGAACAACTTTTGTTAACAAAATTTTTGTCTATCTCTAATCCTACTATGATTTCTCGAAAATTGACATTTTCTTTTTCTCGCAGTAGGCCGGCGTTTTAGATTTAGACGGCATTTATATGTTGAATAAAGTCACCTTATGGACTTGCATGGCTGATAAAAATTTGAAATTAATCCGGCCACAAATAAAAAAGATACAGGGGTGTCTTCACGAGAAGTGAAACAAAAAATTTTTTTTTGAAAATATTCCGATTTTCACAAAATTTTACAGGGGGACATATCAAGTGATTCCGAACAACTTTTGTTAACAAAATTTTTGTCTATCTCTAAGCCTACTATGATTTCTCGAAAATTGACATTTCCTTTTTATCGCAGTAGGCCGGCGTTTTAGATTTAGACGGCATTTATATGTTGAATAAAGTCACCTTATGGACTTGCATGGCTGATAAAAATTTGAAATTAATTCGGCAACAAATAAAAAAGATACAGGGGTGTCTTCACGAGAAGTGAAACACACTGTATATGCCATAGAATTGTTTTCCATAAATAATAATTCATATATGGCAGCAAAAATGACGATTTTAAGGTTTGGCTTTACCTCATGGTTAAAATGGGGCCTGGGCCTATATCATGGAACTTAGCAGTTGTTAGCATGCGGTATTGATGACAAAATTGGCATAATCATGCAAAATTAAAAAAACTATCATTTAAAATGCTTTCAATAAATAATAAAACACCATAATACCAAAAATTAATTTTAAAATACCATTTTTTTATAGATATGTCGACGACTGTATTACTCTAGTCCCACGTGACAAAACTGATCACGTTTTAGACTT
Organism: Rutpela maculata; assembly: GCA_936432065.2. NCBI lineage: Eukaryota > Metazoa > Arthropoda > Insecta > Coleoptera > Cerambycidae > Rutpela > Rutpela maculata. The sequence goes on along the minus strand of OW386286.2, from coordinate 76,007,542 downwards.
ATTTAATTCCTACAATAAAAAATTACAATTTACAATAGAAATAGAAGACAACAACAAATTAAACTTCCAAGATATTTCCCTAATAAGAACAAATAGCACAGTCAGAACACAATGGTACACTAACAATACTTGGTCAGAACGGTACATCAATATCTCTTCCAATCACCCTATTTAACAAAAAAAAGTGTTGTCATTGGACTTGCTGACAGAGCAATTACCCTTTCAGACCCCGAATATAGAGGAGATGCCATTAAAAAAGTCCTCACAAAAAATAATTATTACCCCGACATGTTCCTCAACAGTATTTTTAAAAAACAAATAAACAAATTCTATAACAATAACACCCCCAAAAACACAAATCTAAAGTAAATCTGATAACTCCCAAACTAACTACATAGCAATCCCTTACACAAAAGTCTGTCAGAACAAATAAGAAAAAAACTTAAAAAACATGGCATATCCATCTGCCATAAAGGAAACAATTTGCTGAAATCAAATTTCAGCAAACTAAAAGCTAAAACACCTCCATTAAAAAAGACTCATGTTGTATACAAAATTCCATGCAATAACTGTGACAAAGTTTACATAGGGCAAACCTCTCAACATTTGGACAAAATATTACAAGGCCATAAATACGACAAAAAAAACAAAACAGCGCTTACTAAACATCTACAAACCATGAAACATAAATTTAACTTTGATAAAACACAAATATTAACTACTGAAACGCGTACCAAAAAACCAGAAATCAAAAAAATGGTCGAAATTAAAAAACATCCGAATAGTATAAATGACAAAACTGACACGCAGAACCTGAACAAAATATACAAACCTTTTAACAAACCATCATAAATAATAATACAGAACCCCACAGTAAAAGCACCAAAACACGCCACTAAAGCCACTTAAAATCAACCCACATGTGCAAAGCATTATCTCGGTAAAATCCAGAAAATAGACATATTAGCATCTAAATGAATCTCACCTTTCAGTATTGTTAAAGAACTCCCTAAAGCACCACAAAAAAGTGAAGTGAAAGTAACAATGAAACGGAAAAAAAAACAATTGAAAAAACAGTGAACTAGTTGCCGCATTCTCGGATAAAAAATTGTTTTAAGGTATGTTTTTATCCTTATTAATTTTAATTTCAAAATGTAACTTCAAACAAAAATCTATTTTAACGATAATACATTGAAAAAGGTGTGAACAAACGCCGGTACAAAAATAAAATAAATGTGAAAACTATGGAGATTTATATTAATAAACCAGGACCCAAGAATTAAATCCTCTATATATATATATATATATATATATATATATATATATATATATATATATATATATATATATGAAGTGACGGTGAGAGGTAAACTCTCATATGGTCAGATGCTACTATACGTCGGACAAATGTCACTGACGTATAGCGACTTGCTTTTTTGCAAGTACCAAGAGCGGCGACCTCTAGCCTTAGTGGGCTATACTCACTGTTTTTGAAATCGGATTTGAAGGAAACAAATACTCAGCGGGCAAATACCCCGACCTGCATTGAATTACACCTTCAAATCGTGATCAGTAACCAACTATCATTTGTCTGTTCCTAACCAGACATAGACCGGTTTCGAACTTATTATGTTCTCATCAGTATGCCATAGGTCATGGAACAGACAAATGATAGTGGTCAACTTGCTAGTCTTATACAAACTGAATCAAATGAAGTGACGGTGAGAGGTAAACTCTCATATGGTCAGATGCTACTATACGTCGGACAAATGTCACTGACGTATAGCGACTTGCTTTTTTGCAAGTACCAAGAGCGGCGACCTCTAGCCTTAGTGGGCTATACTCACTGTTTATGAAATCGGATTTGAAGGAAACAACTACTCAGCGGGCAAATACCCCGACCTGCATTGAATTACACCTTCAAATCGTGATCAGTAACCAACTATCATTTGTCTGACCAGACATAGACCGGTTTCGAACTTATTATGTTCTCATCAGTATGCCATAGGTCATGGAACAGACAAATGATAGTGGTCAACTTGCTAGTCTTATACAAACTGAATCAAATGAAGTGACGGTGAGAGGTAAACTCTCATATGGTCAGATGCTACTATACGTCGGACAAATGTCACTGACGTATAGCGACTTGCTTTTTTGCAAGTACCAAGAGCGGCGACCTCTAGCCTTAGTGGGCTATACTCACTGTTTATGAAATCGGATTTGAAGGAAACAACTACTCAGCGGGCAAATACCCCGACCTGCATTGAATTACACCTTCAAATCGTGATCAGTAACCAACTATCATTTGTCTGTTCCTAACCAGACATAGACCGGTTTCGAACTTATTATGTTTGTTCCATGACCTATGGCATACTGATGAGAACATAATAAGTTCGAAACCGGTCTATGTCTGGTTAGGAACAGACAAATGATAGTTGGTTACTGATCACGATTTGAAGGTGTAATTCAATGCAGGTCGGGGTATTTGCCCGCTGAGTAGTTGTTTCCTTCAAATCCGATTTCATAAACAGTGAGTATAGCCCACTAAGGCTAGAGGTCGCCGCTCTTGGTACTTGCAAAAAAGCAAGTCGCTATACGTCAGTGACATTTGTCCGACGTATAGTAGCATCTGACCATATGAGAGTTTACCTCTCACCGTCACTTCATTTGATTCAGTTTGTATAAGACTAGCAAGTTGACCACTATCATTTGTCTGTTCCATGACCTATGGCATACTGATGAGAACATAATAAGTTCGAAACCGGTCTATGTCTGGTTAGGAACAGACAAATGATAGTTGGTTACTGATCACGATTTGAAGGTGTAATTCAATGCAGGTCGGGGTATTTGCCCGCTGAGTAGTTGTTTCCTTCAAATCCGATTTCATAAACAGTGAGTATAGCCCACTAAGGCTAGAGGTCGCCGCTCTTGGTACTTGCAAAAAAGCAAGTCGCTATACGTCAGTGACATTTGTCCGACGTATAGTAGCATCTGACCATATGAGAGTTTACCTCTCACCGTCACTTCATTTGATTCAGTTTGTATAAGACTAGCAAGTTGACCACTATCATTTGTCTGTTCCATGACCTATGGCATACTGATGAGAACATAATAAGTTCGAAACCGGTCTATGTCTGGTTAGGAACAGACAAATGATAGTTGGTTACTGATCACGATTTGAAGGTGTAATTCAATGCAGGTCGGGGTATTTGCCCGCTGAGTAGTTGTTTCCTTCAAATCCGATTTCATAAACAGTGAGTATAGCCCACTAAGGCTAGAGGTCGCCGCTCTTGGTACTTGCAAAAAAAGCAAGTCGCTATACGTCAGTGACATTTGTCCGACGTATAGTAGCATCTGACCATATGAGAGTTTACCTCTCACCGTCACTTCATTTGATTCAGTTTGTATAAGACTAGCAAGTTGACCACTATCATTTGTCTGTTCCATGACCTATGGCATACTGATGAGAACATAATAAGTTCGAAACCGGTCTATGTCTGGTTAGCAACAGACAAATGATAGTTGGTTACTGATCACGATTTGAAGGTGTAATTCAATGCAGGTCGGGGTATTTGCCCGCTGAGTAGTTGTTTCCTTCAAATCCGATTTCATATATATATATATATATTGTTATGTCTTATTATTTTTATTATATAATATATTAAAAATTTTATTTGTACTTACTTTCATACTTTCAAAAAAAAAAACTAAACTCTCTCTCTCAGGGTCTCGAGTGAATGTTGAGTGATTAGACATTTGAGAGATAATACTTTCCTTAGTTCAATTGAAAATTTATTCTGTTGAGCGCCAGGTGACCTTATGTCAACCAAAATTAATTAATCAATAAAACACCAAATGTAAAGAGAAAAGTAACAAGTGAATTTTATTTTATTGCTGCCAAATTTGTTCACTAGATCAAAAACTCCCTGTATATTTTATGAAATTGGTTTGACAAATCTGTTATTAAGTTACTTAAAATTAATTAAAACTATTGGCCATTTATATTGTCTATTGCAATTTATGTATAGAGATCTCAATTTCAAAATAAAAGTCAGAATTTCTTTATTTTTTTGTGAAGACGAAACGAAAACGTAGTAAAAGCTTATACCTTACCAAAGATTCGGTTGCGTTCGGTGTCACGTACCGGTTCAGACGCACCTTTACACTTGACAGATCTCTAACTGCAGTTGCCACTCTTGAAACTCGACGACTTCACCCCAGACCGCTGGCTTGAGATGTGTTGTTTACTTTGGACCTCGATATTTGGAATTTCCACACTTAATTCTTTCTTCTATACCATCCGTTTACTCATGAAGCACTATTTTCAATACAGGTAAGTACCTGACATTTATTTTCGTTGCACAGTTGAAATTTGTTTACAAAGCCTTCTTACAATTTTGTTATTTACAGCTTTAACACGTTCAATTTACTTGAAATATAAACTTATTTTCACATATCCATGAATATTGTTGAGTCATTAAAATTTCGTTTTATGTTTATTAATTTTATGCAAACTTAGTAATTAATTTCTCATTTTCTACTTTTTTAAAAAGTTAGGTTATGTGTTCGCGTTCCAAAAACGCGTATAGACTCTTTAAATGCTTGTTAATGACTGAATTACGAATTACGGCTTTTAATTGGCCGTAATCGTTGATTTTTGAAGTTTACTACCCACTTGATTTTAATTGACATTTATTATTTTTTTGAATTTGAATTTTTCTTTCTTATTTAATAAAATTTGATGACTTTTGCTAATTGGGTTTTATTCTGCATGTTTCATAGATCATTTCGGTATACAATACCTAGGGTTTTACAACCTATTTAATATGTTTCTCGGTTATGTGAAATTAGGTTATATTTTGTAAAATTCTCTCTTACAAGCTAATTTACATATTATTTTCATATACATGTCGAATCTACATACTCTAATGAACATTTTGGCATATATTTTACTTAACCTACACTTAATTTTACTTTGCTAACACAACATGTTTTTTCAGGCTGTCGCAGGCACTACATTTTGGCCCCATTCTATGTGAGCTTAAACCTGCGTTCATAACTACTACACTAAAAGGTTGTCCCTTATGAATGTCCACAAGAACAACGTGAAATTTTGTTACTACAATACCAGTGAGAACTGAAATCTTTTAAAACCTAAGAAAACTAGTGTCACCCCAATGTTTTCACCACAGTTTATTCTTAGAGTGCACACTACAAAAGGTAAGTTAACCTATTAATATTTAAAGTACACCACTTTTAGTTAGATTACGATTGTTGTTTTTATCACTTTTTCTAAAAGTTTGATTTTGGACGAAGCTTCTCGCTCTGAATTTTTATTATTTTATGTCCTGTTTATGGGATATATTTTCCCTAAATAAATCTTATCTAAAGTGTTACAATATGATATTTACATAGTTTATTTAGTGTTTTATTTAATTTAATTAATTTTTATGAATAATTTTTTTACTTAATTTATGTTTTTCGAGAGTGATTATGTCTCTATATGTGTTCTTGGCACAATATTGTAAATTTTATTATGAGAAACAGCTTTTAGCAATTTCTGAGATTATTTTGCACTTCTCAAGATTCGTGCTTACTGAAAGTATCATCAATACCCTATATTAAACAACAATTTCTTAATAATAACATTTTATTTTAACATTTGATTCAAACATACATGCATGTTTACTTTGTGATTCAAATATTTCATTTATCTGTACGCAATTACTGTATTTATTACTTCACCACGTTGTATTTCGCTACATTTCCCCCTTAGCTAATAAATTTGAACTTAAGTGAAAATTTCTTAGCTCTGTCCATACGTTGTGAAATTCATACGGACAGACGTACAGTCTAATTTAATTTCTTTACATTTAACCTGGATCATATGGATATAATAACCCTATATGAAATCTACCCCTGATAACATTGTCCCTTGTATTAATCAATTCATACGTGTTTTCATTTAAAACTTTGTGTATCTCATATGGCCCTTCATATAGATATTGTAACTTTGCACATATATCATTTTTATAATCTGATAATTTTAATCTTTTCACTTCTTATATTATGTTTGTTTACCACATATATTTATTAAAATTTGTTTGTTCCCTTTTGTAACATATTTTCTTTTGTTTCAGGAGCTGAATTATCCCCTGGTCCTATGAATATTTTACCATGAATCCATCGTGACACATCATCTTGTGATTTTTAAATTATACTTTATTAATACCTAATTTTAGCTTAGTTGATATTCCTTTCTCTTTAAAATAAACTTATCGAATCTTTGTAAAATTTTACATTTACAATTTACTTTTTTAACAATTTCTGTATCATTTTATTGTTTTCAGGAGGACAAATTATCTTTACTTCTTCGGACTTCATAAAACTTATATTTTAACATATGTGGTTTTTCCATCACATGTTTACCGCAATTATTTAATTCATTGGCTTTTTCGCCTTTTTACCGCATTATATACCTTGGGAAATTTGCCCTTTATACCGCAATTATTTATTTTGGGATCTACGCCCTCTATACCGCACTTATCTACTTTGGGAACTCTGCCCTTTATACCGCAATTATTTACCTTGGGAACTCTGCCCTTTTTACCGCAATTATTTTATTAAGTCCTCTTTAATCCTTATTTCGGATGATACGTCCTCTCTTAATACAATACCATAATTCATATTTGTTTTGATCTATCAACCTTTTTCTGTTCTAGTATTACCTAAGCTTATTAAATGTGTGTCATTTTCTCAATAGTTACAAATGGTATAATTCTGTTCTAGTATTACCTAAGTTTATTAAATGTGTGTCATTTTCTCAATAGTTACAAATGGTACAATTCTGTTCTAGTATTACCTAAGCTTATTAAATGTGTGTCATTTTCTCAACAGTTACAAATGGTACAATTATATTTTAATACATTTTTGTTCGTTTCCAATCTCATATTCAATATATTCTCGCGTACGTCCATTTTCATATCTAGGCAAGTTTAAATTTTATAATATCAAAAATCCTGTTCCGGAGGCCTACCATTTATTTGCCCAACCGTCTCTATTCTATTCAAATTTTCTTGGAATTTTGTAGAGTCATTTTCTTTGTTAATACCCATGTTTGCTACCTGTGCATAGCTTCTGCTTTCCCTCATGTCATTTTCAAATTGCGGGTTTTCATTTTCCCAACGAACCTGTTTCCTGGGGTCTTGGCGAATGTTGTTTACTTCCCCCCTCATGTTTACTCTCTCTGGCCCTTTAAATTGCGTATTACTGTTGTACCTTGATTGGTACTGTACATTGTTATTGTTTTTGTTTGCGTCTCCCCCTTGATTATTGAAATTTCTGTTCATGTTTCCCCCTTGTGGATTAAAATTTTGATTTTGGTAAAATTCCCTACTTCTAAATTTCCTGTTCATGTCATCACCTTGGTTATTATTAAAATTTCTGTTTAAGTTTCCCCTTTGTTGATTGTGAAAGTTTCTGTTTCCCCCTTGATTGTTAAAGTTTCTGTCTCCCCCTTGATTATTAATTTTGTCATCAAATTCTTTCACAATGTCATCCATTCTTATTTCTACCTCTTTCCTCGTTTCCTCGTCTACCGATGCCACACTTACCCTCATATTTATTTCTGTATTTATCGTTTGTCCCATGGTGTCCCCTCTTTCTTCAAGATTGTTTACTTTGTTTCTTATTTCCATATCGTCTTCTTCAAAATTTTTAATTCTTTCATCTTTTCACTATTTATGTTTTCTCCGAACTTGTTCATCCTTTCTATTAAGTTTTTCTCCAATCTGATGTAGCTTTGAGTCATTTGCTCGTTCATGTTTGTCATCATTTCCATCAACTGTTGTAACATACCAGACCTTTGCTGTATAGTCCCCATTTGTTGTGCATCTCCTGCTTGTCGAGGATCTTGGGTTGGCTGTACATTTTCTTCTGGTTCTGTGTCCTGTGTTCGTGCTGACGTACCATCTTCTGTGTCGTTTCCTGCCATTCCTGTTTTCTTATTTGACCGTAGCCTCATAAGTTATTTTATGTAATTCCTTTTATATATACAAACCTTGTTCTTTAAAATAATAAATATTTTGTTTACCTTGGTTTTATTTACCTTAAATAACCTTTCAGATAAATGCAATGTTTGAAAATTTGTCAAATTTGTAATTGGCCAATATTTTGTTTGTTGTTTAATATAACTGTTGTTTCACTTATTCGCCCTGTTCGCCTTACTCACCCTACGTTAGTAAGTTAAATTTAAAATAGCCACGCGTTGGACGCCAAATTTTTGTTATGTCTTTTATTATTTTTATTATATAATATATTAAAAATTTTATTTGTACTTACTTTCAAAAAAAAACTAAACTCTCTCTCTCAGGGTCTCGAGTAGGTTCAACAGACGAACAGAGTGAATGTTGAGTGATTAGACATTTGAAGGATAATACTTTCCTTAGTTCAATTGAAAATTTATTCTGTTGAGCGCCAGGTGACCTTATGTCAACCAAAATTAATTAATCAATAAAACACCAAATGTAAAGAGAAAAGTAACAAGTGAATTTTATTTTATTGCTGCCAAATTTGTTCACTAGATCAAAAACTCCCTGTATATTTTATGAAATTGGTTTGACAAATCTGTTATTAAGTTACTTAAAATTAATTAAAACTATTGGCCATTTATATTGTCTATTGCAATTTATGTATAGAGATCTCAATTTTAAAATAAAAGTCAGAATTTCTTTATTTTTTTGTGAAGACGAAACGAAAACGTAGTAAAAGCTTTTACCTTACCAAAGATTCGGTTGCGTTCGGTGTCACGTACCGGTTCAGACGCACCTTTACACTTGACAGATCTCTAACTGCAGTTGCCACTCTTGAAACTCGACGACTTCACCCCAGACCTCTGGCTTGAGATGTGTTGTTTACTTTGGACCTCGATATTTGGAATTTCCACACTTAATTCTTTCTTTTATACCATCCGTTTACTCATGTAGCACTATTTTCAATACAGGTAAGTACCTGACATTTATTTTCGTTGCACAGTTGAAATTTGTTTACAAAGCTTTCTTACAATTTTGTTATTTACAGCTTTAACACGTTCAATTTACTTGAAATATAAACTTATTTTCACATATCCATGAATATTGTTGAGTCATTAAAATTTCGTTTTATGTTTATTAATTTTATGCAAACTTAGTAATTAATTTCTCATTTTCTACTTTTTTAAAAAGTTAGGTTATGTGTTCGCGTTCCAAAAACGCGTATAGACTCTTTAAATGCTTGTTAATGACTGAATTACGAATTACGGCTTTTAATTGGCCGTAATCGTTGATTTTTGAAGTTTACTACCCACTTGATTTTAATTGACATTTATTATTTTTTTGAATTTGAATTTTTCTTTCTTATTTAATAAAATTTGATGACTTTTGCTAATTGGGTTTTATTCTGCATGTTTCATAGATCATTTCGGTATACAATACCTAGGGTTTTACAACCTATTTAATATGTTTCTCGGTTATGTAAAATTAGGTTAAATTTTGTAAAATTCTCTCTTACAAGCTAATTTACATATTATTTTCATATACATGTCGAATCTACATACTCTAATGAACATTTTGGCATATATTTTACTTAACCTACACTTAATTTTACTTTGCTAACACAACATGTTTTTTCAGGCTGTCGCAGGCACTACATTTTGGCCCCATTCTATGTGAGCTTCAACCTGTGTTCATAACTACTACACTAAAAGGTTGTCCCTTATGAATGTCCACAAGAACAACGTGAAATTTTGTTACTACAATACCAGTGAGAACTGAAATCTTTTAAAACCTAAGAAAACTAGTGTCACCCCAATGTGTTCACCTGAGTGAGTCCTTTTTCACAGTTTATTCTTAGAGTGCATACTACAAAAAGTAAGTTAACCTATTAATATTTAAAGTACACCACTTTTAGTTAGATTACGATTGTTGTTTTTATCACTTTTTCTAAAAGTTTGATTTTGGACGAAGCTTCTCGCTCTGAATTTTTATTATTTTATGTCCTGTTTATGGGATATATTTTCCCTAAATAAATCTTATCTAAAGTGTTACAATATGATATTTACTTAGTTTATTTAGTGTTTTATTTAATTTAATTAAATTTTATGAATCATTTTTTTACTTAATTTATGTTTTTCGAGAGTGATTATGTCTCTATATGTGTTCTTGGCACAATATTGTAAATTTTATTATGAGAAACAGCTTTTAGCAATTTCTGAGATTATTTTGCACTTCTCAAGATTCGTGCTTACTGAAAGTATCATCAATACCCTATATTAAACAACAATTTCTTAATAATAACATTTTATTTTAACATTTGATTCAAACATACATGTATGTTTACTTTGTGATTCAAATATTTCATTTATCTGTACGCAATTACTGTATTTATTACTTCACCACGTTATATTTCGCTACATTATATATATATATATATATATATATATATATATATATATATATATATATATATATATATATATATATATATATATATATATATATATATATATATATATATATATATATATATATATATATATATATATATATATATATATATATATATAGATATGTTGTGCGTGTAGTTCAGGGACTCCAGAGTATATATAAATATAAAGCATATACCGCGTACTTTAGGGTACCCTATATACTAGTATATAGTTTAGCTATATACTGTATATTTTAGGGACTATTAATTTTGGCCCGATATTTCCATCTGGCAATAAAGTTTGTTCTAAATAGTTCTTTGTCAATTTACTTATTAGGATTATCTTATTCGTCATTGAGCATTATTTTTTTCTGAACTCGGTGATTTGGTAAAAATTATAAGATTGGTAGAATGCAAGTTCAACAGCATTGAACATTTTACAAATATTTTATAATAGTTTCAATATTCATGAAATATTTTTGAAATCGTAAAAGCATTTAATATTGACATTAAAATATATGTTTAATGTAACGTTTTATGCATACTTAAGAAAATGTTTTTAAAATATTCCTTCTACGTACTATTGTTATAATATGCTACTTCGCAACTTCACCATTTCATCTTTTGTCTTTTGTTTTAAAATTGACTCTTAGGTATGTGCAGACTTAATGAATAAAAAAGAACAATAATTAATTTCAAGTGAAAAGCCAACAAACACAATACCTACACCTACTTGGTCTGTTTTAAAAATTTTTGCTTATTACTTTTAACCATAATGGCATTCTAAAAATCTCTGAGGCAACTAATCAATATAGTGAGTCACAAACAAGGAATGGGTAATATTTTACCTGCAGATTCTATAGCCGAAAATATTAATTTTTTGCTTAATAACTGAGGGTCAAATATTAATACTTACTGAGATACAGGGTGTCAAAGTTATAAAAATAATTCAGTAATGTTGTTATATTTCGGTTATTTTTTTCACACATAAACATAGAAGTCGATATTATATGCTATTATTTTTGGTGTATTGCATAGGGGGTGCTAGATATGCTATCTTTGTTTAACAAAATCGTCATAACTTTTTTGTACTTCATCCATTTATAGTCTCATTGCAAATTTTTTATTTAACTATTATTTTTAATAAACAAACATCCTGATTAAGTAATGGGTGGTGCTGAAAATGTGTAATAAAGTGGGCTATGGAAATAAGTGCAACATGCTGACACAGATGTATTTATTTACTACACCCTGGATTTCAGTAAGTATTAATATTTGACCCCCAGTTATTAAGCAAAAAATTAATATGTTTGGTTATAGAATCTGCAGGTAATATATTACCAATTCCTTATGACTCAACCCGTTTTTCCGCAATCAATGAAGATATTTTTATGTTGCAAAAAATTCATAAAAATCGCTAATACCTTAAAAAATTTTTTTTGAAAAATGGTAAGAGACGAAAAATGTTTGAAACGACATTTTCCATGAGGAAGTGAAAGAAAAATCTAACATTTTTCAACCGCTTTTGCGCAGTCGCAGAAATACATGTGAAAAACATGTATTACATAAATCAAAAATTGATGATATCTCGAAAACGATGCATTTTTTTGGACAGTTGTTTTCTATAAGAAAAGGGAGAGAAAATCATAAAATGTTCACATGGTTTTCCGAGGTTGCCAAAAAGCGTGTGAAAATTTTATGATTCTCTTTCCCTTTTCTTATAGTGGTGTCAAATTAAGGATCAAAATACGTTAATACGAAATTCTCTAGCTACAGCAATTTTATTGTTTTAATTTGTTGTAGGTACAATAACAAGTGCTCTGAGCATTTTTTTGCTAAATCCGACCATTGCTTATTGTAGAATTTTAACAATTTATTTTTCAACACAGAAATTTTCTGCTATTTTTCCTATTATCTCAGGTCACAGTAATCGTATCGTGATAATAAAAATATCGAACTGTTCCCTATAAAATTATGAATAAGACTAGGCATGTAAAGAAACTTCTTGATAATTTGTAAATTTCTAAAAAAATATATAAACCACCAAAAATTGCCTTTTTTTAACAGTTTAAGAAATAAGATGTAATAATCCACCAATTTTAACGAAAATTGGTAGAACCATGCCCTTTATTGAACTAAACCTCCGTGCAAAATTTTAGCGCAAAATATTTATTCAAACTGCTAAAAATCAACAATAAATTAGAAATTTCCATCTCATTTTGTTTAAGTGCATCGACTCGTAGTAGGACAATTTTTATTTTAAAGTGTGGGTTTTTACATGCACTTTACGGTGGTATTTAGAAAGAAAAAAAAATTAAACCGGTTTTTTGAACTTTAATTGTAATTATGGATATTGCACGTATAAACAATTTTAAATAATTACATGATTTTTTTGTGAAATCAAAAACGATAAATGAATTATGAAAGTATATGAAATAACCAACGTTTAAAAAAGAATGATGTTCTACTTGCATCTGAATCCGTGATACGTTAGTTTTTGCGTTTTAGTTGATAATAAGTAAACATGTTGATATTTTTTCTTGAAATTTGCGCATATTGTTCTAAGATGATTATATTTCTCTCTCTGCTAGTTGAAAATTATCCACAACTAAAATTTTTTAATTTACATCGCATAAAGCACCACGTAATGCACATTAAAAAAAAATTTTCTCCCCACTCTTTAAATATTGTACCTAACTAGGCAACTAACTTAATTAATGGTATCTTTGATTTTACATTTTCATCATATCAAGTCTTTTTTCGTATATTCTGATTCTATTATTTAACAAAATATAATTTGTTACATTTTTATTCATCAAAAATTCAACAATCTTTATTTTTTTATAATGTTTTCGGCTCTTGTCATATCTAATTTTCTGTTTCTTTTTAAAATGTTTGTGTTTTGTGTTTATTTTCAATTTTTAACGTATTGTAACGTAAAATAATTTGTTTAGCCGTTATTTAATAAAAATGCATTGGAAATTTTAATCTAGGTAGATTATTTCTATGTTTAATCAAATAATTCAAGACAATATTGATTATTTGCGATGTGTAATAGTTTTTGTAATTGGTCCACTTTTGCTTCGTTGCTTCAGAGTAATTTGAAGAAATGTTATTTTCGCTAGTGTAATATGAAATGTTATGGATTTTTAAGTGTAGTCCCGCGTGACTCGTATACCCCTAAAGGAGCTTTTCTGAAGAATCTTTTGCCATTTTCAAATTTTTCGCTGATAAATACGTACTACTGCTTCTCGTTGCTCGAACTAAGTGACGTTCTCCTTGTGTTTTCTGGTCAATAATACGAAGCATTAGCTGGTTTTAATTATTTTTTTTACGTATTTATAAAGTAACCTAGCTTAGTATACTTCTGAAATATCCATGCTTAAAAAAAATATGCAAGTTTTTTATGATCGACAAGCTACAAAGGCAAGGATATTTGCTGCTGGCATAAGTTGTGTCGTAGCACTGTATGGTTCAGATCCAATGAAAAACATATGTTTATACGTTCTGTGTTTTGAATATTTTAAAAAATGCACTTCAAAAACATCATGCAAATTATCTGTTCTCCCACCAACCGAAGAAGCTGCAAACGAGCATTCATTGAGGGTGTATTTTCAAATACAGAAATGGTTAGGATTTGCAGATAAACATCTTGAAGAGTATGGTTGGAAAGATAGCATAAATGGATTAATGCCACTGACAATAACAAAAAATTCTTTGCCAGATACTTTATTGAAGACTATTTGCTGTATGTGTAAATCGTGTTGCAAAACAAAACTTTTTTCATATAAAAGGATGGGGATTAAATGCACAAATTTGTGTCATTTTTGTAATGGATTAAATTGCAACAACTGTTCCGAAATAACATTGAAACAAACTGAGGACGAACTTGACGACGAGGAAGACGATGTTTTATCGATTTCTGAGATGGAAACAGATGAAGCAGACTTTAAAAATTTAATTGTTACAGCGGAAGACATTGAAAACAACTAAGTAAGCAATGTTTATAAAAGTGAGGATGATTTTCAAATTGATAGTGAAGAAAGCTCCGTCGATGAAGATGAATATGATGATTCAGATTTTGTTTGTAAAAAAAGGAAACTATAATAATATTTGTGTGTATAATTAAAGAATATTTCTATTCTTCTTCTGTACCACTGCATCATATCTCTATCAACGTTCTCTTACATATGAAATAAATGGTACGGGCCAGGCCGAACTTACTTTCTCGACTAAATTACAAATTATTTGTTTATCAGTAAATAACCTTTATGTCTGGTCCCACAAAATAAATATTTAGAAACTAAAATTTCCAATGCATTTTAATTAACTGACGGCTAAACAAAGTATTTTACGTTACAATGCATTAAAAATTTAAAATGAGCACAAAACATAAACATTTTAAAAAGAAACAGAAAATCAGGTATGACAAAAGCCGAAAACATTATAAAAAAATAAATTGTTGAATTTTTGATGAATAAAAACTTAACAAATTATATTTTGTTAAATAATAGAATCAGAATATACGAGAAAAGACTAAAAATATTAAAAAAAACTCGATATGACGAAAATGGAGTGATGTATACCATTAATTAAAGTTAGTTGCCTAGTTACAACATTCAAAGAATGGGAGATAATTTTTTTTGTACGTGCGTTTTGTCCTCAATGGTGCTTTATGCGATGTAATTTAAAAAATTTTAGTTGTGGATAATTTTCAATTAGCAGATGGAGAAATATAATCATTTTGGAACAGTGTGCGTAAATTTCAAGAAAAAATATCGGTATGTTTACTTATAATCGACTAAAACGCAAAAACTAACGTATCACTCATTCAAATGCAAGTTGAACATTGATTATTTCATATACTTTCATAATTCGCTTATCGTTTTTGGTTTCACAAAAAAATCACGTAGTTATTTGAAATTGTTTATACGTGCAATATCCATAATTACAATTAAAGTCCAAAAAATTGGTTTAAATTTAATTTTTTTTTTCTTTCTAAACACCACCGTAAAGTGTATGTAAAAACTTACACTTTAAAACAAAAATTGTCTTACCACGAGTCGACGCATTTAAACAAAATGCGATGGAAATTTCGAAATTATTGATTTTTAGCGGTTTGAATTAATATTTTGCGCTAAAATTTAACACGGAGGTTTAGTTCAATGAAGGGCATGGTTCCACCAACTTTCGTTAAAATTGGTGGATTATTACATCAGATTTCTTAAATTGTTAAAAAAGGCAATTTTTGGTGGTTTTTATTTTTTTACAAATTTAAAAATTATCAAGAAGTTTTTTCATATGCCATCTCATTCATAATTTTATGGCGAACAATTTGGTATTTTTATTATCGCGATACGATTACTATGACCTGAGATAATAGGAAAAATAGCAGAAAATTTCTGTGTTGAAAAATAAATTGTTAAAATTCTACAAAAAGCAATGGACGGATTTAACAAAAAATTGCTCAGAGCACTTGTTATTATACCTACAACAAATTAAAACAATAAAATTGCTGTAGTCAGAGAATTGCATTCAAATTTTATTTTGACTCCACTATTATAGAAAACGTCGATCTAAACACTTTTCATCCCTTGACATTTTACAAAAAAAGCATATACACATAAAACAAATGTTTTCTTCACATCAATCAAATTATAATTTATAATACTAATTTATTGAATAGCGGGCAGTTCCAACAAAGTAAATTTTTATACCTGAAATTTGCAAAGGCGGTATAAAATTACATTCTGAACAATTTTTCTTAGTTGAATTTTTTCATGTTTGGAAAAATAAAGGTAGTGTATTATAGTGATGATCTTTACAAATTAGCTTATAAAACACCCTGTACAGCACCAATGCAAATCGTTTTTGATATGTCTTTTGCATCAAGCAGAACTGAATCCCCAAGTGCCATTAAAAAATTCGAACATTTTTTTGTCCATTGCACCTCGTTACACCTATCCTGGGGCACACTGTATATAGTCATTGCAATTTCTCCAAGTAATATATAAGAAACATTATGCTTAAAGGATTTTTTTTAAATAATTATTTTACGAGATAATATACTTTTTTGTATCCGTTAATTAAATATTTTAAAATGTAACGAAAATTCTGAATATGAAAACTAGTCTTTCGTCTTTCCCTTTAATTTGTTTTTTGTTCGTTTAGGTGTAAAAGTACTTTTGTCAATTTTCCATGCGACATACATATGGGCTAAAGTTTTTAATTCTGTTAAAAAACACTTATTTATCGAACAAAACGGATAGGTATTAAATAAATTTGACCCTTTTCTACAAAGCATGAGCCAAACAACAAAACATAGTAACACTGTGACATAGGGACTGAATGCCCTACCATTTCTTAACTCAGGTTGTCATAAAAAACACAAAATAGACAAGTATAACACAAATTATTTATAATAGGGTAGCTAACGGTATAGACTATTATTGCTTATTCTAGGAAATATATCTAAAGGAAAGTAAAGAAACACGTGTTGGTTTGTTAAGTGTACTAGATAAAGTGCACTAACAACTTGAAGATCAAAAGTACTTTTACTCTTAAATGAAAATCAAATTTATATCCATACGTATTTTTAATTTTCGTTATATTTTAAAATATTTAATTGACAATTAATGGATACAAAAAAGTATAAAATGTTTAAAAGATGTATTATCTCGTAAAATAATTATTTTTAAAAAATCATTTAAGCATAATATTTCTTATATATTACTTGGAGAAATTGCAATGACTATATACAGTGTGCCCCAGGAGGGTGTAACGAGGTGTAATGGACACAAAAATGTTCGAATTTTTTAATGGCACTTGGGGATTCAGTTCTGCTTGATGCAAAAGACATGTCAAAAACGATTTGCATTGGTGCTATACAGGGTATTTTATAAGCTAATTTGTGAAGGTCCTCAATATAATACACTACCTTTATTTTTCCAAATATGAAAAAATTCAACTGAGAAAAGTTGTTTAGAATGGAATTTTATACCGCCTTTGCAAATTTCAGGTATAAAAACTTACTTTGTTGGAACTGCCCGCTATTCAATAAATTAGTATTATAATTTGATTGATGTGACGAAAACTTTTGTTTTATGTGTATATGAGTTCAGAGCATTCTTAACTTGCTAAAATATATTTTCGTTGCATTAATCAAAATAAAATGCTAATTTATTGAAAAAAAGGTCAGTTCCAACAAAGTAAATTTATATTCCTGAAATTTGGCAAGGAGGCATAAAATTGCATTCCAAACAACTTTGTTTTTAGTGTAATTTTTTCATACTTGATAAATAAAGGTAGTTTATTAGTAATGATTTACACAAATTTACTTATAAAACACCCTGTATAGCAACGAGTCAACTCATTTTTTACATATCCCAGTTTTACACGAACCAAGACTCAATCCTCAAGTGCCATTAAAAAATTTGAAATTTTTTTGTTAATTACATTTATTACATATATCCTGGAACACTCTGTATTCCTAAATTTTATTTAAATTTAAATTTACTCCGAAGAAGTGCCGTGAAATAATAAATATTTGACGTGAGAAGAAAAACCTATTTTGAACCTATATGTAAAAAATATACCTACATAGTTTTTGCTTCACTAACAATTGAAGGTTTGAAAATAATTTAATTTTGAATCAAGGTTTTTTCGTGTATAATGTACCGTTTTCATTGTAAACGAAAATGAAAAAAAATTACAATTAACCATTGTTTATAATAAAGAGCGTAAACGTAAATCAACGATTTAGGCTTTCCCACAACTCGCCTATACACTGTCCAATATTTCTCAAACTTTTAGAATCCATAGCTACAAAATTAACTTTCCAATATTAAAAAAATGTATCAGAAATGCTCTACATATGTTTCGGCTTGTTAGGCCTTTATCAAGAGTACCTACTATGAAAAGAATACTAAAGTTACAAAGGCGGTTATTCTAAATTTGTACCTAAAAAACAAAACAACAATAAGTAATATCAAACTTTATAAAAAGAATCTGGGAATAATAATTAGGGTATAACGCAACGTAATTTGGGTCCTCTAACTTATAAAAAAAATATTAGACGATCACGTAAATGGACAAAAGTATTGTTTTCCTTTTCCTAAGAAAGAGGGTAGGGGGGATGTGTTTCACATCTAAAACTTCTAAAAGCAGCATTTAATTAAACATAAATAATTATTTATTAAATATTTACATATTTCTTAAATATCGATGTTTATTTTTTAATACTTTATTGAGGACAAAAATATATGAGAGTGAGAATAGGTTGTTGTTTGCGAAAAATTTTAAGATTTTAAGTTCCAATATGTTTAGTCCACAGTACAGCGCCCTTTTTTTAATGATTAGTAACAGGTTGAATTTTCGTGAGCAGCTTCGTTTTGACGAAACGCCCAACTTTTCTCTCTGCGAAAATTCTCGGTAGTGGTAGCTAATAACTGCGCTTTGGTGAATATATGTCGATTGGGTGATTATTCAAATTTTATTAGCAAGTTAGTTTTTTAGTTAAATCTTGAGATAATTTAATAAAAAAAATTTCTTTATAATTCTAATGTAGCATTATTTTTAATGTTTAAGTGTTTGTTTAATTAGGTTTTGTACACAGTAAATTGCATAAAAAACACTCCATAGCCACTTTTTATTTCGCACGAATTAGACAATCCGATAACCTGTCAAATTATTTTGGCAGTATGTTGTTGTGGACAAACACGGGGTTTATTTTAATTAACCCTCATAAACATAGCCAAGGCAACCGAAAAACAAACTCTTTAACAAACGTTTAACGAATGAAAAATAATATAAAACTTTACCTATGGAATGAAATTTCAAAATAAGTGTTTTTAACTTTTTATCAATATATGCCACTTTTTTGTAGGACATTAGTAAAATCGTGAAAATTAGGTTGTTACTAATGAGAAAAGTGTTACCGCGGAACTGACAATTTCCGAGCGTAGGACTGGAAAAACATTCCATTCAATTTGTAGGACAATGTGGCCATTTCATTTTAAAAATATTTATTAAGCAATAATAAAAAAATCAGCTGGTTACTAATCACTTTTTTCGACCTCGTTATTTGGACATGTTGTGGGTGGAGAACACTTGTAGGACAAACGTTTTTTCGTGTTTTTTATCAAATTATCTCAAGATTTAACTAAAAAATTAACTGTTACTAATAAAATTTGAACAATCACTCAATCGAAATATATGTACCCAATCGCAGTTATTAGCTACCACTACCGAGAATTTTCGCAGAGAGAAAAGTTGGGCGTCTCGTCAAAACGAAGCTATACTCACGAAAATTCGGCCTGTTACTATTCATTAAAAAAAGGCACTGTACTGTGGATTAGTTCTATCTAATGTCTGTAAAAATAGCATTTTTGATAATTTTGCACCTTCAGTATCCATTTATACAGCTTTTCATAATAATAGCCATAGGCAATAACGAAATGTCACAATAATCTATGATTCACAGAAAAATGTCTGTATAGGGGTGCAGTAGTACAGTAACATCGGCTCCATCTATCGAACAACGGTTTATTATATCTGGTGGTCTAATATAAAAATGTCAAACAACTGGCTACGAGATCATAATAGCATAGGTATAGATTTCTTTTCTGTGTAAATGACATACAATTCAAGTTAAGCCGCAAACCTCTTATTAATGCTTCTGTATTAGGGCCGGATTACCCATAAGGCTAACTAGGCTATAGCCTAGGGGCGACAATGTTTGAAGGGGCGCACGCTGGGGCATAAAGAGTGTCGCGAGCTCTTTGCGCTCTCTCTCTCTGCAAATTTTTTTCCCATTATGTATAAGAGGGCGCAAATACGTGATTAGCCTAGGGGCGCGCCAATCCTTAATCCGGCCCTGTTCTGTATGATAGTAACCAGTCCAGTAATTAAAACATCTTAAATATCTATAATTAAAAAATAAATTAATGCCGTTTCTAATCAAAATCGTAACTAATATCGATATCTGCTTAGAATATCGCAATCTAGTTATTGATAGATTTTAACCTAACATCGATGTTTAAAAAATATCGACTATCGATGCGCATCCCTAATACTTATTTCTTATGAATCAATATTTAAAGAACGTGAATCAATAAACTAGGTAAACGCTCCAAAAACAAACTTGGTAAAAGAAACAATTCCATAAGCTTATTACTTGATTTATGGCGATTAATGAAATAAACTATTTTAATATTATAAATAAATATTAATATCAGTCTGAATTATAATGTAAGTGATTTTGACAGTGCTGGGTAGGGGGGGGGGGGGGGGGTGAAAGGGGGCATTTGCCCCATGCGACATATTTACTGTGGAGCGGCAAAACAGATTTTTGTAAATGAATAATGTACTGGTAGATCTTTAACAAATGATTTACTAATTAATGTAGAGATATAAGAAACTTCATATTTAGTTTTTAAAATCTACTATTCAAGCTCGTCATCTATTATTAATATTTTAGCAACATTTCTTATATGCAACATAATTTACTGAATGAGTCTACTCTTTCGAGATCAAGCTAAAAACATCACAGATAATCTCAAGAAAATTAACGCTCTTACTTAACGATTTACCTAACGATTTACTTTAACTTAATCCACAGCAGAAATTTAATGGATGCCTTCCCAAAAGTTTGCATAACGTTATGGATCTACGCAACCTTACCAATAATATTTGCTGGGTGTGAAAAAAGTTTTAGTAAAGTAAAACTCATAACAAATTTTTTAAGATCAAATATGGCACAAGAGAGGCTCACGAACCTCGCTATACTATCTATCAATTGAGAGCGAAGAATCTAATTCAATAAATTATGATGATGCCGTAAATGAAT
Source organism: Rutpela maculata (assembly GCA_936432065.2). Lineage (NCBI taxonomy): Eukaryota > Metazoa > Arthropoda > Insecta > Coleoptera > Cerambycidae > Rutpela > Rutpela maculata. The sequence goes on along the minus strand of OW386286.2, from coordinate 75,986,235 downwards.
TTGCTGAAAAAAAGCAAAGTTTTTTATGAAAGTGTAGTGTAGTAATGAGTTTATGAATAAAATATTTTTTATACTATAACATTACCTAAACAATTACACATTTAAATGTTTACTTTAGTTGTTTTATTTTTCAATCCATTTTACTTGTTGTTCTAAATTAAAACGTGTATACTTACTTGTATGCCCAATGAACAGAATTCATCAATTTTACTAACGAGTTTAAAATCAATAAAATTTCTGTAATTATTCTGCTTAAAATTGTTTCAAGTTAAAGAGACTCATTTCATTTAACAATGAAAAAGTTCTGAACTTTAAAAACCCAAACCTCCGAAAACGTCTGACTAAAGAAGAAGGCGACAAAAATCAACTAAAAAGGATTTGCTACATGTACGCCTTAGTCCGTTGAGCTACCGTCTCGGTGTTGAACATTTTTTTTTAGATACAGTAATAGTTCATATACAAAACTTGCCGAAAATGTCAAAGATGTAAAAAAATGTATCAAAACGTATACTGACTTATTAACGTTTATTTACTTGGATAGGAAATAAAAAACCCTGTATTTTATGAATTAACAAGACTGAACGTAATTTTACAAGTAAACGTGCGTAAACGTAAAATAAGGAAAGGTAAACATCAAGAAACAGAACATTTGTAGCTTTTCCGTGATCTCAGTTCCTGTAGTTGAAATTGAAAAAACGCAGCGCCTTTTGTGAATTCAATAAAAACTACACATATACTTGTGGCTCTTATTATTTTTTTTAGCGAATAATAAGCATTTAAAATTGGACGTTTTTAATTCATATTTTATTATTTCTGTATGTATTATATTTATATTTTAAACTTTAAATATTTTAAACACTGTGCTCTGAAGAAGATATTAAATTTATCGAAACGTCGACAATTTTAAAAATATATCTTAATTTTAAGATTTGTACCACCAATTAGAAATTAAACAAGTGAATATTTAAAAAATCTGTACCACACATTTCATATAAAAATTACATGCATATTAGTGACCCCAAACTACACTAGTAATGTTTTTTTCATTAAACCGTCAATTTGGGGACAGTACCTTATAATAAACATAAAATGACATTTATCTATCACTCGTATATTTTGAGGTCAATGTTCTCAAACAGACGGTTTTATAAAATTGTTACTTTGAGGACTGACCTCAAAATATACAAAAGTTCTCATAGTCACCACTTAAAGCATTTTTTTGACCCTGAACTACACGCTATATATATATATATATATATATATATATATATAAAGTGATGGTAAGAGGTAAACTATCATGCGGTCAGATGCTACTATGCGTCGGACATAATGTCTCTGGCGTATAGAGACTTGCCAAGCAAGTACCAAGATATATATATATATATATATGTGCATTTGTATCGTGTCCGCCTCCTTACAAATTTGTGGCGCCCGCACCTCCACTAGAAATAATATAGATAGATTAGTTCTGTTTACATATACATAACCGCCAAATTTCACTTACCAAGGGCACGCGGAGAGGGGAAAGGGTTTTTATCTTTTTTTACATACACTTTTTTGTTCATACGATTGGTATGTTTACACCTCGTTATATAAATAGTACCTCTCTGACTCAATGTATTTAAAACTGTTATACATAACGGTAGAGTTTGCCTCCTTCGAGGTTGCCAGACTTCTATAGTGTAAAATGCTCTAGCGCTTGCGCAATTAGTTGCGCTATGCAACCGCGTGCGTTTGTTATTATGATGATTAATATTGTGTAAGTAGTACTTTATCAGATTACGTTGGTGTTTTACCTGATAATATGTGATTATCTGTTTTAAAATGAGCCGTTCACGCTAAATATCTATTGTAGAATAATGTATGTAATTCAAAATATGTTCTTAAGGGAATTATTATTACTATTTAATATGCTTTTCAAAAGACATCACTGAATCAGTTCAATTTTGTAACACAATTGTTACATATTAGACCACGTAAATTAGATGTTTTAGAAGAAATAATTTATAAAGTAATAATATTTGGGATGCGTAATCTAGATAGGGTTAGAAATAGATACCCGAAAAGTTCCCCCCAATTTAGGGGTGGAACGTCCGTAATGATTATGAATAGAGCTGCTTCGGCCATATTACGGGGACTTAACGCTGATTTTTCACTTTTATCTTGTAAACCGTTCGTCGAAAGAGAGAAAAGTATAGGAAATAAAAAATTTGTCGCATTAAATTCTGCATAAAAAATGTACTATTAACCTTGTAGCTTATCCTCAGCTATTTCGCGCTAACAGCGTCCGAACAGAGAGTTTGAGGCGCAGAGGTAAAAATCCATCCTATTCCAAATTTGACTCCGAATATCTTAAAACCGGTTACTTTAACGAGAAAAATGCTCAGGAATGAATTTATTGAGCAGAATTTTCTCTATTAGATGCATATATAGATGGTTTTGTCGCAAGTAGTTTATGTATTTTCCCCTTCTTTGCAATTATATTAGAGGGTAATCTGTACTGTTCACTCAAAAGAAGATTTGGAGTCATATTTCAACTTTGAGCTTGCTTCAATTCCACTTCTTCACTTCGATGAAAAAGGAATGAGGAAAATTAAGAAATCATCTGTATGATATTTTCAATGCTGTACGAGAGAGGCCAATAGATTTTTCCGATTGCAGTTCATTGTTGATGGCGGCAATTCGATTCATCGTGTAGTATGGCCGAAGCAGATTTATTCGTAAACATTACGGCCAAAAAGTGACTGTAGTGTTTGACGGATATGCTGACAATGCCTGCAGTATGAAGAGCATCGAAAGACAGTAGCGACTTTTGAAACGCATTTCACCGGAAATTATTTTTCATGAGAACACGCCACTGACTGAAACGCAAAATAAAATGATAAACAATCTCACAAAAAGGAACGGTTTATTTCGCAATTGGTGGAGAGATTTAAAAACGAGGGAATCAGAACAATTATTGCTGTAGACGACGCTGACGTACTCATAGTTCAAACCGCCTTAAACGAATCTCATGAAAACGATACAGTGGTCATCCTCGGACAAGATATTGATCTTCTCGCATTGATTACCGCTCTCGCACCTGAAGATAAAGATATCCGTTTCTTAAGAGAGGCTCAGAGAAAAATAAAAAATAAAGATTACAGTTCTCGTGACTTGCAGTCCTCGGAAGTTTTAAAAAGCTCTATGGCCACACGTTCAGTGGATGCGATAACACTTCAGCTTTCTTTGGTAAAGGAAAAGTGCAAACGGTGGAATGCGTCAATAAAAGAAAAGATCTCGAAGAGGTTGTCCGTATATTCAACAACCGTAGCTCAACGAAAAAAGAAATTACAAGTGCTGGAGAGAAATTCGCGATAGCAGTTTTCAAAAAATAGACATCTTTGAATCATCAAAGATTCATTATCTTCAATAAGTTAATCGGCCAATCTAGTACTACCGGTATTCTACCAAGACTGCCAGCAACATCCGAGGCATTACGTCAACATTCTTACAGAGTATTTCACCAAATTCATGTTTGGCGAGGAGAAAACTTGGAACCAACGGAATGCAGAAAAGCAGAAAATAATATAAAATATTTCAAATAGATGAAGTAGAAGAGAAGTAAAAGAAATAAAATGTTCAAAACTTAATCATTTTGGAGCAAAAATGTAAATATTTCCCTCCAGCAAGAGAAAAATTTTTGAAATGTTTAAAAAATTTTTGAAAAGCATCCGAGATGACTCCAACAAACTATCATTAATTAGTAGCAAAATTTATGATTAACCAACAAATATATTCTAGAGTTTTGGTTTCGAATGCTTTTTAAAACATTTTTATTTCTTGCTAGAGGGAAATATTTACATTTTTGCTTCAGAATAATCCAAGTTTTTAAAATATCTTTGGAAGGTGGAAGATTACACAGGTCAACATTTAGTTTGAAAAAATACACCGGACTCTACCTAGGTACCCAGGGGTTATTGGGGTCACTGATTCCGTTGCCGAGATCGGTTAAGCTCTATCACATCAGGTTCAGGGTCATTTGAAGGTCAAACTAAGAAAAGGTTTTTGAAAAAATCTAAAAAAATTCACACATAGGTTTTTGAGGCAGCTGAGTCCGAATCCCATGTCGGTTGACCTTTATCACCTCATGCTCAAGGTCGTTTGAAGGTTAAAGTAAGAATAGGAGATGAAAAAAATTAGAAAAAAAATTTATACGAATGCTCACCTGCCTACTTATTTTCTGTTTATCTGTCTGCCTTTATACCTGCACACCTGTTTGTTTGCTTGTTAGTCTGTATTTATAATCCGCCTGCATTTTCTCTCTGTCCATCTATTTGACATCCTGCCTTTCTGTCGGTAATTCTGTCTGACTGAATGACTAAATGTTTCTATCTGACAGTCTGTCTGCCTCCTTGTCAGTTTGTTTGACTCGGGAAACCATTAAATTACTTTGATCCGGACAGGATTGAGCTCAGGGCCGGTTTTAGGTAACCGGAGGCCCTAAGCTCTAGGTATGTTTTTCGTTGAAGCTTTCTCTTCTAATAAAATAAACGTGCATATCTGCGTATGAAATCAGTTCTGAGGCCCCCTAAATGCGAGACCCTCAGCTGGCGTTTACTCAGCTTATAGGCAAAACCAGCACTGATTGAGCTCCAAGTGAGTGAAGCCAACGCCCGTGGTACTCTTTACTTGCATGTTCGCTCTGCTTCTGCAACTATACCTAAAGGCCATCCTTTAACAGAAGAAAATAGGTAGGTGATTCATTGGGTTAAATATATTTGTACTGAGATAGCCGAAGAATCTTCATGTGCAGCTAAGGCTGGCGGACGAATGCCGGCTTGAAATGACCTCAGAATGACCTTGAAATGACCCCTGGATGCCTTTTTTTTAAGGGTAAGCGAACACCGGATTCGGACTCAGAGACCCGAAAAACCTTTGTGAATTTTTTCAAATTCTTTCAACCACCTTTTCTTACTTTAACCTTCAAATGACCTTGAAACTGACGTGATAGTGGTCAACCGACATCGAATGCAGACTCAGTGACTCAAAAAACCTATATATAAGTTTTTTCAGATTTTTTGACAGCTTCTCCTCTGTTTTTCTCAAATTAACCTTGAAATGATCTCCGGATGCCTTTTAAGGGTAAACGAACACCGTATTGGGACTCAGCGATCCCAAAAACCTATTCTTGAATTTTTTCAGATTTTTTTCCAATCACCTTTTCTTAGTTTGACCTTCAAGTGACCTTGAAACTCAGCGACCCGAAAAACCTGTGTGAATTTTTTCAGATTCTTTCAACCACCTTTTCTTACTTTAACCTTCAAATGACCTTGAAACTGACGTGATAGAGGTCAACCGACATCGAATGCAGACTCAACGACTCAAAAAACCCATATGTAAATTTTTTCAGATTTTTTAACAGCTTCCTCTCCGTTTTTCTCAAATTAACCTTGAAATGACCTCCGGATGCCTTTTAAGGGTAAGCGAACACCGAATTCGGACTCAGCGACCCCAAAAACCTATGTGTGAATTTTGGCAACTAGTTACGTTAAGGAATGTTGGTGTCCTGTTAAATAAATACCTTAAATAAATACTTTTTTTAATTTGCTCTAAGCTATAAAGGGGTACAAAAATATTTGTTTCTGAACAAAATAAACGTTTTTTATTCCCAAATTGAAAAAAATAAAAAACCCATTGATCTCTAGAAAGTATTATTTCTGTGTATAAAAGTTATTTATATTTTTAGTAAGATAATTTTAGTTACCATATCTATAGATGTATATAGGAATAGTATGCCTCTTTACTCTGTTGCCAAGTTTAGGAGGCGATATCGCTACTTTATTGTAAGGAAGCATTTAATACCTATATACATCAAGTGTTTAAAACAGCAGCGCCACCTGGTAAAAAATGTAGTGGACTATGGTGTATGTTTACATATGTTTATAGGTATTTTCCGCCTCCAAAAAAAGTGTCGTTAAATGCTTCTATCTCTCTATTTCTTCCTTTTTTGTCATAATCTTATATGCGCACCAATAAAGCTGATCATTATTGATAATAGTGAATCATGAATTTACTAATTATCAAGACATTCGCGATGAAAACAACACAAAACGTCTCCGCCTCCGAAATCGGAGGCGAACTCGTAACATCGGAGGCAAACACCACCTAACCATATAACATTCGGAGGTGTATGAGTACTAAATGCATGTATATATATATATATATATATATATCAATTTTTCAGTGTGTTCGTAATGCAAAATTGAATTATTTACAGTGAAAATAAATAACATATATATTTTTGATTATTTCACTCATTAACGCTGTAGCCAATGAGAGCCCGTTTTTTCATAACATTGCACCAATCAAACGTCATTATTAGTGATAATTCAAGCTAGATCGGCTTTTGACAGTACCAACATGCAAAATTTATCGCTCTAATTTTTTATGTGGCTGCAGCGGCAAATATTGCGAAAATTTTTTGACGTTTTTATGTGACGTAAATGATGAAATTGAAGATAAAGGTGAATAATCTCTAAAAAGTAACAAGGAAACGTCTGAAGGCAATTACTGAACATAATATAGAAGATGTACTTAATGAATTATTTATTCGTGAAATATTCTCCACAAATACCACTCGTGCTTCTAAATTTTATCTATAAATTTTTTCTCAAGCTAAGTTGCCATAAGGTTAATATAACTCGTGCAAATTGACAGTTTATTATCAAAGATTAAATCCCTCCCGCTAAAGCGGTCGGGATTTAATCAGATAATAAACTGTCAATTTGCACTCTTTATATTACCAGGCAACAACGCTTTCGAAAAAAATTTACCGATAATATTTCAAGCACTAGTGATATTACATACGATATAAAGGTGAGAATTGAACGAGTGCAAAAATTGTCGTGAACTTTCGGTCTGATTGGTTGACAATTCTAAAAAATCATTATTGTCAAATAGTCAAATCTGGCAGATGAGGACATTTTTGATTGGTTTAATTTTAATATTTTAATAAAAATCAATATTTTAAATTCTCAACGTTTTGATTATTGTTCGTAAACATCTTCAGGGGAAGAATTAGTTTCGATGTTGGCGTCTATAATTATGAAATCTTGGAACATTCCAAGATAAAAGTTCAAATTTTTAAAAATGATAATGTACCACACTTAAAACACGCGTGTCAAAAATCGTGTTCCTCTTCACGATTTATACGGAACTCTTTAACGACTTCACGATGGAGAAAACTTAGCGTGTGACATTTTTATGTACTTTTATGGAGTTAAAATTCGATTTTTTGGGCTAATGGCTCCTCATATCAAAACAATGATACTAATCTTGATAGTTTAACTTAGTTTTATTGTGAACACTTTTTATTCAAAATGTCTTTTGGTAATCGTTTTGATATCGTTTTGAAATAAATAAAAAAAAACATTTTTCGAATACTTTTGCCCCTTATGTCGTCCTCCTGGGCATGGTACGAATTGTGTCTCGATGGTGCATAAACAACGTCATGGTATAGAATTCTGATAGAATTAATTGTGAACATTGTTTTCAGATAATGAAAGTCGTCTATTCATACATTATGTTTATTCGAAGTATGATGGTCCTGAGTGAACACTGACATATACTACAGACTAGGGTGGCCCATGTCTATAGGGGGTGAATTTTTTTTGCGTATTTTTTAAGTCTCACCCCACGAAAATATACTATTATACTAGGAATAATTTATGTCAAAGTTTCAGATAATTCGGTGAACGGTAACCCGTGCCGCATTCAGGTAGAAATTTGTAGATAAGATTTTATTACGGTAATACACTTAAATTTCACTTAAAATACAAATATCTACCTCTTTTCTCATAATGTTTTATTGGTGTAATTATTTCCTAGAAATTATTTGTTTTGGAAGTTTGGAAATATAATGCATCTACGGTAGGTTTTTATGTCAGTTTGCAATTGTGTTTTACAGTGGTGACATTATAAGTTCTAGCATACGTTCCTTTTTGAAAAAACATTTAACGATGGCTGATGTTAGATCCTTACGAAAGGATACTTTCATTTACTTAGTTGGACACTATTCGTCACAAATCATTGGCAATAAATTGCCGTCTAATAGACAAGTATTACAAGTGCTCTTTTCTAACATTCGTGAAGTGAAGCTAAGTGTACATGAAAGTGCTAAATTAACAATAAAAGAGGTGTCAGTTTTTTGGGATAAAGCTCGCATTCCGACACGTCAGGATTTTCATTGTGTTAAACAAATAGATAAACTTTATGCAGAGTGGAGGAACTTACAAAAATCGGCTAAAAGGGCCAGTGCGGGAGGTAAAGAAAAAAATTTCGTTGAAAAATTGGACGATCTCTTTGACATTTCTCATGCAAATGCATTGGAGTTGATGAAAATAGATGAAGATAAGCAGTTTTTAATTAACCAAAGAAAAAAGGGACGTCCTGGATTTATGCATGGTATTGATTACCAACTTGCTTCTCAAGAAAAATCAGCTGAGGAGAAATTACAGAAATTATCCAAACGAATGCAACGAAGTCAACAAGAAAAAGCTAGATTAGAGGAAACAGTCACATGTCCATCAAGTAGTAATTCAGCCGACTCCAACGAAAATGAAGATGAAATAATCGAAGCCCAAGAAGAGTTGTTACAAGACCAGTCTGGCCCGTCACAGCCAAAAAAGAGGAGATTGTATGGAACATGTAACATCATCACACCAAAAATAGCCGCTGCATTTGATGCTTGCAAAATAAGCGACAGGTATGGAATCCATATTTTGACGGCAGTAGCAGAAGCACTAGGACATGACACCACATCTTTGTCCATCAGCAGAACCACACTTCAGCGCTCTAGACAACGCATCCGCGAAGAAAGAGCTGAAATATTAAAAACTGCCTTCGGTAATTCTGAATTGCCGGCCCCAGTCATCCATTGGGATGGAAAACTTTTACCTTCTCTCACTGGAATGGGAAATATCGATAGACTTGCTATCTTAGTTACTAGTGGAGATATTGAACAACTACTTGGAGTACCAGCTTTGCCCAATTCAACTGGAACAGAACAGACTGAAGCAGTTTATGATGTGCTTTGTGAATGGAGTTTGGACGAAAAGGTAATAGCTTTGTGTTGTGATACAACAGCATCAAATATGGGTTATATAAATGGGGCAGCCACACTATTGCAACAAAAATTAGAAAGAGATATTCTATATTTTCCTTGTAGACATCATATTTTTGAAGTGGTTTTGAGAAGTGTGTTTGACACAAAAATGCCTTCCTCATCTGGTCCAAATGTGCCACTATTTAAACGTTTTAGGGAATTTTGGCCTAAAATAGATCAAAATAAACTAAAAACTGGATTTCAGGTATCAAAAATTAAACACATTTTACAACCAGTTAAAGCCGAAATTGTAAAGTTTCTAAATGCAGCTTTAACTTTGCAACAGCCTCGTGATGATTATAAAGAATTTTTAATGCTTTCTAAACTTTTTGTTGAAGAAGAGCCCACTCACACGACATTCTATCAACCAGGGGCATTTCATCATGCACGTTGGATGGCCAAAACCATTTACTGTCTAAAAATATTTTTTTTCCAAGATCAGTTCCAACTAACTAAAAAAGAAAAAATAGGTATTGAAGATATATGTCTCTTTATTGTAAAGGTTTATGTAAAGGCCTGGTTTACAGCGTCATTTGCTAGTAAAGCACCGCTTCATGACTTAGACTTTTGTAAAGAACTTATTAATTATCAAAATATTGACAAAGAAATATCTCAAGCCGCAAGTAGAAAAATAGTGAACCATTTGTGGTACCTTAATTCAGTAAATGTTGGCTTATCTTTCTTTGATGACGATATTTCAGTTACTACTAAAAGAGAAATGGTTAAAGCTTTGAATAGGAAAGCACCAAATCAAGAGGGTATTAAACGATTTATGATTAGTAACATTACTGACGTTGAAAACAAGGAAATTGAGGACTTCATATGCGAGAACACTAAACAGTTTTTTCAAAAATTAGGTTTGTCTATGGAATTTTTGGAAAATGATCCAACAACATGGAGGGAAAATGAAAGTTATACCCGATGTTTCAATATTGTAAACAAAATTAAAGTTGTAAATGATGCCGCTGAGACAGGAATCAAACTTATTACTGACTATAATGACATTTTAACAAAAAATGAAGACCAAAAACAGTTTTTACTCCAAGTTGTAAATGATTATAAATCACAGTTTCCAAATGTAAAAAAAGAAACCCTGTCGCATGCTTTGGCCTAGTGCAAAAAATATTGTTTTTATTACTATATGTCTTGTAGATTTAGGATAATATTTGGTACTATGTATGAAAAAAACGTTTCATAATAAAATACACAAAGATAAAACGAGAGTTTTATTTCAAAAACTTCTAGTCTAGTTTTCTTAGACTACGAATTTACAGTAGTATGACACATGTCATAGTCACAACAGATAATGTCTTTGATATTTGTATGACTTGATTAGTCATTCTAAAGATAAATGTTGCTGATTAAAAAAAAAAAAAAACAATGCATCAACCAAAGAATGTAAATAATATGGGGCGAGCGTAGAGACGACTTCAATGTGAATATCAGTCGATATTCCGTTAAAGCAACGTCGAGCGCGGTTAGTACTTGGATGGGCTCCCATTTTGGGAAATACAGCGTTCTCGTCCCACCTTCTAGAGGCTTGTATATCAGTGTATACTCGGAAGTTACGTAATTTCAGACGAGGATTACGTAGTGGATATACCATCCTTCGGAGGGGATGTAAAGCAGGCGGTCCCTTGTCTATTAAATATTAGGCAAGTAAAAGATCCCTACTCTTCTTAAGGGAAGAGGTTCGGCAAAATTTCCAGGTTGGTCTCCTGGCGTCGGTGATAGGCCCTGGTAGCGGAAATAGGCCGACGTTAAACAGTTAAAAAAAAAATGTAAATAATTCCATTTACTTTTATTATTGCATAATAATGCATTCTGCGGCACCCCTTGCCTTCAATTTGCCTCAATAATATTTTGAGGGGACTGTTATTTCTTCAAATGGAACCATTTGCAGGGGTGAGAAATAAAAAATTTCGATTTCGAAAAAGATGGGCCACCCTACTACAGACTCTTTGCATTGGAAAATGAAATGGACATCGACTTAAGATATTCTACCACTCACCCAGTAGTATAGCAGTTATGTTTATGTTTATTATTATTATTTTATGTTATATTAAATGCTTGCGTAATTTTAAATATCTGTTACACAATTCACAATACGCATGAGATCAGGTTATTTAATGTGAATTTGTTTTTTTTTTTTCTATAGACTCCAATAATCTAGATCAAGCTGTAAATTCACGGCTATGGAAATCCATCTCCATTGCAATAAAAACATTCATTGAGTCGGTGGAAATTTTTTGACAGAATTGCTTGTTCACAAGATAGCATAATGGGCCATAATTTCTGCCCACCGTCTTGTATTAGGGGAAAATATTTAAATGTTACAAATGTATTTTTGCTCATTATGATATAAAGAATTTTTGTACTAAATTTTACGCTTCTATCACAAAGTGCAGAGCATAAGTCTAAGAACCTCACTGATGAATGTATAGAATGTAAATATTGCTTGAGAAAGGACAAGGGTAGATAAGGGCCTTTTTCGTCCATCGACCATGTCATATGTCATTATATTTTCCGAGTACTATATGTCTTGACAAGTAATAAAAAACAGTTTTCTGGAATAGTACATTGTGTATTTCGTAGTAAAAGCAATACATTCCCGGACGACGCACAGTGTCGCCAAAGTGATTTTTTTTCAAATCAGTCTGCAGGTCTTAATAATTAAGCAATCGAAATATTTTTTTAAATCATCGATTTTTAATTGCCTATTCGATTTTTCAAAGATGTTTGAATTTTCATAAAATAGAGATAATTTGAAAAAAAAAGTCACTTTGGCATCAGTCTGCAGGTCTTAATATTTGAGCAATCGGAAAGTTTTTTTTTTGAAATCTATTTTTTTAATTGCCTATCGGTCGGTCAACCTAGATTTTCGATTCTTGTCTCTAATTTTTCAAAATGTTTGATGAAAATTCAAACTTTGGAGAATTTTTAAAATTCAGGGACAAAAATCCAAAAACCGGCTTGACAGCTCGATAGGTAATTAGTAAACGAAGATTTCAAAAAAAAACTTTCCCATTGCTTCAGTGTTTGAGCAAAACAAAAATCTCTGTCGGTCTCTCTGTAACTTTTTTGTGCGCACGAGTACTCTGGAACCATTTAAGATATTTTCATGAAATTTGGTACACGTATGTATTTTAACGAGATCTGGAACTAGATCATATTTCCAGCTTATTCCGTTGGAGTAAATTGGGGTAAATAGGTAAATATAGCTGGTAATGGTGGTATTTAGTATATACAAGAGAAGCTAATGTCTCAAAAAAAATTTGGCATTAGCCACGCCCATTACTACCCCCCACCCTATTATAAAAGGGGGTGAAAAAAAATGTGATTTAGTATTTGTACAAGAACCAAAGGCCTCATTTTTTTTTTACTTGATCCCCCCTCACTACCATCGCCCTTCCGATGTGGCATATCGTTTTATGGGTTTTAGGAGTAGACGATTGCAAACATTACATCATTAAAGTTCCATAAACAATTATTTCGACGTACAAAATTTTTGTCGTTGTGAAAGATTTAGATAGAAAGACTGGATTTGGAAGTAGTGATTTCTTGGGCAGCGGTTCTTCTTCAAACGTCGATTAGCTAGAAAAAAAAAAGATAAAAAGTCTCCAATTTCACCACCCAAAACGTATTGTGTTAACATCCCAAAGACGGCGAATTTAACAAAATACGCGTTGCCATGGATATGTTGTACACGTTCGTCAATTTGACACGTCGTCACCATGGGGTTATACCGTGGTATGTCGCATTTTTGTCGATTTCCAGTTTTAAGTAAAACAAAGTTGTATGTAGCCTAATAGTTTAAAAGATAACTGTATATATGGGGCCTGAGATATGACATGTTGGCATTGCTGTTATGTTTTAGCAAATATTTTACTGAGTAACAGAGTATAACACTTTGGGGATTGGTATTAGTTGAAGAGTGTATCTTGGCGATCAACATACGATATATGCCAACATTTTTTCTCGGTGCAATTGGTAGCACTGGCGACATCAATTATGCCAACATTTTCTGCTTGCCCATTTTCCAAATTTTTTGGCCAAAAATAAGACTTTTGGTCTAAAACGGGCTAAAACTGGTGCTTTTCAAAAAAAGTGATGGCACTTTCTCAAACTTGTAGTTTTTGCGGAGGTTGCGGAAATTGCCGCAGATGCTATGAGTAATTTATTACCTACAAAATCGGCTAGTGTCTGTGAAGAAGCATTTGCAAGATTCCGGACGTAGTGCAATGAGAAAAACATCAAAATAATAATATAATGTTCTAATAGTTAAATTACGGTGTATTTTTATTTAATAATTAAAGCATATAAGTTTTGTATTATTTAATATAACGTTATTTATAAGCAATCAGTCGTACTTTTACTGCCGCTTAAGCGTTAAAAAAGTAATTTTACCTCCGTTGCTAATGGCAACGCAGAGCCGTCTGAAAAGTCTTTATGTCGTAAATTGAGTAAAAAAATGTCATGTTTTCCTGAAGTTTGAAGAAAAATACAAATACATTGCCATAGTTCTTGACTGTCATAATTATTATGTATTTTAAAGCTTTAGAGCTTATTTAAAAAAATCTAATACATGGATCTTGATCATTGTTTTCTAAGCGGGCAGTTTTATTTTCAGAACTCTACGTTACATGGCATTCTTTGTGAAGTGAACTTTCAGTAATTTTCCTATAAATAATGATCTTCTGCGCTTACATCGTTTATTGTGGTCAGCAGAATAGAGTATTTTCAATCAGTGAAAGGCCATGGCAGGTTAAGATAAGTGTCCGTGCCTTTGCAACCTTTTTGCGTGTGGTTCCTGCCAGGGATGTATCTTTGCGAAAGATACTACCACAAAAAGTTTTGACCTCAAAAACTTCATAATATCTGGGAAAAAATTTTTTTTCGAAAATCTGAAAACATTTTTTTTTTCTTAATCAAGTGAACCAATTTGTTTGTATTTCACATATATTGTAAATATACTCAAGATAATTTATTATTGATATTTTCATGAAATCTTTCCATGAAGAAAACAAAAATTGATGCTTTTGAATTTTTTGAAAAATGTATATACGTACTTACACGTTAGCGACCACCTCTATTTTTTTTTACTAATTATACACCATGCAATAAGCTATAACATATATTTTTTACAAAACTCTATCGAAGAGGTAATGTAGCCAAATTGGCAAAGATAATGTTACGTGCTTACACCCCCCTTAGTAAACACCCTGTATAACACCAGGGTAACACTAAACAATAATGTATTAACTTACGTACAAATTAAAACAAATAAAGAAAAAGAGTACAAATTGGTTAGAAACTCGATATATTAATAAATATATAAATGAACAACTGCTTGGATTATACGTACAGAAAATTTTTTGGAGCAGCCTACCTATTTTTTTGAAATAACGAGATGTATTTTTCACAATACATATTTTCTACAAAGTTCTATCGGTATGGTAATACATAAAAAAATTATGTGTTTAGTAATAAGAATACATAATAAAAAACCGCTGCCCAAAGGCCAAGGAATCACTACTTCCACATCCGGATTTTCTATCCAAGTCACACAACGAAAAAATTTTATATCTGGAAATAATTGTTTATGGAACTTTAATAATATAATATTTGAAATCCTCTACCCCAAAAACCCATAAAACGATACCCCACATCGGTAGTGGGGTGGTGGTGGTGACAGGGGGTGGGGGCGCGCTGTAGATAAAGTAAAAAAATATTTTGAGGTTTCTGGTTCTTGTACACACACTAAATCACATTTTTTTTTCATCCCCTTTAATAATGGGGTGGGGGTGGTAAGGGGGTGGCTAATGCCAAAATTTTTTTTGAGACCTTAGGTTCTCTTGTCTATACTAAATATCAATTTTATGAACTCTTACCTGCTTGATTTACCTGTTTACTCCAAATTTACCCCAATTTACCCCCCAACCCTTCGACGGAACAAGATGAAAATATAATCTAGTTCTAGATCTCGTTAAAGTACATATGTGTACCAAATTTCAAGTGAATATCTCAAACGGTTCCAGAGTAAACGTGCGCACAAAAAAAGTTACAGACCGACAGACCGACAGACAGAAATTTTTGTTCGCTCAAACTTGAAATCTCGACGTTTCGTGACATTCTAAGCCTATTTGAACAATAAAATTTTTTTAAAATTTTTTTGTCGTTACCATACTTCCACTGGATGTGGAAGTAAAAACATGTTATGCTAATGATATATGATAATATTAGTCCTCTTTATCACTGTCCTCATTTATTGTAACACTGATATCTTCTGCGAATAATTCAGACAGTTTTATTGATGATTTCGGAATATCGTCGACCTTGCATATGATAAATCCATCTCTAAGTAACAGAAAACTAATTTATTTTTTTTAACTTAAACATGAATTTATCATATGCAAGGTTTCTCGACGATATTCCGAAACCATCAGTAAAACTGTTCGCAGAAGATATCAGTGATACAATAAATGAGGACAGTGATGAAGACAACTAATATTATCATATATCATTAGCGTTTTTTTATTATTATTAAACACATAATTTTTTATGTATTACCGTTTGGATGGAGCTTTGTAGAAAATATATGTATTGTGAAAAATACATCTCGCTATTTCAAAAAAATTAGTAGGCTGCTCGAAAAAATTTTGAATACGTGTAATCCAAGCAGTTGTTGTTCATTTATATATTTATTAATATATCGAATTTCTAACCAATTTATACTCTTTTTCTTTATTTGTTGTAATTAGTGCGTACGTAAATACATTATTGTTTAGTGTTACCCTGGCGTTATAATTTCCGAACCCACGATACAGGGTGTTTCCGAAGGGGGGTGACAGCACGTAACATTATCTTTGCCAATTTGACTACGTTACTCCTTCGATAGAGTTTTGTAAAAAATATATGTTATAGCTTATTGTATGGTGTATAATTAGTAAAAAAATAGAGGTGGTCGCTAACGGGTAAGTACGTATATAAATTTTTCGAAAAATTCAGAAGCATCAATTTTTGTTTTCTTCATGAAAAGATTTTATGAAAATATCAGTAATAAATTATCTTGAGTATATTTACAATATATGTGAAATTGAAACAAATTGGTTCACTTGATTCAGAAAAAATTTTTTTTTTTTGGATTTTCAAAAAAAAAATTTTTTCCCTGATATTATGAAGTTTTTGAGGCCAAAACTTTTTGTGGTAGTATTTTACGCAATGATACATCACAGGAAGGAACCACATGCAAAAAGGTTACAAAGGCACGTACACTTATCTTGACCTGCCAGGGCCTTTGATAATGTCCTTTGAATAATGTATTGAAATACTCACAATGGAGAATACCTTTACTGAATATCAGTCCTATAATCTCAACAATTGCTGAGATACGGCTATATGATGAATTTCCAACACTAGCAGAATTTGTAATGACGTGTTATGGTTCAAATTTGATTAGTTTTACTCATAGTCCAAGAGCCAGCGACAGGTTTTCATGACCAAGTCCCTCTCAAGCGATAATTAGTGGAATACATCAGAGAGTTGTATTATAAAGCCTCGTGAACATCAGCTGCGGTTCCGTGGGTGGGATGAGCGACGGTAGCCTCCCACGCACGGAGAAAAAATTTTTTTATTCATTTCCTCCTGACTAAAAATTTGTCAAACTATAGCTAATCCAATATCTCGAAGAAAAAAAGTCAGCTGACTATAACATGGTCTATTATACGTCAGCTGGTCGCTTGAACATGAAAAAAAAATTATACATTCAATGACTTCCTCTCAACTGAAAATTTACCTGATGGTAGCTTATATGCTACTATGAATGAATATAAATGTCAGCTGGCTGTACCTCGGTGGAGAGATCGTCAGCTGATACCTTGAAAGTTGTAACACAGAAGTTAGGCGGGGGCATAATTAAGTAGGGAGTTCGTTTCTAAAGAAATATTGATGAACTTTTCTCCTGATATCGATCGAAGTCATCCACCATATCAACAATTTTTTTACGGTTTTGGTTGGTTTTTGGCACCGAAAATTTATGGTTAGTGGTATACTCTCTGACAATTTTGTAAACACTGCGGCCACACACTCCCGTCATATTTGCCACTTTGTTTACAATTTCATCTTTGAATAATATAGGATTTTTTTGAATCTCATGCTTATACACGCTTAAAATCATTTCCTTGGTCTTTACGTCGAAATTAGACTTTTTCGACCTTTTTTTTAAGAGGAGACAAACAAATTTCTGTGATTCCAACCCGGCCTTTTTTAGAAAAGGCAAAAAGGGTCCATTTTCAATAATGACTAAATCTAAAGACTTCACCAACTGTTTCATACAAATGTCAAAGCCATCGGAAAATAGAGGAAACTTTTTTGGCAACATACAAGAGTTTGTTTGCCGTATGTATGGCTTTAATCGGTTGAAAAACATTAATGAGGCAAGAGTAGCGTTGTTTCAAAAAACGTACAAATTCTTGGAAAATGACGATACGTTCAAGTTGCCCAAAAAAGGTTCTTCTCTACCACCATGCAAATCTTAGCTATATCAGCAATTTTTAAGAGCATGTTACATAGCTCAAATTTGGTCGCACGCACACCTGAAAGTCCCAACTACTGATGAACCTTCAGACTATGGCTGGGTAGAAATCGACAACAGATTTGAATTCATCTAGTTTTTTGGAACTCAGTTACCAGAGTCGATTGAAGAAATAACTATTCAGCCAGAAAAAGGTAACATTTTTTTGATCATTTTGATTATGTTACACTAAATATGCATCTTAATATATTTTTTTAATTTTTGTACAGATGATGATGATGATGAAGACATGATGGCAGACAGCTCTGACAGCGACTCTGACAGTGAATCAGAGAGAGAGATGAGAATGACACAAGCCAAAGCGAGAACGAAAATTATTAAATTACATTATTATTTTTAATCACTTTAAAATGAATGTTATTTATCGAACAGCTAAGTTACGATATACTATAAATTCACTAATTTACTTATCTAAATATTTCTTCAGTTATTCAATTATATACTTAGTTTTAAAGTATCTGTACAGAATATTGATTTAATCGGAACACTCATATCGGAGCGTAATGCCGAATAATTTAAGATACGTCATTTCCTCCCGGATAAAAATTTGTAACCTGATTGTTAATATACTTCTGTAATTAATAAAAAAAATCAGGTAGCAGTAAGTCGAGGGAAAACACGTCAGCTGATACATTTAAATAGGCGATAGATGCTTCCGCCTAACTTCTGCGTTACAACTTTCAAGGTATCAGCTGACGATCTTTCCACCGGGGTACAGACAGCTGACATTTATATTCATTCACAGTAGCATATAAGGTATCATCAGGCACATTTTTAGTTGAGAGGAAATCTTTGAATGTATACATTTTTTTTTTCATATTCAAGCGACCAGCTGACGTATAATACACCATGTTATAGTCAGCTGACTTTTTTTTCTTCAAGATATTGGATTAGCTATAGTTTGACAAATTTTTAGTTAAGTGGAAATGGCCAAAAATTTTTTTTTCCGTGCGTGGGAGGCTACCGCCGCTCATTCCACCCACGGAACCGCAGCTGACGTTCACGAGGAATTATGATACAACTCCCTGATGCGTCTCACTAATTATCGTTCGAGAAGAAATTATTGACAAAATTTTCAACTGGCTCCCGGTCTATCATGTTGGGTAAATATGAAAAATATTCTTGATTTGCCAACTTTTGTTAATTTTAGTACTATTGGAAAAATTCACAAATATCCAATTTTCGAATTTTCTATCATTATATTAATAACCCTGCTTTACCAACTTAAATGAAGGAAACAAGAAAATAATATGAGACAGAAGAAGATATTGTAACAGATAATGCTTGAAAGAATAGTAACATTTCAGGTAGATATTGAGATATCCGATAAATGAATATCTGTTGATAAAGGTTGTATAATCAAAAAGATTGGGGGTGCTCATAAGTAGGTGACTGTAATGAAACGGTCACTGTAATGAAACAATTTCAGGCCAGAACAAATGGACAAATATATAGACGAATTGGCAACGTACTCATCATATCAACATCAACGTCAAAACTATGAATTTAAAAGTTATATGTAAGTAAGTAAATTTTCATATCGATATGGAATCACTTTCACTAGAGCAGATTCCCGTAATCTGCCATCAGTTGATAGTGAAATGATAAATAATTTTTACTCAGATAATATTGATTTCATCATTACTGAAATAAACAATAGCACATGAAAGACTCGAAAGAGGTTATGCTCTTTTATTTATTTAACATTTGTTTTTGATATTGCAAACTCACTTCACATACTGCCACCTTACTAAAATTCTAAGGGAGGTATTGAACCTTGGCTTAACTTCTAGGTGGTAATATGTCCAATGTTGTTAAAGTAGAAACGTTGGCTAGCATACAGCAGGAGCTGGTCGTGCGGTAATTTAGAACTGCTCACTATACTTATAGTTGAGCAGCTTAGGGCGCCAGAAACCTAAATATATGCCTTACGTTTCCTAGTAGCGCTTAATTTCCATACACTTCTGAAAGTATAGCAAAAAACAGGCACATATTTAAATAAAATACTAAATTGAATGATTTTTTGCTCAAATTTAATAAATACACAGAAGGGCTGGTACAATATCTAGAAGTAAATACTAGTAAATCTAAAAGTTTTAACTATAAATTTGTGGCTTTTAGTGCAACAAATGTAGTACTTAATTCAAAGTTTTCACACAAAACTTTAAAATGTATTAATACCACTAATGAAAATCCCAATGATGCGAAAGAAGAAAGTGTTCTATCGAATTCGAACATAAACCTAGAATCTGTTAATGTTGAACTTACCGATTCAACTTCGGAATATGTGAATAATTCGCCATTAAGCGTCGACCTCAACGAAGCTCACTTTTTATGCCTAGGACAACTGACGACGCCATTCCCAATGCCTCTATAAGATACGGGAAGACAGCAATAGGATCTAATAAACTCAACATAATACATCAAAATGTCCAATGTATAAGTAACAAACTTTCAATACTTGAAGTATTTTTGAATGAAGTGAAATGTGACGTATTTTGTGTTTCGGAACACTGGGCTAAATCCGATCAAATACAATCGATTCAAATTGATGGTTATGTCCTTAAGGAGTATTTTTTTAGAAGTTCACTAAAAATGGTGGAACCTGTATTTACGTACGGAATGCAATTGAGTGCTGTGAGCTTAGTTATATAAACAATTATCAACAGAAAAACATTTTGAATGTGTAGGTGTTAAATAAGAACGAATCCATACTGATTTTGGCATTATATAGGAGCCCAGATGGTAATATTTACATATTCTTAGGTAAGTTAAATATAGCAATTAATCTACTGATAACAAACAACAAACATCTTAAAATAGTCATCTGTGGAGATTTCAACATACATATTTTAAAGCCATCCAAGAACTTAAACAATCTTTTAGATATTTTAAATTCTTATTGTATTGACCTTGTATTCAAGGTACCCACGAGAATTAATAATTGCTTAGATAACATATGTACGAATTTAGATGAAACTATTTACAACAATAATATAATTGAAAATGGTATTAGTGATCATAATGCACAGCTCTTGTCTGTTTTTAAGAATCCTTATCACACAAAAAGAACTTTGATATATAGATCCTTAGACAATACAGAAAATATAGTTATTTTTGTAAATTATTGGCTTTGGAATATTGGAGATATTTAAAAAATGACAGTTACGATGTAAACAAAAAATTTGACCTTTTCATTTATACCTTCTTACATTACTTTGAATTGGCATTTCCTGTGAAAACAAGAAGTATCAAAAACAGTGATTGTAATAACACTTCAAAAAAATGGCTTACAAAGGATCTAAAAATATCCGCACAAAAGTTAAAAGATTTATACCCTCTTACTTTATGGGTCATTCAAAAATGACGTCCATACTTTGCCCGGGGGAGGGGGGTCTAGATTTTGTGACAACATGGGACAGCAGGGAGGGTGGGGGTTTGATGAACTGCACGTCCACTTGGAGAGAGAAAAAACGTACGAGCTCCCACGTAGCGAATTTTACATTGCTATTATAATTACCAAAATTAATGAAAACATTTATATATATAGGATGGTTAAAACCGAATTTGGACGTCAATCTGAGGGGGTTAAATATTTGTAACAGTCTGGGATACCGGGCAGGGGGGGGGGGGGGTCATGAAAATTCTAGATTTTCTGTGGACGTCATTTTTGAATGACCCCTAACTGGAAATCAGGATATTATAGAATATTACAAAAAGTATAAATTTCTATATTGGCAACTGCTGAGCAAGGCGAAAAAAAAATGTATCACGACCACATTTTACAAAACTCTGAAAATAAGTCTAAGACTGCTTGGAAAATAAACAAGAACAAAGAAAGAGACAACAAACAAATTATTTTAAATATTGAAAATGTTTTGCATTCCGATCCCACAACCATAATTAATAAAGTTAACGATTATATTAACACTATTTCTAAACTTTTATTAACAGATATGAACCACCAAAATAAAGAACACAAATAAATAAAAACAAATTTTCATTTTTTTTTCAACCAGTTGATGGACTTGAAATATCTGATATAATAAAAGGTTTAAAAAATTCAAGCTCCCATGATAACATTAGTGTTAATTTACTAAAAAAATGTCTACCGGTAGTAATCAAACCTTTATGTCTAATAAATAATTCTTCCTTCTCCGAAGGTACGTTTCCTGAGACTTAAAATTTCAAAAATTAGACCGGTTTTCAAAACAGGTTGTAGAAACAAAGTTGATAATTATAGGCCCATCTCTATTCTAAGTTCATTTTCCAAAGTGTTTGAAAAATGTGCATCTAACAGGTTAATAAGTTTTTTTTATAAATATGGTTTATTTAATAATAATCAATTTGCTTTTCGGAGAGGCCGCTCCTCTACTATTGCTGTCACTAAATTCTTGACAGAGTTATATGACAACTTAGACAATAAAAATAAATGCTTAGGGATATTTTTAGATCTCAGTAAAGTCTTTGATCTAGTTACTTTTGCAGAAATTAGAGAATTATGGCATCCGAGGTGTATCACTAGAATGGTTTAGGAGTTACTTACATGCTAGAAAACATTATGTAAAAGTAGAGAACATCAAAAATAATCAAATGAAACTTACAGTAGGTGTGCCACAATGGTCTGTCCTGGGACCACAACTGTACATAATTTACGTTAACAATTTTTGTAGTACAAATTCCATTCTTTTTGCGGATGATACGTCTTTACTTATCATCGCCCAAAGAACTGATGATTTAATTTCAAAGGCAAACGAACAATTAGGAAGTGCTCACTATTGGATTACCGAAAACAGCCTCATATTAAATATTA
Source organism: Rutpela maculata (assembly GCA_936432065.2). Lineage (NCBI taxonomy): Eukaryota > Metazoa > Arthropoda > Insecta > Coleoptera > Cerambycidae > Rutpela > Rutpela maculata. Next base: position 75,963,684 of record OW386286.2, on the reverse strand, counting down.
ATAAATCCATATTCATTCACTTTAATACAGGTAAAATTAATGTTAACCAGAGCCTCTTAATAAAATCTAATGAAGGATCCATTCGACAAGTTCCATACACGAAATTTTTAGGGTTGAACATTAGTGAGAACTGTACTTGGACTATAAATAACGAATTCTGTAAAAAAATAGCTCCAATAAGTTATTGTATAAGTCAGTTACGGTAAGTAAATCAGTATTAATTACATACTATTACGTATATTTCGAGTCAATTATTAGTTACGCCGTAATTGCTTGGGGTTCTTCCCCTGATATGTTGGGAGTTTTTAAATTACAGAAGAGAGCTCTGCGTTTAATAGCGGGAGTAACCAGGCGAGATATTTACAAAAAGTATGAAATACTTACGCTATGAAAATATCTAGCAATTAAAATGTATAATAATAAACTACCGGATTCGTACAAGTCTATTGACGAGAAACATTTTAAAATAAAAATAAAGCATTTATTGAAAACTAAAGCATACTATTCAACTAATGAGTACCTTAATGATACTTTGTAATACCTAAATTTTGTATAATTTAATTTTAATTTGTATCTATGTGCTGCTGTATATTTTAATCTTTTTTTTATTACTTTATTTGTTTGCTTATACATTGTTACTGTATAACTATATTTAATCTGATACTTCAGATATTATTTTGACTTGTCCTATATAGTGTATATGATCGATTGGATAAATACATTATTATTATTATTTTGTTAAAAACCAGTCACCCTTCTCTGTGGCTCCGATCCTCACAGAGGGGAGTTGGTAATACCGGCAGCCACGCCCCACACCCGTGGGGTAAGTGACTACTGGGTCCGGGAATCGTGTGCCCTGAACAGACGTAATGAACCGAGAATGACGGCCTTTTGCATTCTGCCGGCTTCTTCTTATTATTATTATTTTTTTTTTCGGGAAGCACGCTGCCGGACAGGACTTGCGTGGCCTCCGACACCTCACGGTAGCCGCGCTGGCAAATTACTTACAGCCACACTCCACGACCTGTAGAGTTAATGACTGTAAATACTTAAATCGTGTGCCCTAAGTAGACGAAGGGACACCAAGATAACCGCCTTCTACATCTGGCCTGCCAACCATTCTGCCGAATTCTGACAGGCCGGTATGATCTTCAATTCTGAGAGCAGCGAAGGTTTTATCCTTCCGAGTACGCCGATTATTAGGACGACCATCTTGACCGAGTAGTCTGGGTACAGCACTTGGAGCTCATACCGGAGATCACGATATTTGATCCGGTTTTCCCCCTCCTTCAAAGCGATGTTTGTCTCAGCAGGTGCTGAGAATTCGATTACAAACAACACTTTGTTCTGATGGTCGAGGAGGACTATGTCAGGCTTGTTGGCTTGGATTAGCATGACAGTCGGGAACGAGTAGTTCCAATAAATTCGGCACCTCTCGTTCTCGACTACGGACTCAATATCTCCGGAAATGTAAGGCAGCACTTGTGTTTGATCTACCCCGTACGAGTGCCGTAGATCGTAGTATAGCACTCGTAAAGCCGCGTTATGGCGGTGGATGTAGGCCGAAATTGCGTATATTGGGCATGCTGAAAGCAAATGCATCAGCGATTCCGGCGCCTGATGGCAGGTCCTGCAGTTGATATCAGGGACCTCTACACCCATTACGCGGCTCCGGTAGACCAAGGTGTTTATGGCACCATCCTTATTATTATTATAATTATTATTATTTTACTCAAAACCAGTCGCCCTTCTCTCTGCCTCTGGGAGTGGAAATATCGTAATATTGAGGAAACATCCGCCATCTTGAATTCTGAGCTTCCGGTCAAAATTTGGGCGTGTCAACATCAAAATTCAAGTTCAGCTGATCCGATTTAGTAAAAAAAGCTCGTTTGGCAAAATGTTACTCAAAATGCCGCTAGAATTAAAACTATCGAAAAGTGAACCAGTCTATAAGTAAAGTTATATTTTGCCTTAACTAGTGCTAGTAAGACTAAACTATGTTGTTTTTTATAGTTGAAATAGGCAGAACCTTGATCATTGGGAGCATTAATGGTGCATTCCACAATGTCTCAAAATCTCTTGCAATTTCTAACCATTCAGCAGCTGTGGTTGGAACCTACTAAAAATAAGATGTATAAATTGAATATACATTTATGCATAGGGGCTCATATCTTCAAATACTCTTCCGTAAGTTCCTCATATATTACTTCACAAATCACTGAAATGAATAATGAGATAGTGTTTTCTGAAACTCGGCAGTTGTACATCAAACTGCGATAGCTTTCACCAGTAGCTAGATATCTTAAAGTGATTATTAATTTGTCTGTAGCTGAATAGTCTCTCGACAATATGAATATTTTGTTATCCTATGTTCAATCTTTTTTAAAAGTTTCCCAAATGTACTTTCATTCATTCTTAAGTAATTTATATATTTTTCTGTTTTGATTTAACCACGATCTTACCCACCACCACCGTGGTCCTTTTCTCAACTGCATATCCATGAGACTACGAGACTAGCAGCAGCAATGATTAAACTTATTGTAGCTGCAATAATCCAGGCGTTTTAATTGTAAAACCGCTGCCCAAGGAATCACTACTTCCACATCCAGATTCTCTATCCAAGTCACTCACAACGAAAAAACTTTGTATGTAAAAATAATTGTTTATGGAACTTTAATAATATAATATTTGAAATCCTCTACCCCAAAAACCCATAAAACGATACCCCACATCGGTAGTGGTGTGGGGGTGGTGATAGGGAGGTGGTAGTGGGGGTGGATGAAGTAAAAAAATATTTTGAATTTTCTGGTTCTTGTACATACACTAAATCACATTTTTTTTCATTCCCTTTAATAAGGAGGTGGGGGTGGTAATGGGGGTGGCTAATGCCAAAAATTTTTTTGAGACCTTAGCTTCTCTTGTATATACTAAATACCAATTTTATCGACTCTTACCTGCTTGATTTACTCATTTACCCCAAATTTACCCCAATTTACCCCCCAACCCTTCGTCGGAACAACATGAAAATATAATCCAGTCCCAGATCTTGTTAAAGTACATACGTGTACCAAATTTCAACTCATTATCTTAAACGGTTCCAGAGTAAACGTGCGCACAAAAAAAAGTTACAGACAGACAGACCGACAGACAGACAGAAATTTTTTTCGCCCAAACTTAAAATCTCGACGTTTCATGACATTTTAAACAATAAAAATTTTTAAAAAATTTTTGTCGTTACTATACTTCCACTGGATGTGGAAGTAATTAAGTCTTAAACAAGAAAACATACACAGAATACCACTTAATGCGGTAATTTAATAGACAATCGTAAGAAAAATGTTAAAAAAACACTTTTTTTTATTATTTTTTGTGCGTGAAACATTATATTTGTGGTAATAGTTAAAAAAACCGCTGCCCAAGGAATCACTACTTCCACATTCAGATTCTCTATCCAAGTCACTCACAACGAAAAAAGTTTGCATGTGGAAATAATTGTTTATGGAACTTTAATACTATAATATTTGAAATCCTCTACCCCAAAAATCCATAAAACGATACCCCACATCGGTAGTGGGGTGGGGGGTGATAGGGGGGTGGTAGTGGGGGTGGATGAAGTAAAAAAATATTTTGAGGTTTCTGGTTCTTGTACATACACTAAATCACAATTTTTTTTCATTCCCTTTAATAAGGAGGTGGGGGTGGTAATGGGAGTGGCTAATGCCAAAAATTTTTTTGAGACCCTAGCTTTTCTTGTATATACTAAATACCAATTTTATCGACTCTTACCTGCTTGATTTACCCATTTATCCCAAATTTACCCCAATTTACCCCCCAACCCTTCGTCGGAACAACATGAAAATACAATCTAGTTCCAGATTTCGTTAAAGTACATACGTGTACCAAATTTCAAGTCAATATCTTAAACGGTTCCAGAGTAAACGTGCGCACAAAAAAAAAGTTACAGACAGACAGACAGACAAACAGACAGACCGACAGACAGACAGACCGACAGATAGACAGACAGACCGACAGATAGAAATTTTTTTTCGCTCAAACTTATAATCTCGACGTTTCATGACATTTTAAGCCTATTTGAACAATAAAAATTTTTAAAAATGTTTTTGTCGTTGCTATACTTCCACTGGATGTGGAAGTAAAATTGACCTCTGTGCTAAATTCGCGCCCTACGAATTTTTTTTTTATTGTGTTTATTCGAACGTCTTGAATAACATTTGGTATTTACGCTATTAACTCATTTTCTATGGCACAAACGGGAACAACACCTATTATAAAAGTTGTATATCTGTAAATTCTCTACCTTAAAGATCCTATACATTTTTTTTCGTACGCCTAACCGTTTTGGAGATACGAACGCAGTTACCACCAGCATCAGTTAAATTCAATTTTTTGCAACTGTACGAGGGGTTGTGCAGGAAAATGTAGCTGTAGGAAAGTAGGACTGAATTGTTCAACATCTTGTGGCCATTGCCACTGTCATTCCTGCTTGAATACCGCACCAATAATTGCTATGAATGACGAAATGGACGACGTAGAATCTTATCAGAATGAAAGTAATTACAACGATTTGTCATTGGACGATAACGCTTCAGATACTGAAGAAGTCGAAAATATTGACTATTTTCAGATCCGGCATGGATTAGGCCTCTAGGGAAAGCATGTAAAAAAAGCACGTCGAGCATTCTACCTCTAAGTTGGTACAGAGATGAATGCATTTTTTGACTTATTCACTGTAAATAAATGTAAATAAAATGTATAAGACATTCTGGTAGAGAATAAAGATCATCAAGCTCTATAACAGCAATATTTAAGTTTTATTCTGAGCCATAGAAAGCAAGGTAATTGCAAAATATGTGGTGCGAAAGAGGTTTGGCGCAACTAAATGCATTTTTCACTTAGTCCGCGTCGTATCTCCAAAACGGTTAAGCGTATGAAAAAAATGTAGAGAATTTGTAGATCTACAACTTTTAAAATAGGTGTTGTTCCAGTTTGGGCCATAAAAACTGAGTTAATCGCGAACCAGCGGTTTCCGCGGCCTTCCGACGCGGTTTTCACGAACTCCTCCAGGTGTATCGTGGCGTAACTACCAAGTGTTATTCAAGACATCCAAATAAACAAAATAAAAAGAAATTTTTTCGTAGGACACGAATTTGGAAGCAAAAGACTAAAACGCCTGGAGTTCAACTGAGTTTTTTCACTTTAACTTGTTAGCCGTATTGATATGAATCGAGAATATTCTCAGCGACTAACATGAGCAGAATAAGTTAGGTTAATGTATTATTGTTTATTTTGATTGATGCAGTAAAATTTGTCTTTACGAAGTTGCCAAAACTTGTTCAATATTATTGCAATTACAGAAATTGACAGATGAAAAACGTACTGTTGAGGAAAATTTCCTGCAAGTAATTGCCACTGCAACATCTTACTCGCAAGAAAATTGCAGACTGTGAAGCTGGTATAAGGAACACCGTGTACGTCTTTAACTGACTACTCGCAGAACGTACTTTATTATTATAATTAATACTTGGATCCATCTGTGATTTATTTTGTCATTAAAAGGTTATCTATAGGTTAGTACATTACAATAGAATATATTAATGGAAACTCTTAAAACACAAAAAAAAATCTGCTACAAAATTTAGGATAGGACTAAACCATGCCTAAAGTATTTTTTGTGTGTTTAATTCAAATTTTCAATTTAAAAAATTTTCTGCCGCATAGATTTCGAGTAAATCCCGGTTTTTACCTTCAAAATAAGGGTTTTTGACAATTTCTGTAGACCTGTATAATTATACAATTATACATGCCTACGATGATAATTAAATTTTGGGCACTTCTGGGCTGATAATTAATTTTTATGGTAATAAAATTGAACATTTAAAAAGATCTATAGTAAAGTTTCGTGCACATTTGTGCCAATTTAAAATAAATTTTTAATTAAATATATAATTCACTATAGTTTCACCTATAAAATATTTAGTTTATAAATTTATATTATTTTAATCATTCTTTATAAAAAATAATATAAAAATAACTTTTCAAAACTTTCAGTCAATGTTTCTACCCATATAAAACGGCTTCTTTATAATAAGCAATATTAATATTATAATATATTAATAAAATTGCAAAGTTTAATTTCTTATTAATATAATTGTTCCATACCTACAACTAAACAATTTTTAAGGTTTGATTTTTTAAAATTTTTATATAAACCTTAGCCAATTTGCTGCCAATTTGCCAAAGGCTATAGCGGGATAAGAAGATGAAAATTGCCCCCGCCTGAATTTTTATTTCGAATTGGCCATTCGAAACAACATTTGAAAAGCCCTTCAGCCAAATTTTCAGTCTCCTGCTCGACTGTTTGCTTCAAAAAATCTGAAAAAATTCACGGACGTGTGTTTTTGGGAAAGAAAATACTCTGATTTTTTTTCAGATTTTTCGGATCAAAACTGGGGCCAGGAAAAATATTTGAATTTTTTAATGATTTTTTAAGCAATGAAGGTCATATTTGGCTAACTTCTAAATAACAATTTTTTGTGTACTTTTTTCCGTACTTTCGAATGCCGGTGTCAGGATTAACATTTTCAGATCGGAACATGTTCAAAATTTGAAAAAACCGTTTTTTTCCGCATTTTAGCCTCCTCACAATGAAATTGTGGGAGTTTACTAAAATTGGTCCAAAATAGAAAATTGAGATAACATCAAATCTTTACGTTTTGAGGTCCCAGGAATTCAAAAAAGTGGTTTCTGAAAAATGTCTGTTTATGTATGTGTGTGTATGTGTGTATGTATGTTAGCACGATAGCGCCGAAACTACTAAACGGATTTGGATGAAGGTTTTTTTAGTGCTCCAGAAGATCTGAAAAGATTTTGGTTGAGATCGGATTACGTTTAGTGCCGTTTTGGCACAAAAAGTTGTTTATTTTATGATTACTAACAATTTGTAATCGAACCATTCAAAAAGTAATAAAAATTCCGATTTCAACGATATATCACACTTACACCCTTTCGTTTTTAAATATGTCCTTTCGAATGACCAATTCGAAATAAAAATCCAGGCGGGGTCAATTTCCATCTTCTTGTCCCGCTATAGCCTTTCAGAATTTTTGTCGATTTTACCGGGTTTTAACTCCCTAGTACATATTTTGTTTTATAATTTTTAGAAAAAATAGATTTTTTTTTGAAAATGAATCTAGTTTGCTGAGTCTCAGCTTCTTAAATCTATCATCATCAAAGAAGTTCCGACACATATCTTTATAGTCGAGAGAACGAACCTTTTGCTAATTTTATAATTCGTCCAATCCCAGAGCTGCTTTGTACTAACACATTTCTTGGTTCTATGCATTATATCAAGATTTACGTCACATCTTAAACAATTATTTGTGTTCGACATTCTATGGTTTTTAAGTTTTTGAGCTACTGGATGATTTTCATCAAGAGCTGTATACATAATGGATCTCATTTTGTAGGAATATTATCATTCGTACTCACTTTCCATATTCTTTCTCAAATTTGCATCAGATATTTTTGTTTAATTTTGTTGGCCATTAAGGATTTATTTATAAAGTTTGATTTTAGTATTTCACCCTTTTGGAATGTAATGTTACTTTTATTTATGCCTTTTAGAATGTTTTTAAGTGCAGGGGGTTTATTATGGTTTTTAGACCATGTGCCAGACCTATCAGTCATTATAATTTGGGGGGACTGAATGAAACTTTTACCACGGGTTTCTGAGGTCATATGGAGCAAAAAATGCAGGGGGGTCCATCATGAGGAGGTAGCTTTCAAATATGGCGGCCGTTCAAAATGGTGGCCCGATTATGAATATTTAAATTCAATTATCTCGTGATCGGATGGAGCAAACTCGAAAAAACGAATAATTTGCGTTTTACTGTTTATTGGATTTACGGTTGGGTATATTTAGAACATGTTCTGAATAAGAGTTTTAGAGAAACATCTCACCTTTAAAATGAAAAAAAGAAGTTGAAGATCGGATCAATAGAACCCGACATTTCGAGATTCAAAGTGAACGGGGCGGGGTTGAGTATTAATACTGTCTTTTAAAATAATAGGGTTTATCTATCTGTCCGTATAATTTTATTGTTTTTTGCATTTTATTTTATATTATTTATTTCATATTTCAGGTAATAGTGTGACTCCTCCAAAGAAAACATCCTACTCCAAAAAAGTTGAAAATTGACCGTAGCTGCATCATTTGTGAAAATTCTATACCGGTTAATCTACACCACTCCAAAGACTCGGACTCATGGAATGCTTTGTACAATGCCGCGATACTAAGAAAATTTGAACCAATAATAAAACTGCACGAGGGGTTATCTGACTAACAAAGACGTAGGAAAGGTCTAACTCATTTATATCATCCCATTCCAAAAACCCAGAGTACAGAACTCTCATGCAGGCTCCATACACGAGCTTGTGTAAGCGAACTGAGCGGTTGTAGTGCTTACCAGCAAGAACTTTATCAATGGAGCATATAGTCTATCTTGAGCTATAGACAATATTGACTTTATTCATACTATTACTGAGGAGCTTGATTAAGAAATTAAGAAGTATCTCCAGCCCTTGAAAGTCATCAAATGACAAATGTTGATATTCGGTGGCCAAATTTGTTCTACCGAGGAAATGGAATTCTTTATTGAACTCTTCAGAATATCAGCTGCTACTTCAATCTGACATTGAGACCACTCTATTCTTTGTTTTAATATAGTCACTAGCTAGGCTTCAAAGGTGTAATTGGAAGGAGCTATATAAACCTTGTTATTAACGTTGACACATATTAACAGACCACCGAAATTTTTGTCTAATTTATCTTCTTTGGAGTAAGGATCTGAGGAAGTTGCTGTACCTTCTGTGGTGGTTTCCTGGTGTATGACTTGTAGCAGGAATGATGATAGTGAGCCTCACCAGCGACAATATCTCGTGAAGTAATTGCCATGATTTTACTATCCATTCGCTCGAAGTGTCTTGTCCGCTCTGAGATCAATGAACTTGACAGACTTCTCTCTTGTCCTCGAACTTTGGGAGTATTTTCCTGGCTTGTCACAAAAGATGCAGATCTCCGGATAAACACGCCCTGTAGTACTGGCATTTTTCCTATCGGGCAATGATCTTCTCATAGATGACGGAGTTCCGTTGATGTTTCTATTATCTTCATCAGGTGAAGAACCTTTATCTGCGGCGCGAGCGATTCTTTATAGATTTCTTTTGTGAACTAAAGTTTTGCGACATTCTTTATGGTAGTTAACGTCAGGTATTTGTTGGTCAGATAACCCCTCGTGCAGTTTTATTATTGGTTCAAATTTTCTTGGTATTGCGGCATTTTACAAAGCATTCCATAAGTCCAAGTCTTAGGAGTGGTGTAGAATTTTCACAAATGATGTAGCTACGGTCAATTTTCCACTTTCTTGGAGAAGGATCACTGTTTTCTTTGGAGGAGTCACCCTATTACCTGAAATATGAAATTTTTTTTTTTTTTTTTTTTTTATTTATAAACACCCCTTACAGGACATTTACTTATATTACAATCTGATCATCAAGTCGATCAATGAGTAATTTATCTCTTACTTAAATTGTTACTTTAAAAAAAACTTGAATATAAGGATTAACTCACTAGTGTTCCTTAATATCTAGTAACTTAACTACACTATTCTTAGCGTGTGTATCACATTCGCACAATGTTCTGTTCATTATTGACAATAGTCACTAGGCTAACTCAAAAGGCTTTACCCTCTTGAGTCTTCTTACTATATTGGCGTTATCGAGGAGCTGGATGGCCTCGACGTTCCCATGTTGGTGGAGTCGATGTTCATGACTCCTTGCGAATTTGGTAATCGTCTGGTCAACAGTATCCATCTGAAGATCACGATGGAGGTCACTATTTCTGACGTACCAAGGCGCATTGACGATGCTCCTCAGCACCTTATTCTGGAACCTCTGGATTATTAGGGTGTTTGTCTTGCTGGCACAACCCCAGAGCTGTATGCCATAAGTCCATACTGGTTTAAGGACTTGTTTGTACAGCAGTATTTTGTTATAAGTTGATAGGCTGGAGTGCCTACCAAGTAACCAGTACATTTTCCTAAATCTTATATCCAGCTCTTCCTTTTTCTTTTTTACATGAACCTTCCAGCGAAGTCTTGCATCTAATGTGATACCCAGGTATTTTGCCGAATTGGCATAAGGAATCTGGGAATTATTTATGCTGATTGGGATCTGTTGCTCACCTTTATTTGTAAAGTTTATATGGACTGATTTAGTTTCATTCAGTTTAATACGCCATCTTTTGGTCCAATTGTTAATTTGGTTGACTGATGTTTGCAATTTATTCGCAGCTTCTTCATGAGTTTTACCCACCGCTAAAATGGCGGTATCATCTGCAAAAGTGGCTATGGTATCTTGTTCAAACTGTGGTATATCTCTTGTGTATATCAGATACAAGATGGGTCCTAGAACGCTACCCTGTGGGACTCCTGCTTTGATTTCTTTCAGTTCGGAATAAGCTTCATCTTGTTTGACTCTGAAGAACCTTTCGGAGATGTATGATTTCAGTAGTTCCGAGTATTGCTGCGGGAGCAGCATATTCAGTTTATAATTTAAGCCATCATGCCATACTTTATCAAAGGCCTGTGCAACATCTAGAAAGATGGCTGAACAGACTTCTTTGTTCTCTAACGATTTTTCTATTATGTCAGTAATTCTATGAACCTGGTCTATGGTTGAGTGCCCTTCTCTAAAGCCAAATTGATGATTTGGGATTAGGTTCCTTTGTTCAATAATGGGTTTCAGTCTTTTTAGGAGAATTTTTTCAAATAATTTTGATAATATGGGCAATAGAGAGATTGGCCTATAAGATGACACATCATGGGGGGCTTTGCCTGGTTTGTGAATCATGATGACTTCTGCTACTTTCCACATCTTAGGGACATACCTCAGTCTGAATGCGGCATTAATTATATGTGAGAGTTTGATTATTGCTTTCCTCGGAAGTTGTTTTAACACTTCTCCAGTTATTAAATCAAAGCCAGGAGCTTTCTTAGGATTAATATTTGTTTTTATTTCATCGGCAATTTCCTTTGGGGATGTTGGTTTAATGTTCATATTTTCTCTGTTATCTACTTCCCAGTTCAATAGGTCTTGTCCTTCGTTTGGTTGGAATGTGTTTTCAAGGTGTTCTGCGAATCTATTAGCTTTCTCCATATTATTTCTGGCCCAGCTGCCATTTGCATTTCTGATTGGATGGTTTTGCACGATTGGCCTTTTTAATCTCTTAGTGGCTTTCCAGAGTGAGTAGTCGGTGCTTTTATCATTTGTCAACTCACTCAGGTATTCACTAATGGAGTCGTTTTTAATTCTTTCTATCTTTCTTTTAAGCTGTTGTGTGGCATTATTAAGGTTGGTTTTATCTGCTGGAAATCTGGACTGGTGCCATTTTTTTCTGAGTTTCCTTTTTTCTAAGATCAAATCTCTTATTTCCTTCGGATAATTGTTTCCCTTTCTTCTTTGGAAGATGGAAGGGGTATTATTCCATGCTGCCTGTTGTATGTTGGAAACGAATTGTTCTACCTCGTCATCTAGCTGTTCTATTGTTCTCATCGGTGCTGTTAAGTTGATTGCAATATCCAAGTCCAGTCTGAAGCTTTGCCAGTCTGTTTGTCGGTTTGTTAATCTAGGAGTATTTTCCTTATGGATTATGGAATCGCTGAGGGTGAGAAGAATGGGAGAGTGGTCTGAGTTCATGTCCCATGCCTCCTCAGTCTGGATATAATTTGCTGAGATATTTCTTACTATAAAAAAATCTATTAAGTCTGGGATTTTATTTATGTCTGTGGGCCAGTAGGTTGGCTTGCCAGTTGAATGTGACTCACATTTTAATTGGTTCATTGCTTCTCTTAGATTTCTACCCTTAGATGTAGTTAGTCTAGAACCTCAATGAGTGTGTTTTGCATTGAAGTCACCTCCAATAAATGAAATAAGCAATATAAAATAAAATGCAAAAAATGATAAAATTATACGGACAGATAGATAAACCCTATTATTTTAAAATACAGTATTAATGCTCAACCTTGCTCCGTCCACTTTGAATCTCGAAATGTCGGGTTCTATTCATCCGATCTTCAATTTCTTTTTTACGTTTTAAAGGTGAGATGTTTCTCTAAAACTTTTATTCAGAACACGTTCTCGATATACCCAACCGTTAGTCCAATAAGCAGTAAAACGTAAATTTCAAAAAACCCAATTTTTCGTTTTTTCAAATTTTGACCGATAAATACTGGTTGTTTGGTCATAAACATTACAAACAAAATTGTATTCAATTCATTAACCTACATTTAGAAACAAAATTCAAGATTGCTCCACCCGATCTCGAGATAATTGAATTTAAAGATTCGCAGTCGAGCCGCCATTTTGAACGGCCGCCATATTTGAAAGCTACCTCCCCATGATGGACCCCCCCCCCCCGACTTTTTTGCTCCACATGAGCCTAGAAACTGCTGGTAAAAGTTTCATTCAGTCCCCCCAAATTATAATGACTTTAGGAGGTCTGGCACATGGTCTATTTCGACTTATCACAATAGCTGTTGTGTTTTATAAAGAAATACAAATCCTTGACCTGTACGTTTATTAAATTCAAACCCCCTTTTTGACACGGCAGATAGAAATGTTCTCTTGCTGTTCTATATCGATGAGGAAATTTCCTTTATCACGCAAAATTTAAAAAACCCAATCGTTTAAAATGTCTTCTATACATAATAAATGAAGTTTTTGTTTCACTGTTGTATCGATATATTCTAAATGTTCTATGAAATAATAAATATATATCAGTCTGGTTCTGAGCGCACCTCCTGCAGACATATGAGAATGTAAAAATAACATAATTAAATAATTTTCACATTATGGTTACAGGTTATTTATGATGATTTAATTGCAGTAATTAATTTTTGCATAGATTGCTTATGTAAGTATTATATTTATTCAAAAGCAATCGTATTCTTAGCTTCTGTTTGCCTGATTTACTAATTATATCAATTTGATTTAATTAAATAGGTAGGTATATTAGAACCTGATAAACATTCTTGTACATGAGTCCGTTTTACGGCACGCTGCTAGAGTTTGTAAAAATTATCAGCACTTTCTTCTTTCATTATTCATTCATTACTCATTAGAGCAGTACCAATAAGCTCGCGAGACTCTTCAAAACACCTCATTTCTTAACCTTTCACAAAAAATAGTCTTTCCAATAATTTTTAATTGTTATTAATATTCTTCTAAACTACTAAATTGGTAAATTAAATTGCTAGGACAAATTTTATGTTGAATATTTTGAAAATGAAAGAAGGTATTAGATGAACTGTTCGATATTTTTTTGCAAATTTCATCCAAAACAAACTGTCGAGCTATATGGGAATGCGTTGAATACATGACGCAAATTGGAACACTTGCAATTTTACAAAATTTCATTGATTCTGAAAATGCAAAAAAAACAAAGGTAGATTTCTATCTATTATATTAGGATGATCTATGAAAAAAATTGAAAGAAACTTTTTGGACATTTTTTATTATCTATAATATTTCTAGAAATACATTCCTTTTTTGAAAGGGAGCAACTTTCACATATTGATCTGTCATTCTTCCGTGAACAGTTGAATAAAATGTTTTTATTCGAATTCGATTCAGCAGATATATCTCCAACCGCAGTAATACCCGTGTTATAAATATTGTAATAAAATTTTTTAAGTGTGAATAACGACTTTATGTCAATTTTACCTATTCAATGTGTTATCGAATGAGGACCAATATAAATTTAACAATTTTCAAGTGACTTTCCTAAAATATGATTTTTATGTAAAACGCCAAATGAAAAAAATCATTGATTTAAAGTTTCAAATTCCAACTTCTCTCTTATATGGTACTAATAGTTGAAATTGTATGAGTATTTTTAACTGATGATTCAAAATTTTAGTGGAAAACTTAATTATTATTTAAAAAATTTTTATTTTGGGTTGCTGAACCTAAAAGGCATTCATCAGGAGTCCCTCATGGTTTTATCCCTTCCACAGTTCTCTTTAAATTTATATCTTCGACAACCCCACCCACCATACAATTAACATAATCCTCCTATATACAGATGACATACTTTAACTTTATGGACAATCCTTCTTCGCACACAAAAATAGGATATTTCTTGAACAAACTAACGGACTATTACGTAAATGGAAAATCACGATTAACGCAGACAAGACGGAAAATTTACAAACACCAAAACGATTACAAAATTCAAAATATTGTCACGCAGTAATTTCAATTTATTCAGAATTTGTTTGAGACACGTAGTACATCATTAAATAAATAAGTATTATAAGATTTGATAAGTGAAATTAACTTGAAACAAAGTTGAATTAGAGAACAAAGGAACTGTAGAGTCAGAAAGAAGCTGGCACGCACGTTCACCTCATGCTACTTTGTAATAATGATGAAATGCTGATTTGGCAAAAGTTAACAACTGGGACAAATTTGGGTTTTGGCTTAGGGGGCGGATTAATGGTGGCTTGGTGCGTGGCCCAACTCCCCTCCTAGGAGGGTACAAACCAAGTACAAACTATTTGATCTTGTTTGTTTTTTTGTGTCAATAAACCGGTACCTTGTTTTCTACCACAATGTTTTATTTACAAAGTATTCATTTAATTCATTAAATTCAAACCCTCTTGCGAGCAAGCGAGTATATTAAAGGAACCCCGTCTTAGCGGCCCAAGGGTCGTGACAATATACAACACTGAATTACAAGAACATAACACAATAAAATATTGTGATGTGTTGCCACCCCTAGAATGAATTCAATTAATTCATTGTGTATTTGCACCTACTCGAGAAAGAACCTACCAGAAGTTAGTTCTAAAGTGATATCTGAAATTATCTAGATAATGGTGGCGTCATCACAGAAAAATCGATATCTGTCATTTTTAGGTATAAGAGACCGACCGCATTCTCGGCGGGTAGTTCAGAAAGTACATAAAGTTTTGAAGTTTTGGATTTGACAAGTGAGAAGTGAGGTTAAGAGTACAAAGTGATAAACATTGTTATTTTTAGTCAGTAAAGTGCATTTAAATTAATAATAGTATTGTGAAGTATCCAGTAAATTGTTTAATAACGTGTGTTAGTGGTTATCTCTTATTATAATTTTTGGAACCCACGAAATTTGCAAGGGTGGTTTCCTAGGGGTGGAAACACGTTACAAATTGGTCAGAAAGT
This sequence comes from Rutpela maculata, assembly GCA_936432065.2. Taxonomy (NCBI): domain Eukaryota; kingdom Metazoa; phylum Arthropoda; class Insecta; order Coleoptera; family Cerambycidae; genus Rutpela; species Rutpela maculata. Next base: position 75,948,402 of record OW386286.2, on the reverse strand, counting down.
GGAATTTTATGACAAGAGGAGCTCTGAAGTTGTGTTGGAGTGTTCGAGAAGTATTCTCGAGGGTTAGTACTAACACTAATTTACTGGACATTGTTCGAGGGTTATTTTCGAACAGGAAAATAGTGTTAAGTGCATTTTTGAGACATTATAGAACATTTTAATTAGGACATTAGTGTAATAATTAAATCCTTTAAACTGAGTAGTGATAGAGACACTGAAAAAACTCATTTGTGTCAGTGCGTGAAAAATTTCTAGAACTTTTCTATTTGAACATTAGTGGAGATTATTAAATTCTCTGAACTGGATAGTGACAAGACTCTGGATAAGACTTTTTCGTGCTGTTTCGAGAATTTTCTGGAAAGTTCCATTACCGATATTGACTAGGCAGTTAAATTTATTTTATTTTTAACATAATCGTATGCCCATTACAACAAGAAGCATGGAGAAACAAATGAAGGACCTACTTGCGGAATTTACGAGGATGATGGCAGAGCAGCGCCAGGAGGAGGAAAAACGGCGTCAAGAAGAAAAGGAAGAGCAAGAAAGAAGACGTCAGAAAGAAAAAGAGGATGAAGAAAGGAAACGTCAAGGAAAGGGACGAATTTAAGAAAATAATGGAAGAACAGGAAATAAGACGCCAGGAAAAAAAAGAAGAACAAGAAAGAAGACGCCAGGGAGAAAAAGGAGAACAAGAAAGGAGACGTCATGAAGACAAAGAAGAACAGGAGAAAAGATGTCAAGAGGAAGAAAGACGACGTCAAGAGGAGAAGGAAGAACAAGAAAAGCGACGTCAAGAAGAAAAAGAAGAGCAAGAAAGAAGACGTCAAGAAGAGAGAGACGAATTAAAGAAAATAATGGAAAATCTGGAAATAAGACGCCAAGAAGAAAAAGAAGAACAAGAAAAACGCCAGGAAGAATTAAGGTAAATTCTGAGCGATCAAATAAAAACAAAACAGGACGCAATCATTTCTGCCAATGAAGAACTAAAGAGTGAAATCAAGGAGGAAGTAAGCGAAGTCAAAGGGGAGGTAAATGAAGTTAAAGAAAAAGTAAACAAGTTCGAAGAAGAAGTCAAAGGAGAAATAGACCGGCTTAAACGACAGTTGAGAGAGCAGGTGGTATCATCAGGTCAGCGACTAAAACCTCCTTCTTTTGACGGCCAAAGTTCCTGGACGATGTACAAGAGGCAGTTTGAGGCAGCAGCGTGTGCGAACAACTGGGATAATGAGGAAAAGGCCATGGTATTAGTTCTGGCGTTAAGGGGCCAGGCCTCAGAGTTGCTTCAGACTATTCCAGTGGATAAACAAAGGGACTTCAAAGTCTTGGAAGCTGCATTGGATTTGAGACATGGCGACCAACATCTCGCCCAAGTATACCAGGCCCAGCTAAAATCACGGACACAAAAGGCTGGAGAAAGTTTACAAGAATTCGAGGCTGCCATAGAGAGACTGGCACACCTGGCGTATCCGAGTGCACCTAGAGAATTTTAGGAGCAATTAGCCGTGGGGGCTTTTTAGATGGCATAAGGGACGAAGAGGTCAGGCGAGTTTTGAGGCTGACGAGACACCAAAGTAGTATTGGTGCGTGCACTCAAAGTAGAAGCAGCTTACAGGAATACGCCAAGGTCGAGAGTGCGAGCTGTGACTCTCGAAGAATCGCAACCAGAAATGAACCAGAACCCCATGTTGACTGAGATGCAGAAAATGTTTACCAATCTATTCGATAAATTAGATGACTTCGGAAAGCAAGAAAAACAACAAAATAGAGGAAAGCCGAGCGGAGGTATTAAATGTTTCAACTGCGGCAAGGTGGGACATATGAAACGAGACTGTCGACAGCAGAACTCGGAGAGTCGAGTAAATGCTGTGAATGTTGAAGAGAAGCAGGAAAACTAGAGATAGCCAGCACCAAGGGGGCTGTGCTGGCTAGGGAATGCGGTGCCCCCAGAGAAATAAAGATTTCCCAGCTCCAAAGAATTCCAAGTAGTCTGTTGTTGCAAGGATATGTGAATGGAAGAAAATGCGTGTTTACTATTGACACCGGTGCTACGTCATCAATAGTGCGGCCAGGGTTTATATCAGGCTTGCAGATTGACAAGAAGCAAAATGGAGTAATCATTCGGACAGCCACGGGGGACAGGGCTGCGGTCCATGGAGAGGTCAACTTGGAACTGCAGGTTGGATGGTTGAGGTTCAATTACAAGGTCATTGTGGCTGACATTATGGATGATTTCATTTTGGGTCTAGACATCATGGGAGAGCAGGGATTTATTGTTGACGTAGGGGAGCGAGTCTTAAAAATTGGAAATGAGGAATTTATTCTGGCAATCGCAGACGACCAATTCCATAAAGCAAGATTGTTAACAACACAGACGATCAAGATTCCTGCTCATTCAGAACAAATGATCGATGCTGTCTTAGAAGGAAATCCTGGAGGGTACCGTGTTGGCCTGGTTGAAAATGACGAATCGATTAAGTCCCTACCCAATATTATTGTGGCGAGAACTTTAACCTGGACTAAAGACAAAATCCCAATTATAGTCGTTAATTTAAATTCCCACTCAGTGACTATTAAGGAAAGCAAACCGATTGGCTCCTATGAACCGGTCACATGGGTAGCGAGGTGCGAGGAACAAACAGAGGGAAGTTCATCTATGAAAAGAGACCAGGAAGTTTTGACCTTGCTGAGTACCCAGTTGGAGCATTTATCTGAGGATGAACGAAGGGAGGCAATCAAGTTCCTGGAAAAGGAAAGTTCAGTATTTGCCAAGAATACAGAGGCTCTTACAAAAACAGACATAGTTCAGCATCGGATAAATACTGGCGACTCACCTGCTATTCGACAACCACCTAGGAGGCTTCCAATAGCGAAACAAGCGTCCTGCCAAGAAGGACGGAACGTTAAGATTTTGTGTCGATTATCGAAAATTAAACGATGTCACGAAGAAAGACAGTTACCCATTACCACGAATTGATGACACATTAAGCACGTTGGCAGGCTCACGTTGGTTTTCTACGTTAGACCTTAGGAGTGGATACTGGCAAGTGGGGCTTCATCCTGAAGATAAAGAAAAGACAGCGTTTTCAGCAGGCAGTGGTCTTTATCAATTTAACGTGATTCCTTTTGGACTTTGCAATGCGCCAGCTACCTTTGAAAGACTGATGGAATTCGTGCTGCGAGGGCTAACCTGGAGGACGTGCCTGGTTTACCTTGACGACGTGCTTGTTATGGGACAGGACTTTACAGAACATTTGAAAAATCTTCAAGAAGTATTTGGGCGAGTCAGGAATGCCCATCTGAAGTTGAACCCGAAGAAGTGCCTGCTATTCCAGAAAGAAGTCAAATTTCTTGGTCACGTGGTGTCTTCGGATGGAATACAAACAGACCCAGAGAAAATTTCTGCTGTACGAGATTGGCCAAGACCATGTAACGTTCATGAAGTAAGGAGCTTCCTTGGCCTCTGCACTTGTAATAGGCGCTTTGTGGAAGGGTTTGAAAATTGCGAAGCCATTACACCGGCTGACAGAAGAGAAAGTGCAGTACCAATGGACAACGGAATGTGAAACGGCATGGAGAAAATTGAAGGCAGCTCTATGCACTGGTCCTGTGCTAGTGTACCCACAACGGGAAGGACTTTTTATTTTAGACACGGATGCCAGCAATTCTTCGGTTGGTTGTGTACTGTCTCAAATCCAGAATGGGCAGGAAAGAGTGATCGAGTACTTCAGCAAGGTGCTGTCCAAACCGGAAAGAAACTATTGTGTAACCCGGAAAGAGTTACTGGCCATCGTTAAATCAGTGGACCATTTTCATAAATATCTTTATGGACGACATTTCAAGATTCGGACCGACCATGCTGCATTAAAATGGCTGTTGCAGTTGAAAACCCCTGAAGGTCAACTGGCTCGTTGGATAGAACGGCTGCAACAGTATGATTTCAAAATCGAACATCGATCTGGAAGATCTCATAAGAACGCAAACGCTTTATCTAGAAGACCGTGCAAGGAAGATTGCAAGCACTGCCGCCACGTTGAGAAATTGCAGGGTACGGTGGCCGTCAACACTATTAAAATAGAGGTTCCGGATGATTGGACAACTGAAGAACTGAGACAAGAACAACTGAATGACATAGAGATTGGGGTTATATTGAAAGCAAAGGAGAAAGGAATTCGACCAGCGTGGAAGGATGTTTCGTACAAGGCAGTTGGATTGAAGGCTTTGCGGGCTCAATGGGATTCACTTAAAGTCATGAACGGGCTGCTAAAGAGAGCTTGGGAAAGCCCGGATGGCAGGGAAGTTGTTATGCGTCTAGTGATTCCCAGGTGTCGGGTACCGAAAGTACTTCAGGAAGTGCATAATGGAGCATCCGGTGGGCACTTCGGCGTTAATAAGACCCTGAATAAAGTACCAGAACGATTTTATTGGGTAAATAGTCGTCAAGATGTGGAAGCCTGGTGTCGCAATTGCAAAATTTGTGCAGCCAGTAAGGGACCACAGACTAGAAGTAGGGGTGCAATGAAGCAATACAACGTCGGAGCTCCTTTCCAGAGGATCGCAATCGATATAGCCGGCCCATTCCCAGTAACTAAGGATGGTAACAAGTATATACTGGTTGCCATGGACTATTTTAGTAAGTGGCCAGAGGCCTATGCGATTCCAAACCAAGAAGCAGTCACTGTCGCCAAAGTCTTGGTAGATAATTTGATATGTCGGTTTGGTGTGCCCCTGGAGGGAGGAACTTTGAGTCAGGGGTGTTTCAGCAAATCTGCAAGTTATTGGGGATACACAAAACACGGACAACAGCCCTTCACCCGAAATCAGATGGAATGGTGGAACGACATAACAAGATCATGAAAGAACATCTCTCTAAAGTGGTTCATAAGAATCAACGTGATTGGGATCTCCACATACCATTCTTCCTCATGGCATACAGAGCTGCTATCCACGAGTCTACGAAACAAACACCAGCCCGTGTAGTATTTGGACATGAGATCAGACTGCCGTGTGATTTAATTTTCGGAACACCAAGCGGAGAACAGCTTCCTGTGAACAGCTATGTGGATGAAATGAGTGAACGGCTAAGAAATGTTCATGAGCTGCTTAGAGACCAAATCACCATAGCAAGTGATAGAATGAAGGCTCGCTACGACCGTAAGAGTAGTTCAGAAGGGTTCAAGGCAGGAGAGCTGGTTTAGCTGTACAACCCACAGCGAAAGAAAGGGAAGTCACCGAAATTTCATCCTCCTTGGGAAGGACCGTATACTGTTCTTACCCGAATTAATGATGTCGTCTATCGGATTCAACGAAACAAAAAGTCCAAGATGAAGATCGTACACTTGGATAGACTGGCGAAGTATGTGAAAGAGGCTGAATTGCCTGACCGGTACGTTCAGGCTTAAGGAGGGGGCAGTGTGATGTGTTGCCACCCCTAGAATGAATTCAATTAATTCAGATGCATTTGCACCTACTCGAGAAAGAACCTACCAGAAGTTAGTTCTAAAGTGACATCTGGAATTATCTAGAGAATGGTGGCGTCATCACAGAAAAATCGAGATCTGTCATTTTTAGGTATAAAAGACCGACCGCATTCTCGGCGGGTGGTTCAGAAAGTACAGAAAGTTTTGAAGTCTTGGATTTGACAAGTGAGAAGTGAGGTTAAGAGTACAAAGTGATAAACATTGTTATTTTTAGTCAGTAAAGTGCATTTAAATTAATAATAGTATTGTGAAGTATCCAGTAAATTGTTTAATAAAGTGTGTTAGTGGTTATCTCTTGTTATAATTTTTGGAACCCACGGAATTTGCAAGGATGGTTTCCTAGGGGTGGAAACACGTTACAATATTTCATAAAAGACACATTTATAAAAGACTCAGTTTTGCTCTCCACTTAAGGCAATATATAAACAAGACGTAAGCAGCTCTGACAAGACTGTATCACCCTTGCTAATAGACGTAGTAAAATGACTATATACAGACAAAAACTCAGTCTTTATAACGTCATAATTAGACCTATATTGATCTATGGCGTTTGGAGTAAAATGTCGGCCACATAGCATAAAGGAGTGTAGATCTGTTGACAAACTCAAATAGATATAAATCAATTGCGTAGCTCCATCGAATCAGTGGGATGTAAATGATACAAGACTGTGTCAGAGAAGCCGTCCAGAAATTTTTAACAACTAAAATCAGCTATCTGAACTCACACAGGACCTCACGCAAATAAGAAAACAGGCACATATTCATATAAACTTCGACACCAATCACTACCCCTGTTGGGACTAATTGGAACGCCAATAACCCATATTTCTCTATTACGATTAGAACGTTTTTTCTAAAATAAATTTTTGTTCTAATATTAAAAGCGCGGATATTACATTCTATGCTATCCTTATTTTTAATTAAATCTAGAAAAAATCTATGGTGACAAAATTGTCTTATATCCATTTTCTTAGTTAATATCAGTAATATATTGGAATATGTTTTATTTTTGTCGTAGATTATCTTAAGGAATCATTTTTCACTGTACCTATTCAAATATTTTTTTCATTTTCGGAACCAAATAAATTTTGTTGTAGTTCAACGTCTTAGTTTAATTCAAATTTATAAAATATTCAAGAAGATCTTGAAACCTGCATCTTGACATCACTATTAGGTTTGAATATATTCTACTTTAAAATGTCCCTATATAGTACAGTAAGTGAAGCTTTTAAATCCCAGCCCGAAAACGATGTAATGAATTTCCAAATTTTTTTTCTTCGATATGTTTCATAACATATGTACATAAGAATCTATATTGTTATTTTTCCTGCTTTTTGGATAGGGGTGATTCCCACCCTTCTTAGGGGTTGTCGCAAAATAAAAACAAAAAATACACATAATCTGATAGAGAATCGAATTATAAGAAAAAAAGGCCTTATACACTTTTTTACTAAAATGCATATTTTTTGAGGTATTGCGAACTGCAAATTGCAATTTCACCCCCCTAAAATCAGTATTCCTAGACGTTTTTTCTTTAATTACTCACAAAATATGGACTTTAATAAAGAAATGCAAGGATATAAAATTAAAGCTTTTACGGAAACAAATCGAATGGTTTTTTTTCTCTCCGGTGGCTAGTTTTGGAAATATGGCATTTTCAAAATGGCGCCGAAACGTTCAGAAAAAATATACGACGTTAAAATCTAAAAATACTCAAAAAGTTTATTGTAAAAACTGAAGATATTAGTATTTTCTTTAGATTGAGATGTATTACGACCTAATACAATGAAAACTAAAAAAGTTACAAACAAAAAAGTAGCGCATTTAAAAACTTAGGAGCCATTTTTTTAGTTTTATTGCTCTAATTTCTTATTAATTCAATTTTTTTTAAAATCCTTCTAGATACTGTTAATGCATATTATTACTAACATGCTCAAATTTTTAGAAATTTTTTAAACAATTATTTTTCATTATGTATATGTTATTTTCAATAATGAAAATTTTCATATTTTTTTTTTAAAAATCGGGTTTTTGGAAATTAGTCTGAAAATATTTTTTTATAATAAATTGTAAGAGTACAAAATTGAAGCTTATAAAAAAACGAATAGCTTGTTTTGTTTTTTATTTTCCTACAACAAACTCTTCCAGAGATATAAAAGTTTAAAGATGGCGCTTGAGCGCATAAGCAAGAAAATTATGTATTTAAAATTAAATATCTCAAAAACTATAAGATTAATAAAAACACGATATAAGAATGAAATGAAGCTTATAAAAAAACAAAGAGTTTGGGTTTTTATTTTTTTCCTACGACAAACTGTTCCAGAGATATGACAGTTTGAAATAATGTTGAAACTTTTCAGTTTCTGCGCGCATTTTAAATGTCTAAGTAGGAAGAGAAACGAGTAATAGCCGTCCATTTTTCGAAAAATACGCAGAAAAAGCGGGTTGCATTGCACTTTAGCATGTTTTAGAGTGCAGATTAAAAATGCTATTTAATTAATTTACTTAATTGTATTAATTTGATTTATTTATAACAATCTGTATTTTTAATAAAATTGGACATATTACTATACTTTTTGTAACCATTTTTAATCCACCATTTTTTTTTATAAATTTAGACCTCATAATCAAATTCAGCAACCTAAAAAACATAAGTATATGGATTTTCATGGAATTTATTTTTAACATTAGAGAAATTATTAATTTTTCAGTATTGAAGGGTGGTTTCAACCCTTAATATTTTCGTCTTTTCTATGTTTTGATCACATCATCTTATTCAGCTACATCAAAACATAAGTATATCGATTTTCGTGATTTTATTCGGCAAAATTAGGAGACATTAATTTTTCAGTATTTAAGGGTGATTTCAACCCTCAATATTTTCGTTTCATAAGTTCTGACCTTACAGTCATATTCAGCGACCTCAAAAACATAAGTATATGGATTTTCGTTAATTTATTCGCAAAATTAGAAGAGTTATCAATTTTTCAGTTTTTAGGGGTGGTTTTCACCCTTAATACCATAAAGCAGGTAATGCGACAATATAGATTTTGATATATGTATTTTATAAAGCATATTGCAAAAAAATTAAGGAAATTCCTTTCATCGTTTTCGGGCCGGGAATTTTACCATTTTTACTGCTTCGCTTACTGTACTAATAACTTTATATAATTAGTTTCAAGAGGCCAGGAATTTATATTTATTTTTAGGAAATGGACCTTCCTTTCTTGTATTATCTTAGATATGCAATGATTTTGTCTGGAACTTTATCTCCTGATATGGTTAAATTTAAGAGTCTCTACACGACCTATGGAAGTGTAATTCTAGTATTCCATGTCTTGGTGACATTTTTCATAAGCATCGAAGTTCCAAATTTATTGCAAGATAGAAGTAAACTTGCTACATCTATTAATATGAATCTTACTTGTTTGATTCTTGTTATAAAAATACTCATTTGTAAGACAAACAGTTTTCGATACTTAATACATGAAATAGTTTTTATGGAGAATAAACTGAAGTCCACCACAAATAAGAAAATTTCGAAAATATTTAAATCATGTGTGCAACGAAGCAAATATATCCAAATATATACCTTGACAGTATGCATTGCGGGTCATCTTTTATACGCTCTTCCATTTTTGGTGAAATATATTATATTATGGGATGGCAATGCGATTGACTCGCCGATAGAAAGACCCCTTCCTTTGTTTGCTTGGTGGCCTTTTGACGAAAATAAACACTACGTAATAGCTTACTCTATATTAGTTTGTTATAGTTTAATATCAGGATTCTATTTTTTTACCACTCAAATAGTTTTCATAATTTTATCGCTCTATGTTAGCTTCAGATTGCAAGTATTAAATAGTCATTTAAGAAACGTGAAAAAATCTGTAAAAAGAAATAGTGATGTTGAAATGGCCGACGAAGATAAAGAAGCTGCAGAAGCCATGATTAGGTTGTGCGTTTTGGAGCATGTTAGTATTATAAGGTGAGACCTATTGATATATTTTAGCTGTCACGGTGACACTTCACTTCAGTACTTCAATTACCGAGTACAGTACTTGAAAAAGTAAAGCACCAAGAACCAAGCCCTCAGAAATATAAATGTCAAGTACAAAGTACTATTGGTACAATACTTGAAGTTCTTAAAGTACTTCAAATACTTTGAACTATTCAAGTACTATAGTCTGGGAGGTGGCTGGCGTCAATATTTTATGCGTCATTTCATCACGATTTCTTTGTTTTTTAAATGTTAATTTTCGTACGAAAAACAACTAAAATAAGTGTCAGCTGGCGCAACCGTGGGGATTAAGAGCGTGGGAGGCTGCGCATTTGGTAATTTTTTTTTTGCGTCAATCTAACAAAGCTGCAACATTATAAATAGTTTATTTATATAATATAAATGAAAAAAAATGTGTCAGCTGCATAGGGTAGAGGACGAAGGTTGTCAGCTGCCCTAGTCAATATGTATGAAAAACACGTGAAAATTCGTTATTTCAGTAAAGCTGGAATTCATATATATGATAGTTTGCGATATAAAAAAACTATTAATAATTGTCAGCTGAAAATACCATGGGAAAAAACCTGTCAGCTAGGCCATTTAAGTGTACAGCAGCGTCCAGGTACTCACAGCGTATGGTATCTTCAATGCCCCAGTTAACGTATGAAACTTGAAAGAAAATCATATTTGTATGAAATATTAGACATACATATTATAGAATATAGATTAATCGGGGTGTTGCAAATGTTAAGGTTACTATTAAACGGATTTGTTACTAGTGGCAAGCGGGCAATCCACAGGATGCTAAGCAGTAGATAAGCAACAAAAAAAAATGGTAAGCAGTATGCAAAGTAACAACAAGCAGTATATACAAAAAAACATATATATAAAATCACATGAAAAAGTTAGAACAGGCAGTGCTAGAATTCGGGGTGGTAGCAAGGCAGTTATTTACAGCAATATAGGCATGCACGAAATAATAATCAGGAAACAGTATTAAAGAACACGACTTTGTTCTTTCTAATAATCAGGAAGTACGGTCAAAGAACACGGCTTTGTTCTTTTACTTCCGATCTGGAGGTTTGCCTGCGGTTTTCGGGGTGGCAAACGCCTGGCGGGGGATGTGCTGCCTTTATTAGCCAAACGCAAATTTGTCAGAGCGGTTTCAGATTATGTTACGTAGTAACATATGAAAAATAATTAATTTTCGGGATTGTCAGATTTTCGCGTCAAGTTCCCGGACTATGACAAAATTTCATTAATTTCTCAGGATACTGGATTTTATTGTTTATTCATAAAGAGTAGTAATTGTTAAAATACTTCAGCATGAAAACAGTTTCTAAATACGGTAAATTGTCAGGTAATATTTTATAACAAATTTTCATAACTTCTTCAGAATACAGTATTTTATTTGTAATTTATATCAACACGACGTGGTTAAATTAAAGCAGGTAGAAAACAGATTCTAAATACGGTAAATTATCAAGCATTATTTTATCTCGTTGAATAGAAAAACACGGTACAAGTTAAAATAATCTGGTAAAAAACGGTTTACCGTTTTTTTCTCTCAAAAATGTCTACTATGTTTCTTTTTCTTGGTTCGGTCCTAAGAAAATTTACTGGAACATAACTATTTTGGACAAAATCTCGAGAATTGATCAGTCTGTCTCTATAACACGCCGACGTTAACAAAAATTATAAGTACAGTATCTGGATAAATCGGAAATTAACAATCGCATTTTCTGCATTTTATTCGAAATTACTTGAAACTAACAGTTGAACACACTTAATCATGTCGGACAATCTTAATAGTTGGATGTACGGGATCTGACAAATTTGCCATGGAGCTACCCACTTAATAAAATTATTGCATCTTACCTCAACAAGAGCTGATACGGGAATGACCAAAATGCCTTTACCCTAACAACTTCGATATTCCCGAAATGAATTACGGCCAGCGACACTGGTGACAATTTTGTAAATTATATTGATTTGTCGCGCTATCTTCTCACGCAAAATTTTAATACAGTTTACATGAAATAGGATTCTACAACACGGTTCTTTATTTTGGGAGTTCCTCAGTTGCACGGATGAGGGTGCAAATAATTAAAACAAGTAAATTTTTACAAGTAAACGGGACAAGCAACGAAGCGTAGGGTTAAGTTACTGCAGTTTAGTATTAATAAAAACACTTCGTTACAAGTTACGCCACGGAATTATAAAAACAGTACCGTTTTTAATTTTCTTAGAATAGTTGGTATAACATACGAAAATATGTATATATACTTATGTTTTCTATAACTTAGTAATATTTTAGATACGTCAAGACAATAAATAATAATATAAGTTATTTCGTGATGCTGGATTTTGTTGCGAGTTCTGCTCAAATTGCTTCAGCAGTGTTTTTTGAAATAATGTCGGTAAGTTATGATTTTATTATTTTTTTAATTCCTAGGTTGTGCTTGATTATAAACATTTTATTTCAGGTTTTGGGGAAATAAAAATCTTACACAAGATAATAAGAATTATTTATAACAATATTTGTATTTCTATTTTAATATAAAATAGCATTCAAAATTAAATTATTGCTCGAAATTTTGACATTCTCAATTAAATTTTTACTACAGTTCTGCCCTTGTTGGTTCAAATTTGAAAAAATACAGAATTGCACTGATTAATAATGTAAACAATTGCTTAATTTGTCAATATGGTCGGCTGAATTAAAAAGAAAAAAAATGTTATCAAATTAGCTGAAGGAAATGATCTACCAATGGAGATACTTTTTAAGGGAGAATCTTGTTAAAATTTTACTAGACAAAAATAATTTCCCGGTGAAGAATATTGTATTCTCAAAATATTATTAAATGCTGTGATATTAACATTGATAATTTCTAATTAAAAAAATATTTCGGATACCTAATTTGTATTCTTATACTTTATTTGGTGAAGACAGAGAGTAACAAAAGCCTTTTATAGGATTAAATATTCTAAAAATGAGATCAGGGTGCTATAAGAAATTTCAAATATTCTTTTATATTTTATATGAATTATCTGTATTTTTGGAAAGAAATCACTCGATATAGCTATTCTATGAAGTTTTTAAATAAATCATTACCTGCTTGTTTTAAAAACTAGAGGTGTCCTTATCTCTGCCACATATATATTATTGATATCTCTCATGTACTTATCTAGTATTCATAAACATAATAACCGCCGTGTAACAAAGGCGAGACTAAGAATTGAAAAAATGGAATAACCTGAACAACAGGTATTTACGAAAGTAATATTTTGTCGAATTTCTTTATACTTTTACTTAAATATATAAGGAATAAAAAACCAGACTGCAACCAATTATTCTCCGGACTAAGGCCCCACCGAGCGCTGAATTACGAATTGCAATCCTGGCCGCGTTAAGTGCAATAACTATGTAATAAGTATTGCAACAAAATGCTAAAGTTTCGATTGCAACAAACATCGGCCGATAGACTTATTCCTCGTGCCAGCCACTCTGCACCACTTGCAGACTGCAGTTTCGAACTGGTATTGGCTCTCGTCAGTGCAAGGTAGGTCCTCAATGACTGGAGCGAGACTCTTGATCACTCTTGGTACATGACAAGATTTATAAAACCACTATATGCAACAAAAGCGGTAGGCTCCATTTAGCGGTCGATGTCCATTGCAATCGAACATGGGCACAGTTAGAAAGTATACTTTTAGAGGCCAGAATATTTACTAACGTAATATTTTATCGATCTCTTCTAAACATTTCCTTAAATATGTAAGGTATAAAATAATCAAACTGCAACCAGTCAGTCTATACATTTCCTTAAACATTGTAGCATGCATATTGCTATTTCATGAATTTAATAATATTTTATCTCAAACATTACAATACCGCTACGAATTCAAATATTTATTTCTTTAAATTTCGTTATAGTCATACACAACTATATACAACCATAATCACACTTACATGTACTTAAAGTAGCATACCTATCTTCGAAACTTAAAATTAAGGGGGGATAAAATATGTCCAGCGGAAATTAATCCCAGCGTAAGGACGGCAGAGTCAATCTCCGTTGCAACGAAAAAGGTAGCTTTTTTGGTTTACTGCGTTAAATTTGTGTCAAGTTAATGTTGTTAATAAATATGGTAGACTCCATCAATGAGGCAATAAGCCTGTTTTATAGTTCGGACACTCATCGTTACAAGCATTTTCTATGCGGTGATTAATTTTATAGAACTTAAATAACGACAAAATAGACTTCTGGCATATATCAGCCCGTCGAGTTGGCCATGGTTCAAGATATAAAAATCAGTGAAATTATATCATCGTTACAAAGCCAATTTTTTTGTGTGTACACATTTTATGTTTAGAATGAATAAAATAAGATCGCCAGAAAGTGTGGGCCATCAGGGGCGCAACCAGAAAGGTCAAAGAGGTAAAAAAACGGAGTTATATAACATCATCGTTACAAACTTTTTTAAGGTTGAGCATGTTTATTTAAATGTTTTGAACACAGAAAAAAATTCCCAGAAAGAAACTCCCGTCAGTAAGGCTAACCAGAAAGAAAATGTTTAGGATTTTTTAGTGGAGTGCCTGGAGCGTTAAAAACATGAAAACCTCGGATTTCAGTTGCAGTGAATGAAATTTAAAAATTCAAAATGGAATGTTTAGCTAATGATATATATAAAAAAGTTTACCTATTAAAAAATTGTGATCTTGATTTGAATAAAAAAAAAATTGATAATTGCAATAATAGTACAGTACCTAGAAGTAAAAAATATGCAAAACTTCGGAATAATGTCATATTGAATGGATTTCGTTCATTTTTGGCAGTATAATAGTAAATTCTTCACAGAAAAGTTTCTATATTGTGCGGGGGCTTGCTAATTTATAGGGGGTGGCATTTAAAAATATATATATTTATTGGAGCTGAAGTAGAATCAAATTTTAAGAAGAAAAGGTTCTATGCAATTTTTCACATAAATTGGTAGTTTTTAAGTTATAACGACTTCAAAATTGCGATTTTAGCTTAAAAAAAAAGGAATTTCCAAACGGCTTTCGTCAAGTATCTCGAAAAGTATTGCTTTATAGAAAAAATGTTACAGACCAATTATAGAAAGTACAAACTGGGAATTAATTATATTTTTTGTTTATTGATGTAGGATTAATAATTTTGGAGATATTTAAGTTTACATTTGGCATTCAAGTGTTGATAAGATAATTATTTATAGTGAGAGTTAAATATCTCAGAAACTGTGACACCTACGTCAAGGATGCTAATAGGTAGAATAATAGGTTATTAATTATGCTTTCAACTGTTTTTTTATTTGTCTTAATAACAACGTCGCCATTTTGTTACTGTAATTAGCCAGTAATTAAAAGAAAAAGGAATTTCAAACACTGTTTCTCATTAATATATAGCATGACGTAGATGCTCAAATTGTCTGGTTTGTATACATCACTTGCGTTAGAAAAAAAAATACAGTTTAAACTGTAAAGGTATTTTCGATAAAACGCAATTCTTTTTTTTTTCTTTTCCAAATATCTCAATAAATATTAGTTTTATTGAAAAATGGGTAGAGACATAGATTTAATAGTTTCGGAGATATGAAAGTTTACAAATGGCATCCGAACGTTCATAAGACGAAAAATGCAGTTTAAATGTTAAATATCTCAGAAATTGTGACGCATGCTAAGAAATGAAATTCGGACAGACAATTAATTGCGCTTTCAAATACCTTTTTTTAAAGCTAAAATCATAATTTTGAAGTCGTTATAAATTAAAAACTATCAATTTATGTGAAAAATTGCATAGAACCTTTTCTTCTTAAAATTTGATTCTGTTTCAGCTCCAATAAATATATATTTTTTAAGTGCCACACCATGAGAGGGGGTGGCATCCACCCCCTATAAATTAGCAAGCCCCCGTACAATATAGAAACTTTTCTGTGAAGCATTTACTATTATACTGCCAAAAATGAACGAAATCCGTTCAATATGACATTATTCCGAAGTTAAAACCTCTAGTTACTGTACTACAATTCAAATAGTATAATACATATTAGGCTGTAGAGTATTTTTGTATAACGAAATTAAGTTAACGTATCTATTATATAAAGACAGTAATCGGGGAAAAGAAGTAAATTAAGGAAAATTAAATAAAAAAGAAACTTATTAATAAAATATCTGTATTAAAACAACTATTTTCGCTGCACTGTAGCATGCTACATTACAACATAAGCCACTCTTCAGGCATCCACAAGCAGCTCCACATCCCTTTTTGCAATTACAAAATAACATTTGCAATAGATTATCCGGAGCCGGCAATTGATTCATTGTTATTGGGATGAACATGTTATTGGAATACTTCCATCCCCAATTTTCAATATCTACGTCATTTCCTAGCCATATCTGGATTTGCAGGTACACTCTCTTTAGGTGTTCAAATGCTGCATCAGTTGTAGGAGGTAATGACGACAAAAGAACACTTGTATTTTTGGCCGTTGCTTTTATGAAAGAATTGAACCTCAACATATTCAAATCTTTAATTTTTGCAGAATTGTTATTGGCCATTTGCAACGATGTAATAACATGCCTCCATCAATGACGTAATGAACATTGTCTAGACTTTTTAAATTAATGGAAATTTCCGGGAATAACTCGTAAAAAGTTGATTTTTTTTGTCTTTCACAGTTCGCTCGCCATTTTCAAATAGAGCAAGCGGATTTGGTGCGAGTTCATAATTCATATAATTTTTAAGCTCTTCATCGCTTTTTTTTTTAAATACAAATACGTTGGAACAGCAGCAATGAATCAACAGGAATCACATCGTCATGAATTTTAATTTTGTTATTTTTCGCCAATAAAGGATTTATTATATCTTTCCTTGATAATTTCAATTCGCGAAAATTTTTTCCCTCTGTTTTCTTTATTACATTTAAACCTTTTTCAAAAGCATCGTAACAATTTGTATCTTTATCTCCAGTAATTCCGGTATCAATGGACGCAACAGCAGGAAAAGGGCTGTGTTACTTGAAGAAGTCCACCAATCTTTTTACATCGACATCATCCCTTTCTATTCTAGCATCTGTCGAATCACTATGCTGATGACTTTTCTTGAATGATATATCACAAAAATGTTCTATGCCTTCAATAATATCTTGGCTATAACGGACAACTAACTTGATTTTTGCAATTAAAAATCTAGAACTACGTCCGTAAAGTAGAACATTGAAGCTGTCGCTGTTGTTCTCCCCTCCACGTTTTACTACCTGTTTAAGGTCCCTACGACGCTTGTTACACTCAGGTATATTTAAAAGATATTCTTCTATGTATATTAAGGTGAAATTCAACGTATACATAAAAAAAAATATTATTTAAAATAAAAGTATATGCTAAAATATTAATTTTTTATAGTTTTTTGTTCAAATAATGATAAAATCAAAAGCACAAAAAAATTTTTGGTAAACTTTGAAATTTATAGTATAAAAATCAAAATCCCACCTCGACCATATAAATCCATTCACTGTAACAGAAGTCCGAGGTCAAAACCCCCAGGCGCTCCACTATTTGAAAAAAATTGAACTCTAAACTCATCGTTACAAGTTCTGGCTCCTTTTTAAAACGTAAATATAAGCTCCTTCAACAATAGAATAACCTCCCCGTAAAGTTCTTATTGTCACCAAAAGTACCATAGGCTCTTAAATATACAGGAATTTAACACTTTCGGCTAACTTGACTCCGTACCGTGCCTCAGATGTTTTGTATCATTATTACCTTTCTGGCTGCGCCTCCTGACGGCCCACACTTTCTGGCGATCTTATTTTATTCATTCTAAACATAAAATGTGTACATACAAAAAAATGAGCGTTGTAACGATGACATGATTTCACTGATTTTTAAACAGTGTTCGTGACGCTCCTGACAGGAGGCGCCCCGCCAGAAGCTGATTTTATGAATCGTTATCATCCATTAAACCATAAAAATTCCATTAAACCATAAAAACGATGAGCTGCCGAAAAAGCCACCTACCTCTCGCTCTATATGTCTTATAATTAGTGACGGTTAACCGCTATTCAGATACGGTAAGAATAAAATGTATTGCTTCCAAAGATAACCTTTTAACAAGGATCTCTCATTGTATTATAGCTTATTATATCACCAGCTTCAATATCCCAGGAATTGATAGTCCCTCTTCATATACTATGAAGCAGAACGTTAATTATTCGACACCGGATTTTATCCGTAAGTAAATAATAAAGAAATAATTTTTTTAATTTAAATTTGGCAACGACCATTTTAGTAGCAGCCATGTTATATTCCTCGTTTCTTTTCAGGGTTTTAAATTTGGATGTTAAATCTACATATTAAATTTCGTGTTAACCCTGCTGTTGATTCTCGATGTCGAATTTCAGTTTTAATTTCGGATGTTACTGCTAACTTTCATGTAAATACATACTTGGAGACATAGGAGTTATTTAGTATTTTTTTGGGAGACTACAGACGATAATATGGTAATACAGAAGTAGATTCTCATCATAGCAGTGTCTGGAGGTAGTCAATGGGGGTGCAAGGAATTCCTGAGCCTGCTACTGCATACATCTAGAACCCGGCGCTTAGACTATAGTTAGTTGGACTTCACATCTTCATCCCTCATTTATGGATTGCAACATAAATTCACCGGAGAAATTTAGCTAAGTGTCACGTATAAAATTCAACCTATTGTTCACGAATTTCACATATTTGTTTATTAATTTTGCACTTTATCTATATCAATACCTATTTTTTAACGATTCTTAATTCTTAGATAATATTTCAACCTTTAATACTTTATCTTTAAGATGGTCCGACAAACAAGTCCTAATTTTTCAAATATTATTTATGGGTGAATTATTTAAGTAGCGTTAAATTTAAGAATAAATATATGAAACTACATATAAAGACATTGTGATCACGTTTACATATTATATACTATTAATAATCTTGTTTAAACATCATACCGTCAAATTCTTGTTTATGATAGTATCTTTAATATTTATTAATGTATCTATTATCGTCCCAATCGTCATCCTTTTGTATATAGAATCATTTAATTTTAAGACATCAGTTTCATTGATTTCTAATAAAATCAATACATCAGATTCATTGATTTCTGATAAAATCAATTTTATAACTAATTCAGTTGACTTATTTCAGGTATTGTGATACCATCTATACATACATACAGACAAACCATAAATATTTTACCTTTTACTTGATATGATACAATTTATGGACATTTGCAGATATTAATTTATTCCTAATTTTCACTAAATTTATTTAATTAATTTAAACTTTTATTTGCTGTTAACAAATTTTGTGCTCACTATAATTTGATTAGTTTATCTTTCTAATAATCAAATCTTTACTCACAGTGTAAATTTCAAATAGAGAAAGATTGGCGCCCCACTCTTCTCTAGAAAAATTACACAGGCACACACAAAAAAATAAAAGTCATGTACTTTTTTACCGACTATCATATCTATGCGTATTTTGGGGCGCTGAAACCGAATCCGAGGTCAGAATTGTCACATGTCATCAATATTTTCATGTAAGCACCATGTTCTAGATGCTTGCTTTAATCCATAAAGGGCATTATTAAGCTTACAGACTTTGTTTTCCTGGTCAGACACCTCCATTGCCTCAGGCTGAACCATACATATTTCCTCCTTTAATCTACCATGCAGGAAAGCAGTGACCACATCCCAATGGCTTATTTCCCAATCATAAGTGACAGCTAATGAAAGTAGTAATCTCAATGTACTGTATCTAACTACGGGCGAGAAGGTTTCCAAATAATCTGTCCCATAGCGCTGGGTAAATAAATAAACAGCTTAAAACAAGCCTGAAACTGGGTAAAAAGTAAATTGTCAGATTAAACGAGTTGACCCTGTTTCTATTCGTACTTTGGGGCGCTGAAATCGAATCCGAGGTCAGAATTGTCACATGTCGTCAATATTTTCACGTAAGCTCAAAAAACAGCTTAGAAAAAGCCCGAAACCGGATAAAAAGTAAATTGGTGGATTAAACGAGTCAATATTAGGAGTATGCTAAGGCATGAAGTATTTGTTACCAAGATGAATGACGTTGAATAATCTGCATGGGTAAGTTTAAAAAACGTCGGTGAACAATTTTTTGGGAAACGTAAAAAGTGACTATAAACGTGTAGTAGCAGAAATGGTTGAAAACTTCCAAAAATTGCATTTCCTAGATTCTTCTGTCAATTACTTCCCAGAAAATCTCGAAGATTATAGTGAACGATTCCACCAAGATATAAGAGAGATGGAGCGTCGCTGCCAAGGAAAATGGGACGTAAATATGATGGACGATTACTGGTGGATGCTTAAAAGAGACTTGCCAGACAATAGCAAGAAAAGGAATAGAGACCAGCTACTTGACATAAAATGAGTACGATATCACAGGAAGATATACAGAGCGACTTTTTACAAATTCACAAGGGTTGAGATTTTCTCGACCTTTATTTTTCTTTTAAACCTAATTTTGGTTAGTCTTCACAGGTTTTTTGAACCCGCGTCGAAGTGTAAACGTTTTAACGTGTGAATTCCATTCTGACACATATTCGATTTCAATGACCAAAAATACGTGCTCATTTATTTTTTTTTATTTCACCTGTACATGCATTTTTGGTCATTTTTGAGATTCGTCTGAGGTTATGTCGAAATTCTGACATGATAAGAAAATTCTGACCTCGGATTCGGTTTCAGCGCCCCAAAATATGTACAAAAACATGGACCAACTCGTTTAATCCCTCAATTTACTTTTTACCCGATTTCAGGCTTGCTCTAAGCTGTTATTTGAGCTTGCAAGAAAATATTGACCACATGTGACCATTCTGACCTCGGATTCGATTTCAGCGCCCCAAAATACGTATAAAGACATGGGTCAACTCGTTTAATCTCCCAATATACTTTTCATCCGGTTTCAGGCTTCTTCTAAGTTGTTTGTTGAGCTTACATGAAAATATTGATAGCATGTGACAATTCTGACCTCGGGTTCTTTTCCAGCGCCCCAAAATGCATATAAAAACATGGGTCAACTCGTTTAATCTGTCAATTTACTTTTTACCCGGTTTCAGGCTTGTTTTGAGCTGTTTATTGAGCTTACATGAAAATATTGATGACCTGTGACAATTCTGACCTTGGATTCGGTTTCAGCGCCCCAAAATACATATAGATGTGATAGTCGGTAAAAAAGTGCATAGCCTTTATTTTTTTGTGTGCCTGTGTTATTAACAATATTTAAGTCAGATTATTTAAAACTTCTAAGTCAACTAGTAACAAAGCACGTTAAGTCGTTTGAATAGTGTATTCTTACCCATGACTCATCTATCGAGTCTCTGAGCTACTGGTGTAGTAATAATTTGTTCCCTCTAAATTAAACAAAGTGTTCATTCTTTAATCTGAAGAAAAAAATGTTTGCAATAAATTATTAAACAGCGAGGGTAGCATAATACAATGTATTAAAAATAGAGGAGTTTGAAGGTTATCGTTCCAATCATTCCGGACCTACCTTGAACCGACGAGAGCCAACAGCTCGAAACTGCAGTCCTGCAAGTGGTGTGGAATCACTTGCACGAGAGCTCCTTTGAGAAGGAATAAGTCTTTCGGCCGGTATTTGGGTAACGAAGCAATTTTCTGTTGGAATTTTTACATAATTTTGGTTCTTTTCAAATACAAACTTCGTTGCGCATTTCTCCTGTAAACTAAGTGATAGAAATTTAATTTATTTTTACCTTGCCCGCGTTAGATATTTTACTTTCATACTGATAGCAAAATAAGTCTGCTATTGTATTTTAAATTTCATAATTCAATTTGGCCTGTCTGTATTAATTATTTTATGTTAGTTATAATATTTTTCAATTTAAATTGGTCTGGCTATATTAAAAGGTTTATTTCGAATAGTTTTGTTAACTTGAAAACTAATGTTTGGGAACAAAACTGAAATATAATTTTTCAATCATAAAATGTGAACCTATGTATAAGAAAGTGTTGAATCAGTTTTCAAATATAAAAATGTAGATAAAAACAATGCATGTTCGCAGGCGAGGCGCTGTGTTAGAGGCACTCAATGGGTATATTTTGCACACGACCCCACTAACGTCGTGAATCGTATACAAGCTGCGAAACCGCGACCAAAATCACCAGATACAATTCCACGATTACGGTGTTGAGACCTGTTCCGTCTGTCTGTCTCTAGGTGAGATTCCTGTATACCTGTACTTGTTTTATAAACACTTATCTCTCTGCAATAAAAGACTTTGCCTGTTATACCGTGTGCATTGAGAGATCCAGCAGTAAGTTATTATATTTTTAACTCAAATATAGGGTTTACGAGGGACTTGTGAAATATAATTCATAATTTATTATCCGGCGACTTACGTTAGTTCAGTTAGTGCTTGCTAGCCCTGCTTCGAATCTCTTTGACCGTTCCTCATTATGGCCGACGAATAGTCAGACACATAAGTCCGTACCCCGCATCTGGTTTATATCAGATACATTACTAGCTCCGCTCCGAGCCAGATGTTGACTGCGACCTAAGTTTTTTTTTTTTTTTTGGCATCTGGCCACTAGCCATACAGCCAACCGCTACCCTAATACGACCTAAGTTAACAACCAGAATTATATTTTGCCAGGTCTTTTCCTACGCCTTATACCTTGAGTGTTGTCTGATAATTTTAATAATTTAAAAGTTTCTTCCGGTGTCCGGTATTCGCACCCGACACGCCGCTGTCGCATACTTTTCGAATTCGTAGATTTGCTTGCCAGGGACACATGCATGGTACATTCAAAATTCATTGTAAATTTGTATTATACTGTATTATAATTCGTAATGGTTACAAGTACCTGATTTTGTTTATTTATTTACACTCTTGAATAAAGACTGTCATTTTTTTAAACACGTGTTTTACTGCTGTGTGTGTGTGTTTGTCTAATCTGTCCTAACTACCTCTGGAATCATCGTTTTTCACTGTAGCTATCCCAGCCCTACTGAAACAGGCTGCGCTAGGAGGCTGGTGTGGGATCCTTTGCCCCACGTAAATAAATTGTAAAGGTGGCGCCCGAGTCTGACTGAAAAATAAAACCACAAAAATTGACCGGCGCTAAAGTGACGCTTCCAGTCGTCTAGTGCACAAGACCCCTGGAAGAAAAGCACGTCACATTTGTTGCAATCGAAACTTTAGTGTTTTGTGGCAATATATAGTTACTGCACTTAACGCGGTCAGATTTGTAATTCGTAATCCAACGCTCAGCGGGGCATTAGTTCGGAGAATAGCTGTTGGTTGCAGTCAGGTTTTTTATTTATAATATATTTAAGGAAATGTATAGAGGAGTTCGACAAAATACTACGTTAGTAAATATTCTGCCTTCTAAAATCATACCTACTGAACAACAGCTGTTGTCTTCACATAAAATGAATTTATATAGATTTTTCGGTACAATTTCTATGAATGTTAAGAGAAGCAGTACAACGATGGTCTGTCTTTCCCTAAGTGATTTATTACTCCCTGTCTTTACTAAGTAGAATGTAGGTGTTCTCCGGTTGTCAGCAACATATATCAACTGCTAATATACTGTTCATGAAGTAACATTATTTTGGGTAATTAGCAGTTAACTTTCATTCGTTCTTTTCATATACTATTGATCCAAATCTGATCACGTTATTATATCAACAAGAAGTTCCCCCTATGAGACATCTTGTCAACTTCCTTCATATACTTAATATTTAACATTCAATAAGAAAAACAAGAAAATAACCATTCTTTCTATATACTGATAATCTGATAATCTAAATCTGATCGTGCTAGTATATTACAAGAAGCCTCTCTTACGAGACATTCATACTGTTCACAAATTGTACCATATTATATGGGATATTAACATTTCTAAAATAAGTCTTTTATTTTAGAATAAACTTCTGCGCCTAGTACTGTTTGGAGTAGCACATATAGTACTAGTGGGGATTCAGTTAATGATATTTTATTGGCATGGTAATGAAGTTATTGTACAAGTAAGTATTTTAGAAAAAAAAAATGTTACACATATAACATAGCTATTTGTCGTGTCCTATCGCTGGAGAGTCTTCCCGTGGAATCCGTTATCATAATTACCTGTAATTACTTCCCACATAGAACATAGCGAATGATGGAAGATCCGAAAATCGAGTAAGTAAAAACGGAATGTCTTTAGTGGAGTAAAACTCGGGGTTCAAGTCACCTAAAAGGAAATTGGCTTTAACAACATTTTTTTTTCCTGATATTTATAAACATTACGAGAAATGTGGGAAAAAACGTTTAAAAAATCTGAGCCTCAAGCAAACTGGTTATTTTCAAAATAGGATTTTTTCTGGTTTCTTCTTAAAGAAATTGTTCGTAATGAAATTGCAAAGAAAATTGGATCCGTTCCAACCTTCCGGGTCAATTTGCTAAGTCGTAAAAAATAAAAACAATTGGGATCAACTCTTTTTAAACAACTGATGATAACGTAAATTATAATGCGTATATTTTGATGAAACTAGGAAAATATGCGTGATATCAATGATATAATCATGTCAAATTTCAACTAAAATCATTATAAAAATGTTTAAAAAACAGTAACACATGCGATACTTTTGTCATTGATTGTTGTTAATATCCAGTCTATGAGAAATTATTCTTTAAACTTTTTTCTATAATTATTTATTAATACTTAAAAATATCATTACAAATAATTATATTATTATTATGACAACTCTGAAAGCTCTTTTCCGCTGCTCTTCGTTGCTTGGACGGAACTGACGTTGTTCGTGTTGTGCGGTTCCTATATATGCTGGGGCCTAAAGCACGTCTGCGTCTGTTATTGGCCCCCTACTATCTGTACTAATAACGCGCAGACGCGCTCTAGGCCCCAGCATATATAAGGAACCGCACAACACGGACAACGTCAGTTCAGACCAAGCAACGAGGAGCAGCAGAAGTTATTGATTAGTGTGTACGATGCTATAGATCTTTAGTTTTTATATCATTTATTTTTTTTTAGGTTTTATTAATTTTGTGTTTTTTGTTGTTTTTGATGAGTCTGAGTTTAGAGTTGTGAATAAGGAGTTGTCAAAGTTCAGCAGCTTTCTTAGTATAAAGTTTTGCAAAGTTGGGATGCCTGTCAGATCATCTGGCAATATGATGGTATTGAAGGGATTTGGTGGGCTAGTCTTAAAATTTTAATTTGTAAGGTATGGATTTTGTTTTGGATTGTCAGGGATGAAGCGATACTAGACTGCATAGTGATGCATAGATCAGGATATGGCGTAGATAGTATTTGCAGATAATAGTTGCGGTATGGGTATTTTTGAGGAGAAAAGTGTGTATGTTATCATACTATTTGCGTTTGACTATTTGCAAAGATGGCGGATAATCTCAACTACCTCTGACCCCGCCAACTTGACAAAATACTCAGGAGATACCCTGAACATTAATAGAAATGAAAAATTGACTTATGTCAATTTGCATTACGAACACACTTTTTGATACCTACTGATTGGACTATTGGCTATTGTAGCAAATCGTGTATATACTTATTTACACTTCTGCTTTGTTACTAGTATTCTTTGAACATGAACTGAATTTAATTATAGCAAGCTTACATACTGGTTGTTTTAGAGTGAAGCCATATCTGATTTTTTATATGAAATGGAATGGTTTAATTTTAATTACCGCACAACAAGCATGATGCGAATTATGATGATTCGTGCTCAAAGGCCATTAGCTATTACCGTTGGTCCGTTTGGAGAAGTGTCTCTGGAAATGGCTTTAAAGGTACGGTAGATATATGTTAGTAGATTAGATTAGATCAAATCAGATTTTTTATTGATCTCTTGTTGCTATATACATGTAGATATAAGACAGGTTATTAGGTGATTCTGATTACATAGTATAGACTAACTAGATTAAGTAATACAGTCACAATAAAAATACTTAGGTGCACTAAAATATTGACTATAGGAATCACGATACAAACTTAACAACAAAAGTAGTAAAATAATAAATAAATGGTTAATAATATTTGATTGATTATTAATAAAAAAACTTTATATAAATATTAAACATATAAGTAAAAAGGTAGGCTTTTATAAAAAAATTATTTAAAATCATATTAACAATAGGAGGACTGCATAGGTTTAGTAAAATATTTCGCCGCCAGGCGGTTACCGATCGCCTTTGGGTACTCTATTCATTGTGTTCTGTGTATTCTTTGTAGTTTTGATGTGTTGAAATAAGTTTGTTTATTTGAAACCTACGGAAAATGGATAGTTTATTGAACTAAAAGAAAAGCTTGGCATTTTTAAAGAAGTAGTAAAAAAAGATGCACAGAAAATGAAGTTATGTTGCAGTACCCAAACGCGACTCTGACGCCGCCTACATGCATTCGATCTGTGAAATGTTTTGAACACACCGGATGGGCTTTTTTGTAATTTGAGAGCAACTATCCACTTTCTTCTAGAACTGCTGCATACTGGAAACTGGTGAAACTTTGAATTTTTATTTTTTCTATAATAGGAAGTGCATTGAGGCACACAACAATTGCTTGGTATTTTTAAAGAAGTAGTAAACAAAGATGCACAGAAAATGAGGTTATGTTGCAGTATCCAAACCCGACTCTGACGCCGCCTACATGCATTCGGTCTATTACACACTACACAGCCCCACAAAAAAGTGGTCTGTCCGGCGGACTAGACCAGTGTATCCGTATGTATTTGGACCCGCTGAAACCGAATCTGAAGTCAGAATTGTCAGATTGGCTCGTTTTTCACCCCCAACCCCAAAAAACACCCCCAAAAAAATGGTCTTTCCGGCGGGCCAGACCAGTGTATTTTTATACATTTGGACTTGCTGAAACCGAATCCGAAGTCAGAATTGTCAGATTGGCACGTTTTTCACCCCCAAAAAACACCTCCAAGACAAAAACAAGGTGGTCTGTCTGGCGAATTATACCAGTGTATCTTTATGTATTTTGACCTGCTGAACCCGGATTCGAAGTTAGAATTGACAGTTTAGCTCGTTTTTCACCCCCAACCCCGAAAAACACACCCTCCAAAAAAGCGGTCTGTCCGGCAGGCCATACCAGTGCATCCTTATATATTTGGACCCGCTGAAACCTAATCCGAAGTTAGAATTGTCAGATTGGCTCGTTTTCACCCCCAACCCCCAAAAAACACCTCCCCCCACAAAATGGTCTGCTCGGCGGACCATATCAATGTATCCTTATGTATTTGGTAAGGATACACTGGTATGGTCCGCCGGACGGACAACTTTTTTTTGTTTTGGGGGTGTTTTTTGGCGTTAGTGGTGAAAAACGAGCCAATATTCTGACTTCGGATTCGGTTTCAGCGGATTTAAATACATGAGGATACACTAATATGGTCCGCCGAACAGATCATTTTTTTAGGGGGAGGTGTGTTTTTCGGGGTAAGGGGTGAAAAATGAGCCAATCTTACAATTCTGACTTCGGATTCGGTTTCAGCGGATTTGAATACATAAGGATATACTGGTATGGTCTGCAGGACAGATCATTTTTTTTGGGGTGTTTTTTGGGGTTGGGGGTGAAAAACGAGCCAATCTGACAATTCTACCTTCGGATTCGGTTTCAGCGGGTCCAAATACATACGGATACACTGGTCTAGTCCACCGGACAGACCACTTCTTTTGTTGGGCTGTGTTATTAATGATTTTGTAGCATATATTCATTTATTGAATAGAAGCAGTGTCTGTTCAAAGAGTCTCTTAAAGTCAGTTTAAATGTAGTAGTATATGTTAAGGAACTTTTCATATCAACAGGCAGCAGGTTATAAAAGTTGCACCCAGCATATTTTGGTGATTTTTTATATAGCATATAGTAAAAATTTTCTAGGTAAATGTTTTCATATTTACGCACTAGATACAGATGTAGGTACTTCATCGTTATTCTTAAAATCACTAAGGTGTAGAAATGCATGGCACAGTAACTTATATATGTATATATGTAAGTAACAGTTAATATATCGCTATTTTGAAAAAAATCTTTACAAAAGTCTCTAAAACCAATGTTAAAAATTAATCGTAAGATTCGTTTTTGTTACAAAAACTCTATTGTTGTCAGTGGCTTGGTCCCAAATGACAATATTACATGTCAATATGGGATGTAGTCTAGTCGTCAAGTAAATTAACATCGTTTTAAATCGATCAAAAGATTTTACTATTGGAACCAGTTAATTATAGACCTCTTTTAGACATACTAATTTTTCCCCCTCGCGCGCCCCCCGGAACACCCCCAATTTTGGGGCAATATCGCTTAAAAATCATTTTTTTGTCAATATCTCATTCTGATCGGTCCTACCAGAAAAAAGATGGTTATCAAATTTAAAGATCTATCTATCTCTACCGAAATGGTTGAGACACATTTTTATGTAGTATTAATATTCTTGGAGTTATAGGCGCGGGAAATGAAGCATCGTATCGCATCCGCGCTGTATATCGGCTGAAGCTATTTTTGCATGTGAAATAGCAGTGCACTTCGTAGTCCACTTCTTCTTGTCCCCATGCTTGTTTTTACACATAATTGTTTGCATAAGAACGTTAAGACTGTCCGGTATGTCATTCTCAACATTTTCTAAGAAAACATCTGATGCGGGGTAACTTTTTATTTCATATACATGAGATCTAATATATTCTAATATTATTGATCCAGCCGCCCTTACAATTCGCAATCGTTCTTCTTACACGTTTTTTTCGCGATTCTCGTTCCAACTCGCTGTTAAAATCTTAAAACCGGTATCCCGAAAACTAATGATAGGATCGTTACTATGCTTGTTAGAAATTATAATATCAGCGCCATAGTTGCTTTCTAGTTTATTGCTGACAGTTTTGTATGGGAGATTGTAACCATTATATTCGAGAAGTATGTCTTTCAAGGAAAACTGACATATGAAACTGTCGATATACAGCGCAGATGCTATACGATGCTTGAATTCCCCCGCCTATAACTCCAAGAATATTAATACTACGTTAAAATGTGTCAGAACCATTTCGATAGAGAATTTACTTATCTTTAAATTTGATAATCATCTTCTTTTTTGGTAGGACGATTCAGAACCGAGATATAGGCAAAAAATGATTTTTAAGCGATATTGCCCCAAAATTGGGGGTGTTCCAAGGGGCGGGCAAGGGGGAAAAGTTAGTATATCGAAAAGGGGCCTATAATGAACTGGTTCCAACAGTAAAATCTTTTGATCGATTTAAAACGGTATTTACACATCCTGAATTGCCTGACGACTGGCCTAATGTACATATGCATAATACATAATTAGTAAGATAAGTTTGATGGAAGTTTTATTTCAGTGTGTGTAGGAGCCAAATAGGTTTTATTTAGTTTATTGCATAGGTTATTTATATTTTTATTAAAATCTAATTTATAATCAACCATTGTACCAAAAAATTTTGTGCTGCGAGTTGTTTTTATAAGAGTGTTATTGATATTAGATTCAAATTGGTTGGGTTGATTATATTTTGTTTTAAATTCAATTATAACCATTTTATTTATATTATTTATTAAGTGATTAATCCTGCACCATTCATTAAAATTATTTATAACAGAGATGTTTTTTTGTACAACTTCATCATAAGATTTTGCTGTAACAGTAATGGTCGTGTCATCTGCATGCTTAAATACCTCTCCACCCGTTATGTAAGATGGCAGGTCATTTATATACAAGAGAAACAACAATGGTCCTAATACTCCACCTTGAGGTGTTCCTAGTTATATACTACAGCTGTCTAAATATTCTGAACCGATTTTTACTTTAAGTGAACGATTTTTTTATCTATGATGCTATCCATTGACTCACGGGGCCCCGAATACCCATTTTTTCTATTTTTTCTGTTAAGAATACCAGGTTGATAGTTTCGAACGCCCTTGAAAAATAAAAAAATATTCCAAGGATATACTTTGTTATCAATATTTTCATAAATATATTGTATTAGATCTATGGAAGAAGTTTCTATTGAATAATTTTGTTATGTTAAGACACTGATAATAATTTATTGTCATTCAAATACTTAACACTACTGTCATAAAAAGCTCGTTCTATAATTTTTGAAAAGGTCTTAGTAAACTTATTCCTCTGCTGTTTTCTATATATAGAATGGACCAACTTTTAAAATCCAGGTATAACTTTGATTGTTTTAATTCTGTAAGAAATTGGCCAAGCTGGACAGATATGATTTCCATTAGATAGTAGAATATCTTATCACAGCACAATGATAACATTTTTTCTGGAATTTCGTCTATAGATGAAATTTCAAAGAAAGACGTAGCTATTCTTCAAAAAACAGTATTGAAGTGCTGTTTCTATTTTTTAACTGGAAAATTATTTTCTTATCTTCGAGTTGTGTTACTGGGTTAAAAAATATTGAAGGCGTACTGTTATAAAAACAGTACTGGTATACCAGTACTGTTTTTATTTTTTAACGGTAAAATTATTTTCTTATCTTCGAGTTGTGTTACTGGGTTGAAAAACATTGAAGAATCTTTCTAACGTAGTGCACATATTCTCTGGAAGGTTCAGTTCATCTAGCTAATGTTTTACTGAGTTTGCAAAGTAATCACCAAATAAGTTACTAATTATTTTGTTACCTGATATTTTGTTGTCCTGTATATTAATCTTAAATTTTGTTTCTTTGGGTTTTGAATTACCAAGTAGTAGTAGTTTACTACGTTTATTATGTTGACAGATTTACAGTATACTAATTTTTTTGCAATGCGATGTTAGGTCCGAGTTTTTATTTGCTTTCTTATAGTACGTACAAAAAAATTGAGATGCTCAAATTTCAGGTGTAATCGTAGATAGTCTGAGAGAGATATTATGCATAATTTTATAATTACCCTTTATAGTGCGTTCGGTAAATCTTTTGATTGTTCAACTTTGGATATCAGAATGAAATTTCTCACAAACTCTTTCTACTATTACTTTGTTTATAAACCATCGAAAAGCGACTCGTGTCACCCCACTGGAAGGGAGAGATGGGAAAAAAGTAATAGTTTTTTTCTTTGAAAAACGACACAATTTATTTAACAATGTTCGTCACAAAATATTATTAATAATAATATTTATTTCCATCAGACTTTTACAAGTATTGGAATTGTCATTTACATAAATGATAATAAATAAATAATACACATACAAAATCAAAATCAAAACAAGTGTATAACAAAAAAACATATATACATATACATATAGACAAACAAACAAACACAGATTAGTACATACAGATTTCATACCAAGACTATTAATGCTAGTTAAGTTGAAAAAGGCACGAGCGCCCGCATTGATGACGTGCATTTATTACTATTCTTTTTTCCCGGCTAAAGTTATGTTTAATTACATTAATTTTTTTGTCGTTCAAATAGGTTTAGAATGTCACGAAATATTGAGATTTTAAGTTTGAATAAAGAATAAATTTCTGTCTGTCGGACTGTCGCACAGTGGTGCTTTTTTTTGAAAACAGGCGTCAAAAATCGGCAACCTAGCCAATTTTCGATAAAAATTTACGAAACTTGGTAGAGTTAAGTACTTGGATATGCTAAATTCAGTTTTGCTGCAGAATTTTTTTTCAATATGACGGCTTCAAAATTTAGGTCAGAAGAAGCAAAAAAGATGAAAAATTCAATAAAACAACCCAGCCACAAAAAAGTCCTGTTTCTGGAACTTGACCAAAGTCGTCAAACGTATTTTTGAATCCGACTCTCAAAATTTTGAGCAAGAGCAAGGGTGAAAATAGAGTAAAATGGGGATTGAAAGGGGTGTAAAAATGAAAATTTAACAAAATGCGTCATTTTCATTCTAAAAGTTTATTTCCAGGGGTTTTTGAGGTTGCTGATTTCAAATTTCAACGTGCCAAAAGCCAGAAATTGATTCTTATGGTGAGAATTGAATAAATTAAGGGTTGGAAGGGGTGTAAAAATGAGAATTTGACAAAATACGTAATCTTCATTTTAAACTTATATTTCTAGGGGTTTTTGGGGTTGATGATTTCAAATTTGAATATTCCAAAAGCCAAGAATGTACTTTTAGGGAGAAAATCGAGTAAAATAGGGGAGAAAATGAAAATTTCACAAAATACGTAATTTTTATTCATTCAATTTATATAATTAAGCACTTTGGTCTACTATATGGTTCACTATCAGAAGAGGCCCTAAAAAAGCTCGAGTATATTATAGCAGATTGTTTACTCGTTCCCTTTGTAATGCAGATATTATTCATTACATGCTTATTTCCTCAGATCCATTAATAAACACCCTCAAAGTTCAAAGGAACAAAAAAAATTAAAAAATTGAGAGACGATGCTTCCAGGCTATTAAAAGATTATGATAGTGAAGATTGAACAGATGAAGAAAATGAATCTGACAGCTCGTGATAAAGAAAAACTTTTAAATAAATATTTTAGAAAACTAATAATAAACAAACAGAAATCCGACAAATACGGATAAAAATAAAGAAAAAATATAATAAAAAAAAAAACAAAAATCAGCTAGTTGACAGCTGCCAAAATCGTTATACTTACTTAGAACTAAAATCCAGAGTTCTTAAAAATATTAAGCGATTAAGTTATTTTAACTTTTTGTTAAATAATGATCTTTTGACAGTTGTTTGACAGCTGTTAACTGTCAAAATTCTTAATTTTACATCAGATTTGAATGCATAACCACAAAATTATAACATTAATCTGTAAAATTATTATTACAGGCTATTTAAGTTTTTATATTATATATGTTTGAATGACAGCTGAATAGCAGCTGTCAACTGTCGAAATCGTCATGGGCTGTTCTGAGATCGGATTCGAACTTGAACTCAACAAGTTCAAAACCCCTAAAAATATAATTTCAGAATCTAAATTACGTGTTTTTTCAACTTTTTATTTCTACACCTCTTTCAACCACTAATTTACTCTATTTTCAACCTAAGAATAAATACTAGGCATTTGGCATGCCGAAATTTGGAGTCAGCAACCTCAAAAACTCCTGGAAGTATACGTTTGGAATGAAAATTACGTGTTTTGTCAAGTTTTCATTTTTCTCGATTTTCACTCTAAGAATTAATTTTTGGCTTTTGGCATGTTGAAATTTGAAATCAGCAACCTCAAAAACCCCTAGAGAAATATAAGTTTACGCATTTTGTCAAATTTTAATTTTTGCACCCTTTTCAACCCCCGTTTAACTCGATTTTCAGCCTAAGAATTAATTTTTGGCCTTTGGCATGTTGAAATTTGAAACGATCAACCTCAAAAATCAATAGAAATAAATTTTTAGAATGAAAATCACG
The DNA here is from genome assembly GCA_936432065.2 of Rutpela maculata. Classification (NCBI taxonomy): domain Eukaryota; kingdom Metazoa; phylum Arthropoda; class Insecta; order Coleoptera; family Cerambycidae; genus Rutpela; species Rutpela maculata. Next base: position 75,915,533 of record OW386286.2, on the reverse strand, counting down.
CATTTTGTCAAATTTTCATTTTTACACCCATTTCATTTTACTTAATTTTCGCCCTAAGAATCAATTTTTGGCTTTTGGCATTTTAAAATTTGAAATCAGCAAACTCAAAAACCCTAAGATTGTACGTATATTAGCAGTACTTTTTGCATGTACTTATTGTCACCATATATGAGGGTCGATTTTACCCCATTCCCGCTCTAGCTCAAAATTTTGAGGGTGTTTGGGCTTTTCTCAGGTCGGATTCGAATTCAACGTCGAAAAATACTTTGGACTACTCGGGTCAAATTCCAGGATCAGGACTTTTTTGTGGCTGGGTTATTTTATTGAATTTTTCATCTTTTTTGTTTCTTCTGATCCAAATTTTGAAGCCGTCATATTGAAAAAAAAAGGTAATTCTGCATTTTAGCGTAACATCGGAATTTTTGCAAAATTTTTTCAGGATACACTAATTTGGGGTCGTAGAACACGAATCTGAAGTCAGTTTTCGGCGCAAATGCATAGTTTTTCCAAAAAAAAAAATTTCAAATTTTCCACCATAACACTCACTCTCCGTCACTGTAAACATTAAAAACCCTCCATTTCGGCCGATTTTCATGTCATGTTCACCGTGTAAAGTGTTCCAAGTGTTCCAACCACACCAAAAAAATTGCTTTTCCATAAAAAATAAATTGTTATTTACTAAAACTCTAGAAACCAGAAAATGGAAAATCATCAAACTGTCAAACTAATGCGCATGCGTATCCTGACTTTTAAGTTGTGTCTAAGGTATCGAGCAAAATCTCTATGATTTTGAAATGGTATTTGCATTTATGTGGGCCAACGATGATGTCACGGGTTTTTACAAAAATTTTTAATAAGTCAAGGTCGTTTGGCGAAAGTTATTGTTTGAGCATTCCTAGGAGAGCAAGGATCATTTTTGAATATTGCAAAAAATGCATTGTATATGAATAATTTTTATCGTTTGTTTTTGGGTTTCCAAAAATTTCAAAAACAAACGCTCAAAATTATTATTCCAAAAGTTTTTGCGCAAAAATTTTTGGAATAATAATTTTGAGCGTTTGTTTTTGGTTTTCCAAAAATTTTTGCGCAAAATTTTTTTTTGGAAAAACTATGCATTTGCGCCGAAAACTTCAGATTCATGTTCTACGACCCCAAATTAGTGTATCCTGAAAAAATTTCGCAAAAATTCCGATGTTACGCTAAAATGCAGAATTACCAAAAAAAAAAAATCTACAGCAAAACTGAATTTAGCATATCCAAATACTTAACTCTACCAAGTTTTATAAATTTATATCGAAAATTGGCTAGGTTACCGATTTTTGATGCCTGTGTTCAAAAAAAGCACCACTGTGTGTCGGTCTGTAACTTTTTTGTGCAACCATTTAAGATATTGACTTGAATACGTATGTATTTTAACGAGATCTGGAGATACATTATATTTTGATCTTATTCCATTGATGGGATAAATGGTATATTTAAAAGGAGATAAGGTTTCAAAAAAATTATTGGCAATAGCCACCCCCATTAAAGTGGGTGAAAAAAATAAAATTATGATTTAGTGTGTGTACAAGAGCCAAAGCCCTCAATTTTTTTTTTTACTTCATCCACCTCCACCACCGATGTGGCATATCGTTTTATGGATGTTATGTTATCAAAGTTCCATGAACAATTATTTCCACATAGTGAAGTGCAAATACAGTTTCAATTTTTTTTTCGTTATGAGAGACTTTGAGAGAAAATCTGAATGTGGAAGTAGTGATACGTTAGACAGCAGTTTCTTGTGGTTAATCTTACTTTGGCTGTCTAGTGAATAAATAAACGTTAAAAAGTGCGTTTTTATTTCTTTTATAAAATGCGGTAATTTCGCATTTGTGCAAAATATCGATAATTTGCACTAGAACCAAATTAACGTATAATTTGATGTTCATTGGTCGAAAAATTCACAGAAGAGATTCATGATTGATCAATAATTTAAATTTTACAGATGTATGAAATATTTAGTAGTAATGTGACAAGTGCATTGGAAATTACCGATAATGTATCAAAAACTGTATGTAATTTTCAAAGCACGATTTGTATTTTATCAAAAAAATTTACAAATCATTATTAGCTTTATCTACTAAAGTTGTCGAATTTAAAACTATAATCAATGAATTAAAGTTTTGAATGTTTCTGATGTCAAATATATAATTCATTAATATTTTAGATGTTCAACTAAAAATTAAACCAAAGAAACGTTCAACTTTTCAACGTGTTCGTAATGCAAAGTTGAATTATTTACAGTGAAAATAAATAACAGATATATTTTTGATAAAAAGGTGAAAATTTCACTAGCGCAAAAAATACCGTGAACTTTTGCTCCGATTGGTTGAAAATTCTAAAAAATTCTAGCAACTCATTGTCAAATAGTCAAATCTGACAGATGAGGACATTTTTTATTGGTTTAATTTTTGACATTTTAATAAAAATCAATGTTTCAAATTGTCAACTTTTCGATTATTGTTCGTAAACATCTTCAGGGGATGAATTAGTTTCTTGGAACATTCCAAGAAAAAATTTTCAAATTTTTAAAAAGAATAATACAATGATAATGTAATATACTTAAAACATATGTGTCAAAAGTTGTGTTCCTCTTCACGATTTATACGGAACTCTTTAACAACTTAACGATGGAAAAAAGCGCGTGATATTTTTAAACGTTTATAAGGAGTTAAAATTCGATATTTTGAGCTAACCGGTCTTCATATATAAAAAAAATGGTACTAACCTTTCTTCTAGATAGTTTTATTGTGAACACCTTTTATTCAAAATGTCTTTTAATAAATCGTATCTTTTTGAAATAAATGAAAAAAACCATTTTCCGAATATTTTTGCCCCGTATGTCATCCTCCTGGGTATATATATATGGTATGAATTGTGTCTCGATTGTGCATAAACAACGTCACGGTAGAAAATTCTGATAGAATTAATTGTGAACATTATTTTCAGATAGTGAAAGGCATCTATTCATACACTATGTTTCTTCGAAGTACATATGATGGTCCTGAGTGAGCAATAATACTGACTCTTCGCATTTGAAGACGAAATGGACATCTACTTAAGATATTATAACAATCACCCAGTAGTATAGCAGTTATATTTATGTTTATTTGTTGCGTTGCACTTTTATGCATTTTTGAATAAAATCTAATTAAACACACTTTATTTTGGTACACACTGTACATTGTATTTACCATCTTTAGGTTTATTAAGTCCAGATATCGAATTATGCAAATAATAGCTGTGTTGCTTAGATATAAGTTATACCTTTCTTGTATTTTTGTATTTAAACCATGTATTTATTTCTAATGTTATGTTACAGCTCTTACTGAGTATTGTCTACCAGATAACATCAAGGAAGAGAACGCCGCTTTATTTTAGTTCACTTTATAGTTAGTAAAACAACATTTTTGTAATGTGGACACATCGGATAAAGCCACCAAATGTTTTCCAGGTACTAGTTAGGTACGTAGCTTTCAATTTTTAATAGAAACCAACTCCTCCGCCGGCCATCTTGGATTTTATAGCGGCCATTTTGAAATAAGATATATTATCAATATCTCGGCTTCTAAATCACTTAGGACCACAAACCTGGTATCTAAGTATACATATTTGGGGTCAGGGAATACAACTACACAATTTTTAAATCTATCACACTATATATTTATTCACTAATATATGTACCAGTTACAAACTATTCACCGATGAACTGTTTTGTACAGTGTGTCCACATTTTCTAATATGTTTTTTTATTTTGTTTCAGACTGAATTGTAAAACAAGATGGATTGGAACAAGTGCATGATCTGTCAGAAAACAGCTTCAGAAAATTTAAAATGTACACTCAATGCACATGGAATCGAAGACAAGACAACACAATACCGGTCTTTCTTGAACAATATCAATGAGTTTAGAAGCTCGGAGTCATTGCTAGTGAAACAAAATTTTGGAAGCGACATGAGTGCGGATGAATTGGTCCAAAACTATGGTGCATGGCACAAATCTTGTTATGTCAAGTTCAGCAAGTTGAAGTTGGATAGAGCTAAAAAGCAGGGAAATACTTCAGGAGGCAGCTCAACTGTGGAGAAACGATCCCGGCGTGAAGCGAGTGTCAAAATGGCGTGTTAGTTATGTCGTGGAAGCGATGGACTTGTTTATGAATTTCGATCATTAACAGCTGATAGGAGCATACGAAAAATGTCAACAGAACTGCAAGAAACCCAGTTGTTGGCAGCATTAGAAGGTGGTGATCTCATTGCCCTTGAAACAGAATATCATATGCAATGTTATACCGCACTGAGAAATCGCTACCGATCTACCTAAGGAAACTAGATCAGGACTTGGTGGGAGTATTTGCAGAAGAAAGTCAGATAAAGGCTACATCATTTGTGGAGCTTAATACTTATTTAAAGAATTGTGTGGAATATAGGACATTCTACTTTAAATTTTCAAAGTTGCATGAACTGTATGAGAACCGATTAAAAATCCTTGGCGTTGAGAAGGAGATTAACAGAACCAGATTGAAGGAGAAGCGCACACACAAGCGCAAGAACAAAGTGATGAAAAGTATCAAGTTTTGGTGTTTGAAGGAGGTATGTGGGAAATCGTAGCTGTAGCCTTTATCTGACATACCTCTGCAGATATTCGCACCAAATCCTGCTCTAGTTTCTTTAGGTGAGACCAGTAGCGATTTCTCAGTACTGTATAACATTGCAGATGATATTTGGCATCAAGGGAAATGATATCACCACCTTCTAATGCTGCCAACAACTGGGTTTCTTGCAGTTCTGTTGCCATTTTTCGTATGCTCTCATCAACTATTAATGTTCGAAATTCATAAAGAAGCTCATCGCTTTCACGACGTAACATTTTGTCACTCGCTTCACGCCGGGATCGTTTCTCCACAGTTGTGCTGCCTCCTGCCTCCGCTTTTTAGCTCTATCCAACTTCAACTTGCCGAACTTGACGTAACAAGATTTGTGCCATGCATCATAGTTTTGGACCAGTTCAACCGCACTCATGTCGCTTCCAAAGTTTAGTTTCACTAGCAATGACTCCAAGCTTCTAAAGTCATTAATATTGTTCAAGAAAGACCGGTATGATGTAGTCTTGTCCTCGATTCCATGTGCATTGAGTGGACATTTTAGATTTTCTGAAGCTGTTTTCTGACAGATCATGCACTTGTTCCAATCCATCTTGTATTACAATTCAATCTGAAACAAAATAAAAAAACATATTAGAACATGTGGACACACCTGACAAAACAGTTAATCGGTGAATAGTTTGTAATTGGTACATATATTAGTGAATAAATATATAGTGCGATACATTTAAAAATTGTGTGGTTGTATTCCCTGATGTATACTTAGACACCAAGTTTGTGGTCCTAAGTGATTTAGAAGCCGAGATATTGGTAATATACCTGATTTCAAAATGGCCGCTATGAAATCCAAGATGGCCGACGGAGGAGTTGGTTCCTATCAAAAATTGAAAGCTACGTACCTAACTAGTACCTGGAAAAAATTTGGTGGTTTTGTCCGGTGTGTCCACATTTTCATGATAAGCTACTCTACTATAAGGAATAGTATATGATTTATATTACACACTCTAGCCTATAGCCTAAACAATTAGTTAAATAATATTTCTATATGAATTGGCGATTTCGCGCATTTTAGGGTAGGGTAGAAGGTCATAACTTGCGACACAAGTGCACTAGAAACGATTTCCAAGTGTAAAGCAGCAAGTGCAACATTTAATTCAAATCAAGATAATCGACAGACACTTCACGTGTCGGTTCTGCAGTTATCTGATTTTTCTTAGTGTCATCCATTCAGTTTAATAGTTTTGCTGTCGAAGTTTTGTACATCATTTTAATTGCTGTCGGAATTTTGATGCAGTCAATTTTTATAATTCGATGTAATTGGGAAATCCATTTGGTATTTGAGAAGCTTATTCAATATTAAACGTTAAACACTACAGTTTAGTTTAGGGTGGTTAAATAACTGTTATAAATTTAAAGCATTATAGTCCAGTCAAGCTTTCCAGTTTAGTTGGGTCAAGTTAAGTTAGTCCAGTCAAGTTCGAGTCAAGTTTAATAAAATTGTGAGACGACATATAGCAAAACTATAGAGTTATCCAGGTGTTCCAGAGTAGCAGATTCGCATCGTCACCATTTTGTCTAGTATCCGGTGTTATGTGGAGCAATCCAGTAGGAGCTGAGGAGTCTCACCAGGGATCCATCCTCGTTATTGTCCATCTCTGGTTTGGTGAGAATTTGTACATTTCTGTTCTTGAAATTCATAGTGCTACGAAAATTATTACAACAGCAAGATATTAGTAAAGAAGGATGCCAATTTTGAGCCCAATGCGCCCACCTTAGAAAAGTGTACTATCTTATGTTTTTTGACATGCTGATTACAAATATGACCTTCAATTTGCCGAAAATTGAGCGGTTTCAGAGATGACAGTGATCTGGTACTTAGGATATGCTCAATACCAAGAATCAATAAGACTACCTGCCTAAGATTTATCGCTAGTACCAGTTTTACAAGAGTATTCTGATGAAGACGTATAGTGGAAAAAGATGAGGTACCCACTAAAGCATTATTAACTGTTATTAACTGATATTTAACGTCTTGACACATACAGTGTAACCATCTAAGAATAAAGCGTTTTTTGAAATACTTGAAAAATTCATGACTGAGGTCATATTCAATTTCAGCGAACCGAAATAAATGGGAATACAATGATTTAGTTCGCCGAGCATGACTTTCTTCCATTTGTAGGCCAGTGTAATTTATGCACTTAAGCGGCTTCGCAAACTAATATCTTAGAAATAGCTCAATTTTGGGATTACGGCTATTGACTTTTTTGTTTGCAAGACCAAGTACGATAACTTCGTACACTTTACAAACTTGGGCGTATTGGGCCCAAAGTCCCATAAGACTTTGGCACCCTTCATTATTTTCTACGTAACCATTCATTTATTGCAAAGTGTATAGTTTTTGCCTTTGGTAATCTATTGTAGATTATTAATATTTATTGCCTCCTCTTTAAATCATTCTATGATATTTACGATTTTAACAAAATATATCATTGATTATTTGTTTTACTAAATAAATATACAATGAAACGATCTTCTTAAAACGACATTAGAATTAATAAACAATTTATTGGGAATTGAAATTAAGGAAGAGGAAATAAATAATATCTATAAAGTAGGAAGAAGCGAAAATCCTCCAATAGTTCTAGAATTTGTATCATTTTTGAAAAAGAATGCTCTTTTTTATGATAAAGAAAAACGGAAAGGTTTAAAACAACATGGAATAACTATTACAAATGATTTATGTTATGAAGATAGACAAGAACAGAGGATCTTAAGGAACCATTTGCAAGCCGCTTGGGCCCAAAATTACGAGGCCATAATCAAGGACTATAAGCTATTCATTAACGACATACCATACATGGCCCAAGAGCTTAAAAATATTGAGAAACAGACCGACTTAGAAATCAGCAGTGAAGAAAGCAGTGAAAAGGTTGACGACAAAGAACAAAATAGTGAGGAGATAACACAAGTAAACGCAACACAGAAACAGGAAAAGTTTAAAACTACTACCAAGCGAGCTGTAATTAAGAAACAACCAGTGGTGAAACAGGGACCGTCCAAGGGAATTAAAAGAAAGAAAACGAAGAGATACAGTTATAGCCCAAAAAATACCAGGAGCAAAAAAGTTATTTCAATTTCACACCATATTTAATATTCTTTACACATAGCACCTAGAAATTATTTAAAAACATAATTAGTTATTTGTAATCAATTAAAGATAAAGTTTTCACCAATATGGACCAATTTATTAGAGATTTTGAAAACGATAATATTTTTACTTTTGTAAATAACAATGTTAAGGATTATGAAAAAACTTTGGAGGAAAATAATTTCATTCCAGATTTTAGAATACTACATAACAATATAAGAAGCATTTCTAAACATTATAATGAGTTGAATGTATATCTACAAGAATTTAAAAATTGTTTTGATGTAATAGTATTGAGTGAATCCTGGCAGTTAGCTGATCCAACCTTTTTTAATATAAATGATGACAATATGATATATAATTATGGTTCTTTTAATCAGAACGATGGATTAATATTGTACATTAAAAGCAAATATATGTATTCCAACCAAATAGTAAAATTAAATAATTCATCATGTATTGAAATTCAAACAGAATGTAACAGCAAAAAAATTAATATCCTTTCAGTATATAGATTACCTGCTACTTGCCCTTATCAATTTTGTGACGAATTAAAAAATTATTTAGAAAGTAATAAAAACCAGAATATAGATTATTTCTTTATAATAGGAGACTTAAATATAGATATATCGGGTGGTAATGATATTTCATTATTATATTTAGAAATAATGGAAAAAGGTGGTTTCAAGTCCTTAATAAATAGTTATACAAGAGAACAGGGGGATTCCAAAACATGCATTGATCATATATTTCTTAAGAGTAATTTAAACCAAAAAAATATCTGTTTGCCCACTGTTATAAAAAGTAATCTAACCGATCATTATATGATAACGTCAAATTTAAAAACATCTGAAGATAATGTAAATACGAAAAAGAAATATTATGAAAAAATTAATTATACTAAATTAAAACTTGAAGTGGAAAAAACAGTTTGGGCCCAAATTTATACAGTAGAGGATCCTGATCAAAGTACTGATATATTTATTGACCTAAAATAAATAGTAAAAATAAAAAACGAAAGCCTTGGATCACAATGGGTATTATAAAATCTATAAATATTAAAGACAGTTTATTTCAAAAACACTTACTAGACCCAAATAATGAATATTTAAAAAGTCGATATTTGTTGTATAGAAATAAAATAAACAAACTTATAAATAAAACCAAACATGACTATTACAAAAGGCAAATTTATTTTGCAAAGGCAGATACAAAAACTCTGTGGAAAACAGTAAATGAGTTTACAAATAAAAATAAACCAGCAACTAGTATTCCTTATTTAATAGAAAACAATAAAAAAATTGAAAATAATTATCTCGTAGCAAATAAATTTAAAACTCATTATTGTAATATTGGTAAAGACCTTGCCGACAAGATTGTGCCTGACTCTCAAATTGTAGAACCACCGGAGGTGGATCATAATTTTTTCTTATCTCCAACTGATGCCTGTGAAATAGAAAAATATATAAACGAATTAAAAATAAAAAAAGCTCCAGGTAAAGACAATATATCCAGTGAAATACTAAAAGAAATAAAAAATTATATATCCCCTGTGTTATCTTTTATTTTTAATAAAATTTTTGAATGTGGAATTTATCCAAAAGCTTTAAAAGAGGCAATTATTACACCTATTTTTAAAAAGGGTGATCCTAAGAAAGTGGAAAACTATCGACCTATTTCTTTGTTATCAAGTATTGGAGAAATTCTAGAGAAAATAATAAAATTTCGTGTAGTAAAATATTTAAATAAATATAACTTAATATCACAAAAACAATATGGTTTTCAAGAGGGTAAGTCTACAAGTGATGCAATAATTGAACTTACTGCTCTAATGTATAATGCAGTAGATTCAAAAAAACCAGCTTTATGTGTGTTCCTCGATCTAGAGAAAGCATTTGACACAGTATGTCATAGGCAACTTTTGTCACAATTAGAGAGGATAGGTTTCAGAGGGATAACAGCCGACTTATTCAAAAGTTATCTGGAAAATAGAAAAGTGTATGTAAAAGTTAATAATACATTGAGTGAACCGGGAACAATGCAATATGGTGTACCACAAGGTACTGTACTTGGTCCGATATTTTTATAATTTACATAAATAGTATACTTACCTCAAATTTTGAAGGGAAATTAATATCTTTTGCAGATGACAGCGCAATTTTTTATGAAAGTGATTCGTGGCATTCATTAAAAAACATAGTAGAGCAAGATTTAAAAGAAATAAAAAATCTTTTTGACAATAAGAAGCTAAGTATCAATTATAATAAAACGTTTTTCTTACCTCTGGCATCTTATAAGAATAACCTACCTAATTACAAATCTATCAAAATAATGAGTACTAATAATGAAGTTGAAATAAAATCCACTGGTGTCATAAAATATCTTGGCATTCACATAGACAGCCATATACGATGGGAGGAGCATATTCAGGCAACACATAAAAAACTAAGGGGATTAATTACAAGTTTATACAACTAAAAAATATTTTACGTGCCAGAGAATTAATACTTGTATATAAATCACTAGTTGAATCAATTTTGCGGTATGGTATTATTGGTTGGGGGGAGTAGCCAAAACAAAATTAAATCCATTACAGAGGGTTCAAAATCGTATCTTAAAAATAATATTAAACAAACCAGCTCGTTTTGCTACAGATGAATTGTATGACAACTGTTCCATACTCGATATTAGACAACTGTATTCTAGTAGTGCCTTACTTTATATATATAAAAATAAAAGAGACCAACTTAACGTTTACTATTATGATACAAGAAGCAAACAGAAAGGGGATTTGAAAATACCAAAAACTACAAAAACTGTAGGTCAAAAATATTATGGTTATATTGCTAATAAACTTTATAATTTGTTGCCCACAACGATAAGAGAAAAGAAACAGGTATCTTTTAAAAAACTGTCTATTGTCTGGATACAAGAAAATAGGCATAGAGTACACAACATATTCGATAAACTAAATAGTTAATAAGCAAAACTTTCTGGAATATATGATTAAAGATTCAATATTATTCTGGTAACTTTATTATTATAATTATTACAATTCTTATTTTTGGTCATTTTGTATGTAAGTATATACGTGAGGACATTCTATATGTATTTTCATAGTAAGATTTGTGTTTGTAAAAAGTAAAAGAATTTCGTTTTTTTTTATTGCCAGAATCATGTGCGCTCTCAAACTCATAATAAGAGTTTAAGCGCACATTATTTTGCTGTAATACTTTCCTGTATTTGTGTATTATAAGTACTTGAATAAATATTATTATTATTATTATTATTATAAAATATTATTTTTTATAATCTTTTAGACCGAGTGGTCAAATATAAACGTATTTGCTATTTTTGATGTAGTTAATATTTCATTTTGTGTCACCATATTTGCATTTTATCTTAAAACTTTACATTTTTTCATTTTTTATGTTCTGTGTTTGTCTCAATATCAGGCTTCTCCACAGCAGTCGGTTTTGTGATCAAGTAGGGTAGTGTCATATAAGTTTTCCTGTGGATGGCGCCCTATTCAATAACATCTTTTATTACTTCCTTCTTGGTCACGAAACAAGCTAGCTGGGCGATTACCTGTGGAATTATTGGTTCTCTCTCTATCTCATATAAAAAAAACTGGATCCACGAACGAGCCACGCATAAAACCAGCTAACCGTTCGCTATGACATAAAGAATTTTTGTACCGAATTTCATGCTTCTATCACAAAGTGCAGATCATAAGTCTAAGGACCTCACTGATGAACGTATAGAATGTAAATATTGCCTGGAAAATTTGTGTTCGACTTCTAGATTATCCTATTTACCAAGCATGTATCTTTTATTTCAAATGAAATGTCTTAACCTGTTATTTTTGTAGAAAATATTACATAGTGTGTCATTCTTCTATGGCTCTTTTATTTAAACAGATTAGAAAATAATTCAAATACAAAGTTATAAGACGTGCAGTTAAATAAACATTATTACGCGATGGACAAGATGGATTTTATGATTTTTAAATCAAATTTTATTTCTCATTCAACTAGAACAAATATTGAATCAAGTAATTTCTATAGAAGCTATACAAAAAAAAACAGGTTCTAAATCTAAATAATAAATAAATCTGTATAAGTAAGTAAAGGTATTTACGAAGGAAATGAATTTCGTAGGAGCATGTTTAACTAAAATTTACGTACACAAAGATAATGTGCTCGTGCACAGTATAATACTTTGCAGATGCTAAACAGAAAATATCTACATAAGATTTTATGGAAGAGCATTACGTACTCGCGAAAAAAATTCTGTTTGTCTGTTCAGGATAGGTACGAAAGTTGCAACGATTCCACAAACAAGTGAAATTAAACAAAAACTCACTGCACATATGATGAATGACGCCAAGCATAGCGTCCACAGCTACGATATATGAAGGAAATCACGGGAATAATAGCCCTTGCGAACTGAAATCCGCCGTTAGACACAATTAGTATACGATAAGTGTTTGTTTACCTTCAGTAATTACAGGAAACTTGACGTATTCACCTATGAAAGTTACATAAACAATTTGTAAAGACAGGTATCAGATTTTAGCCGCTACGAATATAAATTCATTTCGTTATTTGGCCAAACACAGTAACCAAAACACATATTGTGTTGACGAGAACTTCTACCGCAAATCGAACTGCACTCACTAATTTATAACTACATAATTAGATTCTATAGGTAGTCAACGAAGTTATAACTTTAGAGTCAAATTTACTCTCAATTTGATAAACAACAAAATTTTGGAACTGAGACAGCCGAAGCCGTCTCGTGGACGGATCGCTCCAGATTCTACTTATTCTTTTACTTCTCGCGAGAACGCTATGCATGGTTGCTATGCGTGGGGGTAAATTTTTTCGTCGAACATTCTAGTGCAACAGAGCCGAACTGGACATATTTTATGACGGAAAATATATAAAAGGTAATAATTTTAGTAAATTTATGGCATCCATTTTAAAATTAAAAAAAAAATCTCATTGACTGTGAAGGTAATACTTAATTATAAGTAAAAACATTTCAATTTCCACAACCAGTTGAGTAATATCGTAGAAAAAGTACTTTTAAATTTGAATTAAAACTTTACCTCCCAAAACACTAAACTATATTGTTGACGTCATCGGTCATAAACACCTAACCTCAAAAATACATATCTTTTAAAAATTTCCGAGTAATATATGAAAATTTCAGCTTGGTTCTCGTATTTTCAACTAAAATCTTGTTTAATGTAATGTTCATAAAGTTTTAAATATGTTCTCCCAATAAAATAAGGCGATTTTTGTAGGTTGGAAATCCAACCTATAATTAGCAGCCCATTTTTAGTAATCAACAATATTGAGACATCATATGCGTCTATTTTTAAATGTTTGCTTGGAGCCATACTGGTTTCAAATGAGAAGTGCGGATATAATTATTAAAAATGACAATAAACTTAAAAAGACTAAAAGTTGAGGTTATGTTATTGCAACCGTTGACGTCACAGCCCGTTTTGTATAATACCCGTTCAGTTATTCAGTTTTGTTATTTATTTGTTGAAATTTTAAATTGATACATGGAAGAATGGTGTTTAAATATTGGTAAGTGCTTTAATGTATAGAGTACTTTATTTTAATAATATCAAAAAGCAAATTCGCATACAGTGAAAACACCTAATTAACGATCTTCTGCCCTTACATCGGTTATTGTTTTCAATAAAACAGGGTATTTTCATTCAGTGAAATTCGATAATGTCCTTTGAATGATGTATTGAAATACCCACAATGGAGAATACCTTTACTGAGTATCAGTCCTATAATTCCAACAATTGCTGAGATATGGCTATATGATGAATTTCCATCACTAGCAAAATTTGTAATGACGTATTAGGATTCAAATTTGATTGGTTTTATTCATGCTGGGTAGGAGTGGGGCTTATTATATTCAAGGGGAAACATAAAAAATATTTCTTATTTCTCAACATTTGTTAATTTTAGTACTATTGAAAAAATTCCCAAATATCCAATTTTGGAATTTTATATCATTATATTAATAACTCTGCTTTATCAACTTAAATAAAGGAAACAAAAAAATAATTTGAAATATAGAAGAAGAAATGATGTCAGATAATGCTTGAAAGAATAGCAATGTTTCAGGTAGATATTGACAATACCCGACGAATGAATATCTGTCGATAAAGGTTGTATAATAAGAATTTTTAAGGGTACCTCATAAGTAGGTAATAAAAATGCTCATTGTAATGAAATAATTACAGACCAGAATAAATGAACAAATATGTAGACGACTTGCCAACGTACTCATCATATCAACATCAACGTCAAAACTATGAATTTGAAGGTTATATTGTATACAAGTAAAATTATCATTTCGATGCTGGAATCAGTTTCACTAAAGCAGATTCCCGTAATCTACCATCAATTGATAGTGACGTGATAAATAATTTTTACTTAGGTAATATTGATTTCATGTTTACTGAAATAAATAACGGCATGAAAGACTCGAAAGAGGTTATGCTCTTTTATTTATTTGACATCTGTTTTTGATATTACACACTCACTTCACATACGATGATTCCGTGTTTGCTCATTGTACTTCACGATTGATGATTGCTATTGACCCACAAAACGACCATTTGAACCGAAAAATGGGGCTTCAGCCCCTTGCGAGGCTGTCAGCTAATTCATTGCCTTCTATTCCCTCATGCACTAGCACCCACATCAAGGTAACCTTGTTGTTTTTTGCCAGTTGTTTCAGGAATTGTTTGCATTCTCAGGCAATCTTAGACTTGAAGGTATAAGACCTAATAGCCTTTTGTGCTGCCTGGCCATCTGAAAGTATATAGATCTTTGCCCTTCGGGTGCCTCTGTTGAGGCATTCCTGGAGTCATAGGTCTATAGAATACATTTCTGCCTGAAAGATGGTTGGTGAGTTGCCAAGAGTTTTAGATAGCCCGCGTTTAGGCTCCGCTACGCCCACACCAACTCCTTCGCCTATCTTGGATCCATCTGTGTACCAGATGAGTGACTCTTTCTCCAACCGCAGTACTTCGACCCTGCTTGCCTGACGGCTGTCAATCAGCACATCAAACAGGCAGTCAAAGTCATGCTTGATTGGCGTTGAGTCAGTGGGCTTGGTCATGGATTCAAATTGGATTACCTCCAAAAGCCTTAAATGACCAACCAGATCGCCTGGTCTGAATTGCCTGATGCAGCCTTAGGGCACTAAGTATTGCCTCCTTCCTCACATGCAAATGTAGAGGAAGCATGTCCAGCATTGCCTCCATAGCTGCTGTGGGATAGGAGCATATTGCTCCTCTAGTTCCTGGACAGGCAATGTGTTGCAGTTTTTGCAGCTTTCCTTATGCTAGTTTGTCTTCGGTTTTTGGCCACCATACACATGATGCGTAGGTCACCATGGGTCTGACGACCTACAGGTAGGACGAATGTATCATTTTTGACTTCAGACGCAAAGTTTTACCAAACAGCCTACGGCACGTAAAGGTAGCTATGGTTGCTTTTGCATATGTCTTTTCCAAACGCGAGTTCCACGTCAGTTTTTGATCCAGGATTACTCCTAGATATTTGATTTCATTGTAAAAATTCAGTACTGTTCAATTTAACATAGGAGCTCTCAATACTCACTCCCATTCCTGCCTCTCACAGTAACGACCAGGTCATCAGCATACCCCTAAACGTTGAAGCCATAATTACGCTGCTTATGGAGGAGTTCGTCGATAACCATTGACCATATCAAGAACGATAAGACTCCACCTTGTGGATAGACTCGTCTTTACCACCATGGCGTCATTGTATGTGTAATCTCTAAAAAGTTGATTTCTCACCCTTCCTACTCATTCGGAAGATTTTATTCTTTTTTATTTTATTCTTGATCAATTACCATTGCTGTTACAGAATTACGTATTTGTAAGACCAACAGTTTTGGATACTTGATACACTAAATTGTTCTTATGGAGGATAAGATGAAAGCCACCACAGATAAGAAAATCTTGAAAATATGTGATTTGTGCAACGAAGCCAGTATGTCCAAATATATAACTTAATGACATGCATTGTGAGTTTTGTTGTATTATGTGCTCCATGCTTTGTGAAATATATTATATTATGTGATGAAAACACGAATAACTCGACCATCGAAAGATCTCCGTCTTTGTTTGTGTTGTTACCTTTCAACGAAAATGAGCACTAGATAATGGCTTAGTCTATAACAGTTTGTTCTTCTTTGTTAACTATATTTTTACTTCCACATCCAGTGGAAGTATAGTAACGACAAAAAAATTTTAAAAAATTTTTATTGTTCAAATAGGCTTAGAATGTCATGAAACGTCGAGATTTTAAGTTTGAGTGAAAAAAAAATTTCTGTCTGTCGGTCTGTCTATCGGTCTGTCTGTCTGTCTATCGGTCTGTCTGTCTGTAACTTTTTTTTGTGCGCACGTTTACTCTTGAACCGTTTGAGATATTGACTTGAAATTTGGTACACATATGTACTTTAACGAGATCTAGAACTACATTATATTTTCATCTTGTTCCGTCGAAGAGGTAAAATGGGGTAAATTTGGGGTAAATAGGTAAATCAAGCAGGTAAGAGTTCATGAAATTGGTATTTACTATATACAAGAAAAGCTAAGGTCTCAAAAAAAATTTGGCATTAGCCACCCCCATTACCACCCCCACCCCATTATTAAAAGGGATGAAAAAAAAAATTGTGATTTAGTGTGTGTACAAGAACCAGAAACCTCAAAATATTTTTTTAATTCATCCACCCCCAATACCACCTCTTATCGCCACCCCCCACCCCACTACCGATGTGGGGTATCGTTTTATGGGATTTTGGGGTAGAGGATTGCAAATATTATATTATTAAAGTTCCGTAAGCAATTATTTTCACATACAAAATTTTTTCGTTGTGAGTGACTTGGATAGAAAATCTGGATGTGGAAGTAGTGATTCCTTGGGCAGCGGTTTTTTTTACTGCACTAGGACTTTTCGTAATTGTATCTGTCTATGTTAGCTTCAGATTAGAAGTATTAAATATTTATTTAAGAAATGTGAAGCAATCGGTCGAATCAAGAAGTGACATTGAAATGGCTTATGAAGATAAAGAAGCCACGGAAACAATATTTAGACTGTGTGTATTAGAGCATCTTAGGATTATAAGGTGAGGCTATTAAAATATTTTCGCTGTCGCGGCGAAACCCCACGCAATGTGTGCTCAAAAAAAAACTATCTACTACTTCAATTATCAAATAGCTGTATAGAAAATCGTTTATAGAGAAGAAGCGAAAATACCTCAACAATGGTATAAATGATGATTATATTGAACATAAAAATATTTTTCCTAGCAGTAACTATCCGACGAACAAAGCCTTTAAGTTCTCTAATGTAACTGCACTATGTGTAAGACAGGATAATTCAATTAAACGAAATGTCTCAGAATCTTTACATTTTACATTACATAATTAATCAAATTGAGGCCTTTCAGTTTGTCCGTTCTCTTGGTTTACATGCCTGTCTGTTAGCGCGAAACCTGAAAAAATATATATCTAAGAAAATTGTTATTAAAAGTCGATACTACGGCAAGCGAGAAACCCGATACACTTTTAGTGAAGCCGGGTGAACACAACATAAAAGAATAAGAATATATCTGATATTTCCGGAAATT
The DNA here is from genome assembly GCA_936432065.2 of Rutpela maculata. Lineage (NCBI taxonomy): Eukaryota > Metazoa > Arthropoda > Insecta > Coleoptera > Cerambycidae > Rutpela > Rutpela maculata. The sequence continues at coordinate 75,898,040 of OW386286.2, read as the reverse complement.
TACACGTCTCTAATGATGAGTTGAGATTTCCAAAATTAGTCCTCAATGTCTTTTCGTTGGTGCCTAATCTGTGTAACAATCTGTTGTAGGAAAACACTTTGCATATAGTTGATGTCATAGTACGTTTAGCGAAAGTATACAAGGAGGACGCCCTAAACAAAAATAGGAAAAATTGCAGCTTTTCTCGGATTGTCACATCTCAGAGGATGAAATATTAGAAGATAGACTATGAAAATAAACGTGTTCTATTTGCGTCGGTCTGTCAGTCTATTGTCGCGAAGTATGCATGACTATCCAATGGAGGAAAATAATATTTTCCTGAAATCAATCGGCAATGTCTACATTTTCGGCGCGATTTCAGATCGAAAAATGCACAATTCCTAGGCCGGGAAAGTAACATTCCCGTACGGTCTTTTATGTATATTTTAGACAGTAAATAAATACACGCAGACAAACCAACTCACATTAAATTTGCATTTATTAGTAAGCAGTTAGATTATAATGAAGAAATGTTATGCATTAATACAAATTCCTTAATTTATAATAATATTAATTGTGATTTCAGAAAAAATAGTATGTGTACTTCGGTTTGAAAGCACATTCCCGGACTTCGATGCTTGTTGGCCTCGGCTAGCGCCTCGGCCAACAATTTGCATCGTCGTCCGGGAATGTATTGCTTTCACACCTAAATACACAATATACTATTCCAAACAAAAATCTGACATGTTTTATTAAAAAATGTACAGGGAAGAAAAACATTGAGATTACGAAAATTAAAGGTTTTCAAGTCCGCCTTCCCTGTTTGTGAGAATTTTTTTTTGTGAAGATAGAAAGTCTCCTGGTATCAACTAAAAGGAACAAGGAAAGTACATGTCTCTCCTCTAATTATTCTTGATGAAAATGAGATGTGGTTTATCCAGACGAAAAAAATAATTAGGTTTCATAATTTTTGGACAAGTAAGTACCCCGAATTAGAAATATTCAAAACGAAGATAAAGACTATATAAACATTTTCTAAAGTAGGTATATATTTATATTCTATTGAACTGTTGTGATCTGTTGTGTTTTATAGGACACGCTTTATATTAGTGTTCTGATTGTTTTCTTCTGTAACTGTATAGCATCAAATCATAAGAATCGTGTATGTATATGAAGTCTAAAATACCACTGTAATTTCTTTAGAATAGTTGGGGCACCATATGAATATATGAATATTTCTGTTTAAATAATTTAGTGTAATATTTTAAATACTTTAAGACATTAGATTTAAGTTATAAGTTATTTCGTGATGCTGGAATTTGTATGGAATTCTGCTAAAATTGCTTCAGTAATGTTTTTTCAAGTTATGCTTTTATTATTATTTTTTAATTTATATTTCATCATTAATGATTAGAAAAATTTTATTAAAGACATAATAATCTAATATCTCTATAACTTGTTTATAACGGATGAATTATACGAGGCAACATTCCTTTCGTTTCCTACTTCAACATAAATATTGAAACACTCGCACTTAGTCTTGTAAAGATTAAATCTATTTATACCTAGAATTTGCATAAATAGAAATGATCCAGACAAGTCAAAGATACGGCGGCTTACGACTAGCTGATCTTGTGCGTGGCTGGAGTTCGTGGGTCCTATTTTTACCTGAACCAGGGTGAAAACCAACAGATTCGCAGAACTTCCCCAAAGTGGGTTGTTTTGTAATTAAGGAGAAGCTAGATTAAAAAGATAGTATATAGGGCGCCATCCACAGATAATAAGAAATAAAAGCTATCCCCTTAAGTTATAAAACTGACCACTGTGGAGAGTCTGATTGTAGTCAGAAAACACAACATAAATAATAAAAAATTGTTCTAGATGAGATTAGAATGTATTATTTATTGACAATAATATGCAATGTAACAAAAATAGAAAAATATTTATCAATTTGGTATTTGACCACTAGGTACAAATATATGGGATATGTTAGTCGTAAATTAAATAAAGTAAAATTGACAATGTTTTTAAGAGTAAAATGGCACACAATAATCAAATAAAGTTATATCACGCATAGAAAATGAGGTAAAAAGGTAACACTTTCTCACCACTCGTAGGCAGTAGCTGTGACAATGAAGTTCTGGTGAGGTCTCGAAATCTACGCTAGTGTACCAGCCTTTGCATGGAAGCCGATGTCCTGATGAACGGGGAAATTATCTGCTACGCCTAGATTGTCTGAAGTGTTATATTTTATCGCGTGGTAAACTGGATATCTCATACAATTCGACTAATAAATTGGAAGTTACAGCTTCCTAGCTCCTCTACTGGATTACCAATAATTAACAAAGGTGATTGATATTAATAGACTCTGCTACTAACTGACTAACTTTGGTTATGCTGACAGTTAATTTAAAAGGTGTTCGTAGATATCTACAACGTGCTTCTTGCATCAACCAAGTGATGATTGTTGAGACTTGATAGTGATTGCAATAAATATAGCAATAATTGCAATAACTAATATAACGTAGAATAACTTAACGTAAAAGAGAACCATATGAAATAAATAATCGATAAATATATAATGGATCGATAATTAAATAAATAATGGATAATTAAGTAAATAAAGGATCGATAAAACTTCTGACAGTTTAAAAAAGAAAAAATAATTATTAGCGGCGTGGTAATATAAATAAGGTTATCAATTATTATAAATAAAATTAAATTAAATTACTGATTTGAAAAATATAGCTTAAGGCTTGAAAATATCGATAACAGAAACATAGTAAATAAATTAAATTACCTTTTATTCACAAGAGTCACTACATTTAAATTGATAATATCAAAGATGGCATCTGCCGAATAATTATCAAACGAAGTTGACTAGTAAGTACCGATTCAAAAGTATCAATGATGAATCGTTGTAATGAATGTACTAAGGTAAACTATCTATCTCTGCCAGCGTTCGCTCGAGTTGATAACAGTAGCTATTTGTATCAACTAAATGAATTTAAATGTGGGCAACCCTAAATACTTTACGGTTGTAATTATAATTGAATATTATAGAATCGAATTTAATTTAACCGATGACTGCGTTTAAGTAGCAAATCTAACGTAGTGTGCATTTGAGACATGGTAGGTTAGTGTTGACTGTAATAAATAAATACATAGTTAATATACGAAGCAGACATTTCTTCGGATTTTCACGTTTCATAGTATATAGATTATAAAAATTAAAGTCGTTTAATTTCGTCAGTCTGTCTGTCTCTCTGCCTGTCTGTTGGTCTGGCGTCTGTTTCTTCGCGCTATGTCTACAAAACCACTTGACGGAGAAGTTAGTTGACCGTAGGTAGGAAGTAGACTGAAGCAGAGGGCTTACTGATATGAATTCCGCTGTATTAGAAGTATTCTTTCATGAGTATATTATACTATTTTGACAGCTGCTAAATTTTGCCAGTCATTTATACTTTAATGATTTTAATTAACATTATTGAAATAATAAAACTGCATGTTAGCATATTATGTCATCCTTGCAATACTACATTATCCGGTGTCAGAAGTAACTAATTGGTTGACAGATGTCAAATGCCCCGTTTCACAGTAGTCCCAAATTGAAATTATCGGTTAAAAAATGGCTAGAGAGCGCAAATCTTGACGGAAATGAACAATTTTATTTTTAAATTTAAGCTTGCCGAGATTCCAACAACTTTTCGGAGCACGAATTTTGAAAAAAAAAATCCTTTTTTATTATATTAAGTTATATAAAAAAATATTTAAAAACATTTTTTTGGCCTTTAAGCCAATTTGACCATGTTCCCATCATTTTCGATAAATTTTAATGCCAGAGTCGTCTTCAGCGACCAAACATGAGTGGAAAAATACTGTTTCTGCACTTTTGTCAGGATTTTTTTAACATTGTTCCTTATTTCACGATAGACACGATGGAATTTTATGACCTTTATATCACTTTTTACTACTCATTCAACTAGAAAAATTACTGAAACACACCAAGTACTTTCTACAGTAGCTATACAAAAAAATAAGTTCTAACATAGGTTGAAGGAAACTAATAAAATATTTCAGTTGTTATCAGTCAGTCAGTTAGTCCGTTTCTTCTTCCGTATGCTATTACATTTTTTTCCATAAATAATAATCACCCTGTATTCGATAGTAAAATAACGATTTTAAATTTTAGCTTTACTTCGTGATGGAAATAGGGCCTTGCATGATGGAACTTAAACAATTGTTAACACGTAATATTGACGACAAAATAGACATAATGACGCAAAATTTAAAAAACTCATTAATTTAAAATGCCTCCTATAAATAACGAAACATTTTTTTATTTTAATGTTGTATTGATTGAGATATAAATATTTTATTAAATAATTGATAAATAATTACCAGTCTAGTTCTCAGCTTAACTTGTGTGTAAATATGACGGCGTAAAGATAAAGTAGCGGAATAAGTACTTCTAGTAAAAGGGATAATTTTTGGTATTTTATTACCAATACTTAATTATTTACGTATTGTTTGCGTAAGTATTACATTTATTCAAGGAAATCATATTCTTAACTCCTTGTTCATTTGATTTACTTATATTCTTAGACAATAAATCAAGTTCACAATATATCTGTTATTTTCGTATAAAGATTATTGAATACATTAACGACAAGTACTTACATCATAGAAAAATGTAATATACAGCTCATAATCATATATCGGCTTTTCTAAGTGAACAGCTCTTTAAATCTTCTGAAGATAGAAAAAATTGTAGCTGAAAGTGGTGTAGACATTGTAGGGCTAAAAAATGTCATTATTAAGTAATAATGTCATTTTCTGGCGCTACAATGTCTGCACGTCTTTCAGTACAAAATACATAAAATATCTAGATATTTTATATATTGTTCGAATTCTCTAAACAATTTCTTCATAATATGGTTTTATGAATGTCACAGCCATTTATTTCTAGAAAAAGAAGCCGTGGATGACAAAATTTCATCTCTTCGTTTATTTATTACATATTTACATATAAGTACCAACACTCTAACTTAATTATATTAGTTTTATAGGTTTTTCTTCTTTAAGTTTTTATTTAAAAATATTTCTAATAATATTTCTTTAATTGTATATTACTTTAATTTTAAATGGATATGATAGATATATAAAAATCAACTAATGATAGATAATGCAAATGATAATGCAAGTGCTAATGCAAATGCTAATGTAAGTGCAAGTGCAACTACAATCGCAGGTGCAAGCACAAGCGCGAATACAAATACATATACAAATATATTTAGTGCTATAAATCTTAGAGAAATACATTGTAAAAGTTTATAGAATTGTACGTACTTAATCAAATGTTAAGAATTAAGAACAGCACTATATCGCAATTTTATTGTAGGTCATAAAATTATCTACTATTATGTTTCTAAGAACTACCTTCCGAGTGAGTCTTTAAGCCTTTAAAAATACTTTTCATGGCAAAACGAATCTTCTTGTACTTTTCTTTTTATTTTGTATGTATGGAAACCAAAAGAAATAACATGGGGTCTATTCGGTAGACATTGGGCATAGATCTTTTAAGTCCCACTTTTCTAAACCTGTCCGAAAATCCCTTCTGTTACTGCGATGGTAGTATCTTGGTCTCAACCATGATACAAAGAATACAAGGTATGACATTGCGCATGTGGGCGGAGCCAAATCGACAGTAACTTCGTCACGCGGTGATAAGTTTCTACCTGCTTCCTTCGTAAAAGTGAGTTTGCCGACGTCTGTGGAAGTTGTTTTTTGGATTATTTTACTTATTTTAGTGTTCTTGCATTAACCTTCAGTTATAAAAATGCGTTGTGCATTGGCATCATGTAAAAGTGACAATATGTTTAAAACGTATTTATGGGAAGATAAAGCTCATTTATAAAGAACGATGCTTACTAAGAACACTAAGAATCCCTATTTATACAAAATTCCAATGAGTTCAGACAAATCCATGATACAAACTCTTTGTATCATGAGGAGAATCCTATGTAATTTAAAATCCCGCTATCACCGCGTGACGTCTTGCGCCAACCGGACCGAATTTGGCGCACTATCTACCTTCTATTCTTTGTATCATAGTCTCAACCACTGGATATTCGCATGTCTGCATTATATTGTACCAATCAAATTCTTAATATATGAGCTGGTAAATCATTGCAAACTTTTACCACAAACTATTACTTTACTATTACTTATTTTGTCATTGGAGAGTTCTTTACATATATTAAATTGCGTAAGGTACAGATGTTAAGATTCTTAAGTGTTGTCTCTTTTGTTTTTATCCTGGATTATGATAAACCTACGCTTTCCTTTACCCTTCTTGTTTGTCTACAAAGTCCTCATAACAAATACCTTGGCGCAAAATGTATTCTCTGTGTTTTCCTTCGCTGTTTTCTTATTCATTATATATTGACATCAGCAGGGCTAAAAATTGTACATCCAGTGGCCGAAAGGATTATGTCTAAAACTTCCAAATACCCCATGAACACGATTACAAGACTGCTTCCAATTAACAACTCACTGCTCGAAAACATCGTACGCAATAAATCACAACTTCGCTAACTATACACTTTTTGTTATAAATTTCATCACAAACAAGATGCATAAGATCTTAAAGCAGCAAAAACTATTATACCTACCAAAAAACAAAATATTTTTTTTGTTTCCGCAACTACAAAATAAATTAAAAAAGAATGTAAAAAATGTGTGATACATTTTTCAAGACCCAAGAACTCACTCGATGAGGACAGTTAATGGGAAAAGATTTTTGAAAATTTTATGTTCTACATGAAGATGCATGTAATATTTTAATCCACTTTGCTTATTTTTCAAGATATTTAAGAAAAACCCTAAAAATGACTAATTTTGACAAAAAATCTTTTCCGATATTTTTCCAATTATTGCGCACCAATCGGACAATTATTCATGATGGTTGCAACCTGTTCGGACAAATTGGGACACTAACATCCTAAATTTGTCTATGGGATTATACTCTTTTCACTGATACAGCATTTTTGCTTTTGTATTATAGAAGTATATATTATATTTTATTTTGTCCTTTTTGTAAAGAAATCTAAAAAAATTCTGTAACAAAATAGTTGTGTTATATCCATTTTTTTAGAAAATTTCGGTGGTTCATTGGTGGGGTATGTTTTATTTTTGCCATAAATTGTCTTAAGGGACTATTTTTCTACTGTATTCAATTGTGTTTCAGCACTGATGAAATTTTACAAAATTTTCTATTGTTGTTCAATATCATAGTTTATTTCAGATAGATAATATTTTCAAAGAAAACTTGAAACCTACATCTCGACTTCTCTATTAGTTTCGAAAATATTCTGCTTACTTTAAAATGTCCCTATAACTGTAAATAATTAATTTGAAGAGGCCAGCAATTTATATTTATTTTTTAGGAAATGGAAACTTCCTTCATGTATTATCTCAGATATTCAATGATTCTGTCAGGAACTTTATCTCCTAATATGGTTAAATTTAAGGGTTTGTACATGATTTACGATAGTGTAACTCTAATATTCTATGTCCTGGTGATATTTTCTTGCGCTAAAATTCCAGCTGTATGGAACGATACAAGCAACCTTATTACAGCTGTAAATGTGATTCTTACTACTACGATTTTTGCTATAAAAGCACGTATTTGTAAGACCAACAGTATTGGATACTTGATACATGAAATTGTTGTTATGGATGATAAAATGATAGCCAACAAAAACAAGAAAATCTCCAAAATATATAAATCGTTTGTGCAACGAAGCCAATATGTCCAAATATATAACTTAATAATGGGCACTCTGAGTTTTGTCGTATTATGTGGTCCATATTTTGTGGAATATATTATATTATGGGATGAAAACACGAATAACTCAACTCTCGAAAAACCTCTGCCTTTACTTGTATGGTTGCCTTTCAATCAAAATAAGCACTACCTAATGGCTTTCTGTATAACAGCTGGTTATTCTTTGTTAACTGTATTTTATTTTTTTACCGGACAAATACTTTTCGTAATATTATCACTCTATGTTAGCTTCAGATTACAAGTGTTAAATGATTATTTAAGAAACATGAAGCAATCTGCAGAAAAAGGTAATGCCGATGGAAAGGCCGATGAAGACAAAGAAGCTGCGGAAACAGTGATTAGACTGTGTGTGTTGGAGCATATAAAGATTATAAGGTGAGGGTATTAATATATTTTTGATATCACGATGAACCTTCATGTAATGCGTGCTTCAAGAAAAATCATCTGCTGATATAAATATCAAATAGTTATTTAGAAAATCGTTTCTGGAGAAAAAGCATAAATATCTCAGCAACCGTATAAATGGTGACTCTATCAAGCATGAAAATACTGTTTTCAACGTTGACTCTCCTATCCATATGAATAATTTTAATTTTTCTAATGGAGCTATTTGTTAAGATAATTCAATAAAAAGGCGTGTTTAGGTTTGAAAAATAATTTCTTCGTACTAGAATACTCATAAGTAAGTCATTATCAGAATTCTGTTTACCTCGTTCGTTTACTTGAAAAATCATTCTACGAATTGTTTCGGAGTTTTCACGTTTTATATTATATAATCAATGAAACTGAGGTCTCTTAATTTGGCCATTTTCTCGGTCTGTATGCCTGTCTGTTGGCGCGAAACCTGAAAACATATATTATGACTCAGAGAATTATTTATTATTAAAAGTCGATACTGCTGCCAAGAAAGAAACCCGATATAGTATTAGTGAAATATGTAAAGAAATAAGAATACATCTGATATTTTTATTTTCGCATTATGAGATTTCCAAAATTAGTCCTCTATGCTGTCGGTGTCTTTCCGTTGATGCGGAACAAAAACAGAAAAAATTAGAGTATCTCTCGGATTTCTACGTTTCAGAGGATGCAAGATTACACAGGCACACACAAAAAAAATTTATTTTCCAAAGGCTCATCTTTTTGAGCCGTTGATTCCAAATATCACATTAAAAATATATGTTTCACTGCTCAATATTTCACAAATTGACATTTCATCCCCAAATTCTGGGTTAAATGGCTGTTAAATCTAATAGAACGTCACGCGTTGAAATGAAACTTCTAAATCGTTTAAAATGGCTCCAGTCACATACTGCCAACGTTCTATCGTACCACGGAAATGATTGTGGTGCACTTTTTTTTCCAAAAAAGCTACTACTCCATAATACGCTTGTGACGGCTTGACAAATCGGGATTATTACAGGGAATATTGATAAATCGAACATATTTTGGCCAGGAGACGCCAGGCAACCCCGGGGGTTGTAACCACTCCCTCCTTGAATAACGAAACATTCGGAAAATACTGCGAAAGGGCTGAAGAACGGTTCCCCCCCATTCTCGAGACGAGGAAGACAATGGATGCTAAACCTACCTCTAAATGGAAGAAAATTACCCCTTGTTCTGATTTATTCATAGTAGGCTTGTGAGGGCTTGACAGATCGAGGTTATTACAGGGAATATTGACGAATCGAGTACCTTTTCAGGAGACGCCAAAACAATTCCCGGAGGTTGAAACCACCCTCTCCCTGAATGACAAGACATTCCGAAAATACTGCGAAAGGGCTGAAGAACGGTTTCCTCCAGTTTTCGAGGGCAAGTAACACGATAATTGCAATACCTTCCCCCACTCTTCTGGAACTACCCCTAAATGAAAAAATCTTTCACCTTTGGAAAATATATTTTTTTGCGTGTGCCTGTGTTATTATTAAATTGCTTTCTTTGCGTCGCGCGTCGGTCTGTTAGTCTGTTGACACGAAATATAAATGACTATCCGATGAGGGAAAAGAACATTTCCAAACAGAAATCTGATATGCTTTAGTGAGGAATGGGAGACAAGGGAGAAAAATACTGAAATTACGAAAATTAAGGTTTTTCCAGTCCGCCCTCCCTGCTGTTTTTATTAAGGAAGTTTTCTTCTCTATATCGTTTATCTAAAGTAGGTATATATTTATTATTCTATATGAACTGTTGGGTTCTTGTGTTTTAAAGGACACGCTTCATACAGGGTGTTGCATCATGAAAGGGACATAGCTTAATAGAAGGTAGAAAACATCAGTGGTAATCAGAACCTCCCATAGAAATGTCTCATTGGGCCTTCACTACAAGTTACAGGGTGTTTTATAATTTTTGGCCAAAATTACTTTTTGTCATTACTTTGACAGGGAATGGAATAATGGATTCATATTTGGTACAGCTAGTACAGTAATGATCTTTTAAAAGTACATGTAAGAGATGAAAAAAAATCCAGGTCCGGAGTAACTAAAATGTATGTTTCTTCTTTACGTCTAAAAAACATGACCTGTATATATTTTTTTGAAACAAGACGATGTTCGAAAAGAACACAAAAAATAAACAAAATAGCCTATTTCGCTTTTTTGTTACTCCTTTGTGGTTATTTAAATAGGGTGTTAAATATACAAGAATATGGATTTCAGAACGATATTAAATGAAAGTCTTGTGAAATAAATAATTGTGTAACTAAAATTTGCAAAAATTCTACTGCGGCTAGATGGTCTGGGTGAATTATAATTCCGACACGTTTTAAAGATCAATTTTGGTAAAAAATAAGCCCTAATAAGTAATCGGGTATAAATTAACAAAATATTTAATTAATCATAGTAGGCTTATTCAAAGTGACAGATAATAAAACTATTTATGGCTAAGTAACAAGTTACGTTATTCAAGAAAATCAGCAACATTTGACACTTAATAAAAATTGGAAAACAGAACAAACTAAAACCGAAATAAATAAAATAATTTCCATCCAGGTAACAACAAACAACAAACCAGTAACTAAATCTGTTTAGAAATAAAACATAATTTACACTAAAGCAAATTTTCAAAGTGGCCTCACCCAACTTCTGTGCATTTTCTTGTGCGTTTAGTTAGGTCACCAATTTCTCGACGTATCATTGCCGGATCATTCCGTATTTCGTCGTAGGTTGTAACGATGCGCTGGATTAATTGTTGTCTACTATCAATTTCGACGCTATAAACTGTTTTTTAAGTGGACCCATAAAAAGCAATCGCAAGGGTTACAATCAGGAGACCTTGGCGGCCATTCATGTGGACCCCCATGACCAATCCATCTATTAAGATGCTCATTATTTAAGTGTTCTCTTACTTGAAAGCTAAAATGTGGTGAAACTCCATCATGCTGGAACAACATGCTTCTAACATATTCGGTAAAATGTTTTGAAGAAAATTATAGTAAACATTACCATTTAATCTTTATCCCAAAAATTTTTAGCATTCAGGTAAGAGAACACTTAAATAATGAGTATCCTAATAGATGGATTGGTCGTGGGGGTCCACATGAATGGCCGCCAAAGTCTCCTGATTGTAACTCTTGCGATTACTTTTTATGAGGCCACTTAAAAACAGTTTATAGCATCGAAATTGATAGTAAACAACAATTAATCCAGCGCATCGTTACAACCTACGAAGATGATCCTATGATCCGGCAATGATTCGTCAACCAATTGGTGACCTAACTAAACGCACAAGAAAATGCACAGAAGTTGGGGGAGGCCACTTTGAAAATTTGCTTTAGTGTAAATTATGTTTTATTTTTAAACACATTTAGTTATTGGTTTGTTTCTTGTTGTTACCTGGATGGAAATTATTTTATTTATTTCGGTTTTAGTTTGTTCTGTTTTCCAATTTTTATTAAGTGTGAAATGTTGCTGATTTTCTTGATTAAAGTAACTTGTTACTTAGGCCTAAATAGTTTTATTATTTGTCACTTTGAATAAGCATACTATGATTAATTAAATATTTTGTTAATTTATACCAGATTACTTATTAAGGCTACATTTTTTACCAAAATTGATCTGCAAAATGTGTCGGAATTATAATTCACCCAGACCATCTAGCCTCAATACAATTTTTGCAAATTTTAGTTACACAATTATTTATTTCATGAGACTTTCATTTAATATCGTTCTGAAATCCATATTCTTGTACATTTAACACCGTATTTAACACAAAGGTGTAACAAAAAAGCGAAATAGGCTATTTTGTTTATTTTTTTGCGTTCTTTTCGAATATCGTATTAAAATTTCAAAAAAACACATATAGGGTCATGATTTTTAGAGGTAAAGAAGGAACATAAATTTTAGTGACTCCGGACCTGGACTCTTTTTCATCTATTACATGTGCCTCTAAAGGATCATTACTGTATTAGCTGTGCCAAATATGAATCCATTATTCTATTCCCTGTCAAAGTAATGACAAAATGTAGTTTTGGCCAAAAATTATAAAACACCCTGTAACTTCGTAGTGAAGGCCCAATGAGACATTTCTATGGGGGGTTCTGATTACCACTGATTTTTTCTACCTCCTATTAAGCTATGTCCCTTTCATGATGCAACACCCTGTATTGGTCTTTTGATTGTTTTTTGTCTGTATCTGTATGGCAACATGTTATAAGAATCTTGTACGCATATGAAGTCTCTGGAAAGTTTTGCCTTGTTTTAATTTCTTTAGAATAGTTGGTGGAATATATTAAAGTATGTATATTCCTGTTTTAAATAATTTAGTATAATATTTCAGATACATCGAGACAATAAACAATAATATAAGTTATTTCGTGATGCTGGAATTCGTTTGGAATTCTGCCCAAATTGCTTCAGTGGCGGTTTTTGAAATAATGTCGGTAAGTTATGCTTTTATTTTTTTTTTTTTACTTCGTTACCTATGAAGGCGTAGAATGGCCACTGAAATATATTTTTTTTAATTCCGAGTTTAAACCCGGAATTCCGAGATTACAGTCGGACTTGTAATTTCATTTGAAAAAACGTTCGTATACCATCACCACTAGCTTATCCACTACCAACGTGGTATATCGTTTTATTGGTTTTTGGATTTCAAATATTATATTACTGAAGTTCTATGAACTATAATTTTTGCATATTGGAGTGCAAATATAGTATCAATTTTTTTTCAGTTCTAATAGACTTGGATAGAAAATATAGATGTGGAAGTAGTGATTCTTTAGGCAGCGGTTCTTGAATATATTTCTTTCTGGCGATTACACTGTCGCCCTCACCTTTATACTAACAAAATAACACTGAAAATAAGTTTATTTTCGGTATTTAGTTTCTATTGCCTTCTAGACGAAACTTAGTTAATATAAAGATGTATAGAATCAAATTTTCTATAATTGTAGTTTTAAGCTTTTTTTAAGTAAATATCAAAATCCATATAAGGAAACATACATATTATCGTTCCTATTAATATAATAATTCAAGGAAATTTATTTTGTTTTTATTATTTATATCTTGAGTCACTGTACCATGGTTAATCCGTCTGCATATACGCAGTTATTCAGATTTTTATTTGAAAAACTGTTTGGGAATGTACAGGGTGGTTTCGCGAACATTTAAACTTCATTTAACTTCATTATTTTTGGAGTTGCGTGAAAAAGTTTATAAATAAAAGTAGAAAATCAGATGTATTTTCCAAAAATCGTGTCAGAAAAAGTACAGAACATCTCATTTTGGAGATATAAGCTTTACTTGGGTTTTGTGTAATTTAACACCTCGTATATTTTTACATTATCTGAAAGACCGTAAAAAAAGCTTTTCAATGGTATATCAAACATAGTATTTATCTTACAAACTGTTTATCCTATTTACTCTATATTTAGTTGGTACGTTAGTTCTGTCAAGACATGTGTTGGTAATTAATTTCACTTCGTTTTAAATAAAACGGAGAATTTCATGGATTGTTTACGATGTGTCCCACTTTCCACGGTAACACCTTCATAGCTAAGTTATTAGCCATCCAATTTGAACCAAATTAGGATCGGTATCAAAGGCCTCTACTATATTTTGAGTAAAATAATATTTATTTTAGTCACTGGCGTGCATTTTTATTAGGAAAAACAGGTTGGATTTTTCAATAGGTAATAATAGGCATTTTTTCAACTTCATCTTCACACCGACGCATTTCAGACATTAGAGTTTCCAACTCTAATCTATGAACTCTGGGATTAAAGTCGAAATTCCGTGATTAAACTCGGAATTAAAAAAAATATATTTTAGTGACCCTTCTACACCTTCGTGGTTACCTAATATTCATGATTAAAAAAACCGTTGCCTAAGGAATCACTACTTCTGCATCCTGTTCAAGTTTCTTACAACGAAAATACTATATTTGCACTCCACTATGTGGAAATAATTGTTTATGGAACTTTAATAATATAATATTTGAAATCGTGTACCCCAAAAACCCATAAAATGGTATGCCACATCGGTAGTGGGTGGTGGTGGGGGTGAATGAACTGAAAAACATTCTTGATAACTTTGTTCTTATACACACACTAAATCACAATATCTTTTCACCCCCTTTAATAATGGTGGTAATAGGGATGGCTAATGCCAAACATTTTTTTGGGACCTTGGCTCATGTTATATTTACTAAATATCAAATTCATGGACTTTTACTTGCTTGATTTACCTATTTACCCCCATCTGCCCCAATTTATCCCTCAACTCTTGAACGGAATAAGATCAAAATATAATCTAGTTCCAGATCTCGTTAAAATACATAAGTGTACCAAATTTTAAGTCAATGTCGTAAACGGTTCTAGAGAAATCGTGAGCAAAAAGTTATAAGACTAAAATTTTTGTAGCCTTAGATTCTTGTATACACGGTAACTTACAATTTTATTTTCTCACCCTTTTAGTAATGGGGTGGGGGTAAAAATGGGTGTGGCTAATAGCAAAAAATTTTTTGAGACCTTAACTTCTTTTATATATACTAAATACCAATTTTACGGACTCTTGTTGCTTGATTTACCTATTTACCCCCATTTACTCTAATTTCTTCCCCTTCAACGAAATCAGATGAAAATATAATATAGTTATATATCGTATATATATCGTTAAAACACATACGTGTACCAAATTTTAAGTCTATATCTTAAACGGTTCCAGAGTAAACGTGCGCACAAAAAGTTACAGACCGACCGACAGACAGATATAATTTTTTTGCTCAAACTAAAAATCCTGACGTTTCATGACATTCTAATAGTACAGTCGAATTGGTTTAATTCAATCTTTATCGGCGACAACATTTCACCTGAAATTTTATTGTTATTTCTAATGTATTATGACCTATAGAAAAAAATATTTGTGCATCAAAAGTTATATGCACTTTTTGACGCGTTTCACTAATTTTCAACGTATCTGCTAAATATATCTTGTACTAGTAATCGGATGAAAATTTTAAAAATACTGACTTATTTGAAACCAAATAGACCTGTCCGATATGTATTGGTCAATTGGAAAAAAAAATAGAAAACACCAAAAATAGCCGAAAAATGAAAAATGAAAGTTTGCAAAAATAACACTTATTTATGATCAAATATCGGACACCATATGTCAAATAGAATGGTCAAAGATGGTAGACGAAACAAAATTTTTAATTCTTCGTCAGTTAACAAGGGGATTGTACGTCACTTCTTTTCGATTGTACGTTATTTTATGTACTTTTAGGGGATAGAGTTCATGTATTTTCTTTGACCCTCCTTTTTTTCACCCAATTTTCATGGAAAACAAATAAAATATACTACTGAAAGTCAAAAATTCAAAAACTAAAAAAAAATTCAAAAATTTAATACATCATTATTTGAAAAGGAAATTTATCAGTCATACGCATGGTAATAATAATAATATATGAATATATGATAAATATAATCAGAACCAAGCACTCAAGGCTAGAGTACTATTATTTTTTATGGGTATGCCGATGAACAGAGTAGCACAAAGCAAGGGCGGATCCAGAAAGATTACTGGGGGGGGGCACTGGGGGGAACACTGCGGTCGTACTGCATCTGTGCGATCAATAATTAAATCGACATTTTCAATATTCAATAATAAATAATATTAGATCCTATTCTTCTCGGGGGGGCAATTGCCCCTGGATCCGCACTAAGAATAACGAGCGCATTCGTTGTTTAGAAAAAAATGTTTGCGTGAATATATCAATCACAAGTGACATAAAATCCTCGGTTAGTCAAAAAAAATTCTAGCTAATAGTAAAAATAAGGATAGCTTTACGAAATTATTGCGCAGAGTTAATAGATGATGACTTTAACGTTAAAATATGCAGAGAAGAAGTCGATGCTACAATCCATAAATACTATAGACAAGGATAACGCACGCCGTGCTTTCAACATTTCCGTGAAACTGGAAGAAAGAAACAGGCGTTATAGATGGCGCAGCGCTCACAAGCTCACTGGAGCGCGAGCTGCTCATTGGCTATTAGCACACTGGAACGCGAGCTGCTCATTGGCTAATGACATTTTTCCTAGTGTCACTAGCGCCATCTTCTTTCTTCACATTTTGCGGATCGGTTTTCATCGGAATTCCTGTTAGCGTCCGTAATCCTTGTCTTTATAATTCATGCTACAATCATTAAAACTGCTATTGATTTGAAAAGACAATCAAGTTATTTTAGTTGGTGAAGATATTGACCTTTTGTTTATAATGACTCAACTAGGATGGAAGCATCATAAAAAAATCAGTTCTTACAAAGGTAAAATAATTGACAATCATTATGATGGAAATAGAATTGTCTGCAGGTCCACCTACCGATAGTACAAAAACAATGTTTGAGAGTATATTTCCAAGTCCAACAAATTGGGTGAAAAAAAAAGGAAGGTCAAAGAAAATGTATTTTTGAAAATTGTAAAAAGGTACTTTTTTGAAAATAAAGAAAACGCATTTTTTTAAATTAAAAAAAAAGAGCTCTATCCCCAAAAATTACATAAAATAACGTAAAATAAAAAAAAAAGAGTGACGTACAATGCTTCCTTGATAATAATTGACGAAGAATTAAAAAATGTATTTCGTCCTCCATCTTTGACCGTTCTATTTGACATAGAGTGTTCGGGATTGGTGCATTATAGTTAACCGTAAATGAGTTTTATTTTTGCCAACTATGGTGAAATTACCCCTTCTTATAGAAAAGATATTCAATTTTGGTTTTTTCGACCATTTTTAGTATTTTCTATTTTTTCCAAGATGGCGGATTGGCCAATACATATCGGACAGGTCTATATTTTTTAAGAATTTTATTCCAAATAAGCCAGTATTATTAAAATTCCCATCCGATTACTAGTACAAGATATATTAAGCGGATAAATTGAAAACCCGTGAAAGCGCGTCAAAAAGTGCATATAACTTTTGACGCACAAGGGATTTTTGGGAGCAAATATTTTATTTGTCATAATACATAAGAATCAACATTCAGGTGGAATGTTGTCGTCGAAAAAAAATCAATTCAACTGCACTATAAGCCTATTTAAACAATAAAAATTTTCAAAATTTTTTTTGCGTTACTATGCTTTCCCTGGACGTGGAAGTAAAATTATTATAGGATTAAGGAAACAAAAACCTGTCACAAGATATAAATAAATAAAAATTAATTTGTAAGATATTCCACCATTTATACAATAGTGTCAAATATTATTAATAAAATTTTCGTTCGAAGTATTGGTTCTTAGTTGAATTTTCCCTATAGTTCTGCTTTTGTTGATTCAAATTTGAAACAATATAAAATTAATTTCATTGACTAATAATATAATTTAAGAAGAGCAATTGCTTAATTTGCCAATACGATCGGTTGGATGGATGGAAAAAAAATATGCATTTATTGTCAAATTATGTGAAGTGAGAATATTTTCTAGTTCCATATAATTTTGTTACAGTTTTACTTAAAAAATAATTACCGTGTAAATAATATTTTAGTATTATTAGATACCGTGATATTAACATTAAAACTGTGTTGATTAAATAGAAATACTATTAAATTAGTAATCATGCATGCGAAACTAACGAACGATAATAATATTAAACTGATTGTATCACTAGGTAAAGGAAAATTATATATTACGATAATGTAATTTTCCTAGACCTTCATGTGTTGGATAAGTGATGATCACACAACATGAATTTGACTAATAGAATAGATTAGATTAAATTAAAAAACAGAAGCTGCTGATTGACAACCTTGGCAATCGCGACTCCTTGTAGTATCTACTGTGGCGCTCCTAGTCTAGTTCTTCTTAGAGCTCCTTGTCCAGCTGTATTCTTTGTATCAGACTTCATAGCCTCAATAAGAGTCCCTCAGAATAGTTATCGGCTCTTGGTTTTTCTTCACCAAGTAGTTGGAATCTCATTTTAGCTAGACCTTCACAGTGACTTAGAACATGGACCGAGATTTCGTTTTCCTCTTGATAAAATCTGCATGTTGTGTCCTCTGCATTAAATTCATGTCTATAAAGCCGACAGTGGCCAGTTAGAAGACCCACCATTATCCTGACGACCATTCCAGATATCTATTTATTAACGGATGCTCGTATGCATGACTTATCCACATCGCAAAAGGGTATGGGGTCTTGCCAGGATCTTAAATTCGCCTTCTCTGACCAGTTGATCAGTCTTTTAATTTCTAATGTGTCTCTTGTGTCCTAGTACCCACACCACACTCATTTTACTCTGATTTCCTAGGTTTATAACAACCATGAGTAGTTGTCAAGCAACAGGCTTTCAGAAACCGATAATATTATTTTGTAATTATCAATTATTGTACATTATAACTGATAATAATTGGTAAAAATTATATGTAAAAAATACTTTTTAAAAACAAAAATGTACCGGATCCCCCGTCATTTGTTAAAATGCAACGTCTGAGTGATTACACTATCCGATATCCGACCAAATTAAAGTTTAAAAAACTAAAAAAAAAACACACTTTCTTGTACCATATTTTTATATTGTTACCAGAACTACACGTGTATGCAACATTTCAGCCCAATTGAATATCGTTAAGTTGTTCAAAATTGACTTGCAAAATTTGACCTAAACATACTAACTAACTAACTAACTAACGTGCAAACAGGTCAAGTTAATTAATAGCTTGTAAAAATTATTTGGGAAATATAACCTGCATCCCTAGGTATATACTTCCAATGCTAGTATGACAACGTATGTTAACTACCAACACAGTGTTCATGAACAATATTCCGTACATATATTAAAGTTTCTAAAATATGCCATTTATTTTAGAGTAAAACTGAAGCCCTAATGCTTATTGGAGTAACACATCTATCTGTAATATTGGTGCAGTTAATGATATTTTACTGGCATGGTCATGATATTATTGTAAAAGTAAGTATTTTAGACACAAACTGTAAATAAGATGTAGAAATTATAACATAATTATTGTAAATGCATACCTTTCCACCCTAAATAGTCTTTTCAAAGCTTCGGTTATCATAATTAACTATAGTTACCCCCCCCCCCCCACATCGAACATGGTCAGTGAAATTAAGCAAGTGAGTAAAAAATAAGTGATTGTCTATAGTGAAATAAAACTAAAAGATCAAATCATGTAAAAGAAAATTGTTTGGTAATAGCAATGTTGTGCTGGAACTTAAAGATGTGAAGAATAAATACGAGCCTCGGAAACATTTATTTAAACAAAATTATTTTTAAAATAGAGAAATTTCACCGTATTTGTTCAGCGTCTATGATGTTGCTGTAATCGCAATAAAAGGAAATAGATCGTTTATTATGAAATTAATTAAAACACACGGGTTCGAACAGATATTGTTTTCTTCACAATTTTATAACGAAACATTTGTTTCTTTATGTATACGAAATGAAGAATAAACCAGAGACATTTAAGAAAAGAGGTGAAAAAACCTTTTTTTGAAAATTATTTTGTTTATACAAATATTTTTGAGATTCAGATTTATTTCAATGTACTACTACTACCATATCAATTTTCAACCTTTAAAAAACATTTTATGACACTTGATTTTACTGTACACTTCAAAGCTGGGTGTCCTGAACTTGTGAGATGTTGCTGACTCATATACACCCTTAATGTAACACTATATTGAAATATGGGCTTCTACAAAACTCTTGCAGTTCTTTGTCACGAGCTCCTGGACTACAAGGCGTTACAGTTTCTGCAGCTTACCTTATGCTAGTTTCTCTTCTGTTCTTGGCCATCATACACATGATGCGTAGGCCACCATGGGTCTGACAACCGTAAGGACCAATGTATCATTTTTGACTTCAGACTCCAAGTCTTACCAAACAGCAAGTCCATATAGCCGTGGTTGCTTCTGTAAGTGTCCTTTGCAAATGCGAGTTCCAGGTAAGTTTTTGATCCAGGATTATTCCTAGATACTTGACTTCACCGGAAAAAGTCAGTACTGTTCCATTCAACATAGTTTTCTCCTTTCGGCGAATGGGACAATAACAGTTTTGCTCGGATTGACATTAAGGCCCTCTGACGAACGGTTAGATATTATGTTTAAGGCAATTTGCGTGTGATTTGAGATCGTAACCTCATGCGTGTGCGAAGACCCCACCTTGTGGACAGCTCCTAACTGCAGTTACGGTGGCCGAATCGTTTCCCATATTTATAGTAATTATTCCACTTCTTAGCTGGATTGTATCCATTTCACTGGACTTTTCATGCCTTTAACTAGGCCGTGTAGATCATTTGTTGTTGATTTACCAGGTTGACTGGCAAATTGTTTTGAGTGAAACAGTTTCCCTGTAATGATTTTGCTTCTAAGGTGTTGATCTAATATTATTTTCTCCATTGTTTTTAGAAGAATTAAGGTTAAGCTGATGGGGCGATAAAATGTAGGCTCCTCTGGTTGATGTACCCAAGAGTATAGCTTACTATGAATATGAATCTCATAGAGATAAGTTCCTGAATCCCATGTTGAAGCAGGGCAGAAAAATACCGTCCCCGCCCGGTGATTTAAAAGACTTGAAGGTCGATATCGCCCATTTAATTCTGCTAGGTGTAAATATTTTTCCAACTGGCCTTTTTCTTTCCCTGGTAGGACGGTGTGCATCCTCCTCCGGGTTGGCTTGTGGAAGTTCACCTTCGATTACATGGGAGCCAGAGAAGTGATTACATAAAAGTACTATTCCTGCTGAGTCTCTGAATGTTAACTTTTGAGTAGCTCTATTATATTTGAGTAGTCAAGGCAAGGACTTTTTGTAGACGGACTGCTGGGGATAATTCATCTATCCCTTCACAGGCCCATCTTCATGATCTTTTTTAGACCTTCTCAATTCTTTGTTGTAGTCCGTGATGGCTATTTTATAGTTCTCCCAGTTTTTAGCTCTATTGAAAGTTTTCCTGGTCTCAGCCCTAAGGCGGCTGAGATCCATGTTCCACCAAGGCACGTCTCTTTGAATAAGGCAATTTTTTTCATAACATAAAGTCGTGAGGTTTTGCAATTGAAATGAGGTTATATCTAATTCCTCCATTGTGTCGATGGAGCATGTGATACCGACATTAAGTGTTCTTTGTAAACACTCAGTCAATCAGTATTTTAGGTATTCTACACTACTCGAAGCTTGTTACCGATGTCTTCAAGTCGAACCGAATATACCCATTACCCGACAATGAGGGCTCATCTGTAACATGCCAGTTTTTAACGGAGACAGTTATTAATGGATTCATTACTCTTATTGATAATGTCTATATTATTTGCAGAGATATATTCAAAAAGGTACTCACCTCTCTAAATCGGTCCATTGCTTTCTTGCAAAATGTTAACAATTTATTTTTCAACACCGAAATTTTCTGCTATTTTCCTTATTATCTCCGGTTCTAGTAGCCGTATCCCAAAAATAAAAATGCCAAATTGTTCACAATAATATTTCGAATAAGACTAAGCCTATGAAAAACTTTCTGATAGTTTGTTAATTTGTAAAAAACAAAAACATATTATAGCAGGCCGATATTTAATTATGGCGTCACATACGTTCTGTTTTAGAGTGAAGCCATATCTGAGTCTCTATATGGAATGGAATGGTTTCATTTTAATTACCGCACAATAAGTATGATGCGAATTATGATGCTTCGTGCACAAAGGCCATTAGCACTTACCATTGGTCCTTTCGTGTCTTTGGAAATGGCTTTAAAGGTACAATAGGTATATGTTGATAGTTTATTTGCCTTATAGTGATTTTACAGCGTGTCAATTTTTTGTAAGGTGACGTTACATCCAATTATTCACATTTGTTGCTACTATTGCCAGGAAGAATCTGGTATTAGACTAATCGCCAAGTATTTTGGGGCAGAAATTATTCAAATAAAATATTTCTTTATAGAAATTGGTTCATCGGGCTGTACTTGAGAAGTCCTTAATTTATTTCACTGGAACGAGCCTCGGAACCCCCTTCCAGGGTGGGCGACGTCACGAAAATATGATTTTTGGCCATTTCCTGATTTCAAATTGATTTGCGATAAAAATTTTTGTGTATAAAATAAAGCTTATAAAATTCTCTACAAAACAGGTTGTATTCAATTTTATCGCCAGATGAATATTTTTCTACTAGTAATTCGCGTCCAATGTTGCTCGGTCTTCAAATTCTCTAAGTATTGACTTTGTAACGGCCATTTTGCAGCAGGTGTACTGTTGATTTCCACTATAATATGAATATGTTGTTAGATATTCATATACTTGCTTGTGATAGTGATAGTAAAATCTGTCTTTATAATAACAAAAGTGTAGAAGAGGAGTTTCAGTCAGTCAGTCATGGTAGATGCGTTGCGCTTCAGTTTAATGTTGTCCATATTCACCTAATAGTTTCTAACAGTCAACAATTATTTTACGCCTTCAAAGGCTGCGATACCACGTCAGCATTTTTTAAGAAAAGGGAAATAAAATTTATTAAAATACTTAAGAAAAATATAACAATGCAAGAAACTCTTAAAATTTTTAAGAATCCAAACGCTTCACCAGTCTTCACCTCAGGAATATCTTTCGTAAAAGCTGTGTATGAAGTGACATCTGATAATACTTCACTTAATGAGAGCAGGTTAGAATTTTTTAAAAAATCTTCAAAGAGGAAAACCTTGTGGTCTCGCATCACTGCCGCCAACTAAAGCAGGAGCGTATCAACATTGCTTGCGTACCAATCACCAGATTCGAAAATTGTGTAGTAACTTCAAAAATCTATTCTAATGAGGTTAGAAAACACCTCCAAGAACATGAAATGATCCTGCTCTACAAGAGCTTTTACTTCAAATTTCCCGGAAATGCACAAAAGATTTTCAAGGAGCTTGCAGTTGTTGGAAAGTTGTAATTTACTGATCAACAACACAGCCCCACAAAAAAAAAGTTCGGACCAGCGAACCAGACTCATGTATCCCTATGTATTTTCGGTCGCTGAATCCGAATCCGAGAACAAAAAGATTCGTACACCCCCAAAATCTTTGCTAGAGCCAAAAAACACCCCTGGACTGGGGTAAAAAAATATTAAGCTACGAGAATAGTTGTTACATCCTAATCGATTGAATTATACAAATTAAGGTTAAACAGCAGCGTACATACAATATATATGAAACACACCCCCAGTGAGGGGCGAAAACTAGCCCCCATTTATAAAAATCGATCGAAAACAGTAATGACTGTTGAAAAAGCTCAAAATGACTAAGTTTTTTTAAAGTAATAAAAAACTGCATCAAGTCCGACGTAATCTTCATAAACTGCCCCTATAGGGCTGAGAACAACCACCCTTAAGTTTAAAGGACACAAAACAAGAGAAAACGTAAAATCCAACTATTTCTATTTTACGTAGTACTCAGAAACTTACGTACCATCAACGTCCTATAGTGTCAACAGATGGTATGAAAACTACCCCCTATGTAAGATTTATCCATAAAATGTTACAGTGACTTCTATAAAAATTCGGAACACCTGCGTTGTGTGGAAGTGAGACTATGTTCGACGCTGTTCTTGAAAACCGCCCCCACGGGGTTGCGAGATGCCATCCGTAGAATGCTGGAAAAACAGAGAGAAACTAACCAGATTTACATTTTTATGGATGCTATGATTAGCAAAAATCGTGATGCACACTTCCAGCATCCTACGGATATAGGCATCTCGCAACCCTATGGGGGTGGTTTTCCAGCACAGCGTCGAACATAGTCTAGTTTATCCTCACTTCCACACAACGCAGGTGTTTTGAATTTTTATAGAAGTCACTGTAACTTTTTATAGATAAATCTTACATGAGAGGTAGTTTTCACACCATCTGAGGGTTGACACTGTAGGACGTTGATGGTACGTAAGTTTCTAGTTCTATTTTAGAGTACTACGCAGAATAGAAATCCTGTTGGATTTTATGTTTTCTCTTGTTTTGTGTCCTTTGAACTTAGAGGTGGTTGTTCTCAACCCTATAGAGGCAGTTTATGAAGATTACATCGGATCTGATGCAGTTTCTTGCACTTTAACAAAACTTAGATATTTCGAGCTTTTTCAGCAGTCATTACTGTTTTGGATCGATTTTTTTATAAATGGGGGCTAGTTTTCGCCCCTCACTGGGGTGTGTTTCATATATATTGTATGTACGCTGCTGTTTCTTAATTTGTATAATTCGATCGATTAGGATGTAACAACTATTCTCGTAGCTTAATATTCTTTTTACCTCAGTCAAGGGGTGTTCTTTGGCTCTAGCTAAAGATTTTGGGGGTGTACGAATTTTTTTGACCTCGGATTCGGATTTAGCGACCAAAAATACATGGGGATACATGGGTCTGGTTCGTTGGTCTGAACTTTTTTTTTGTGGGGCTGTGTAATCTGCGGAAGTTGTTGAGAATCATGAACCTACTAATATTAATGTTGAAGAGGAGGCCTCGCTTGATTATAATGGACCCGTTGAAATTGAAACTTGAACGTTTTAATAACGATAATGATGATGCTGAAGACGGTAATGATGATAATAGTAATGAAACTCTACATACTGAGGGACCAGAAGTTAAAGATAACACCAGAAATATAGATACAACCGACAACTCCAAATGGATCATGTACAGAATATCTTATAACGTGGAAGAGACTATGACTTGATTAAATAAAGCATAGTCATTAATATAATCTGGTCTACTTATTAAAAAATTAATCCTGATCTTTTTAAATAAACATTAATTTTATTTTTTAGTTTCAGCCTAATTTTATGTTATTATAGCTTGTATTAAACTTAATTTCACAAAACTTAAAAAATATGAACGCCGCGAAACTCTCAAACGATAAAAATTTGGACGCTAACTAGTAGTAGAAATATTTATCTAGCGATAGAATTGTATACAGGGTGTCCCAGAGACAGTGGTCAAAACGAAACCTGGTGAAAGGGAACATCATTACCAACCCTCGGAGCATGACACAGGGGTTGTGAACAGATAACTTCGGGATGTCGGTACGTCTTTCGAGTTGTCTTACACTAATCACTGGATGTTGATCTATTTCATACAATAATTCTTCTGCGCATTCCGGATTGATCCTAGGTCCAAACTCCTGATGTATTGTGCCAGGAATAACTCCTACCGCGTAAGAAATATGAAGTCTGTTAAAAATACGATGGTCCGGAAAACATTGCTGCGATGGTCCCGCTTGTGCTTCGACATGAGCTCGATACAATCTAGCAGCTTTTGAAACATTACCTTCTGCAACACTGTAAAAGTAATGCACCATAGCGCGTTCACTGTGGGCCATCGTCTAGACCACATAAGTTAACAACCCAAATCACGAAATCACTAAAGTTTTAAAGTTCTTTAACACGCCAAATTGGTTTTCCAAGATAAAAGTCCAAATCACGAAAGCAGACAAGTTAAGCAAAAATAAATATCGTTCGAATGCAGAAAACGGGATTCGAGAACAGCAGTAAGTGGAATCAACAAACTACTGAATACTCGCTCAGGTAACTACCGACCAATGTTATCAACTACGAAGAACAAGATTACCTCAAAAACTAAGACGAAGTTTTAGTAAACATTGTAAGCAATTCATCTATCAGGTGGTTGCGACATCTATCGGCTGTAGATTTCATTACGAAGTGGTTATTTGAATTACCAAAATATTCACTTCTTCTTGTGTAATAAGTAATAAATAGACAAATTTTTGATTATTTGTTATTTAATTTTTCCATCATACATATTCAGTCATTATTTTGTACAGTTTAGGTTAATTTAATTTTTCTCGTTTTTTTGGATTTATCACGATTCATGATTTTTTTAAAATGTTTTCATGGCTGCACGAATTTGAAATTTTGTTCATGTAACTAACGTAAACAAATATACGAGGAAATATAACACAAAAATAGCCCCAACCTTCAATTTTTTGGGCAGTAAGTCGGATTGAGATGGGGTTCTTTGCATTCGCTTCGTTAACTCGTCCAGAAACTTTGTGCCATATTTTGGTCTTGTACTTTTTTTAAATTGCATCGCTGCATCGAAAAGTGCATTCTTATAAGTGCATCTTTTGAAGTGATGAAGAAAAAATTCATATCTTCCAGAAAAAACTCCCAAATCATACGAATTTCAGTACCTAGGGGTTTTTTGAGTCGCTGGACCTGAATGTGATGTCCAAGTGAGCCCCCTGTGCACCTGGAGGTCAGGACGGCACCAGGAACGTCATCACCTGGAGTTCCCTGTAAACTCATGGAAAATCGATCGAAATTCGATACCTGGAGGCTTTCCGGGTCGCTCGTTACGAATCTGACATCGGCAACCTCCTCCGGAAGAAATTACTTATCAAATCAGTAGAAACTCGTTACCCGGGGGTTTTTTTGGGTCGCTCGTCCCGAATCTGACATCGGCAACCTCCTCCAGAGGACCTGGTGCACCCGACCTGGCTAATAACGTCATCTCCTGGAGTTTTACTGAAATTACAGATCAAATCGATCGAAACTCGTTACCCGGGGGTTTTTTGGGTCGCTTGTCCCGAATCTGATATCGGCAACCTCTTCCGGAGGACCTGGTGCGCGCGACCTGGCTAATCACGTCATCTCCTGGAGTTTTACTGAAATTACTTATCAAATCGGTAGAAACTCGTTACCCGGGGGTTTTTTGGGTCGCTCGTCCCTAATCTGACATCGGCAACCTCCTCCGGAGGAAATTTTGTCTTTAAACTTTCTAACATTGCTTTAATGAATGCTAGTTAGTATATTATTATGGTAGAACAAGTTTTCCACTGCAACCTTCTTCATCATTTCGACGTAAATGGTAAGATAATGATCTAATTAAATTTTTGAAGAGCTACAGAGAACTAGTAAAAAAAATATTGACATTTGAAATTTTATGCTTTTAACATTGAGAAATCACAGGTTTTATCATATTTTACAAAAAGTACCGTTTAGTTTTCAATTAAAAAGGAGAAAACAAGAGAAAATAATATACAAAACATTTTCGACTCTTAAAAGTACAGCTTCAGAACATGTGATAGTAGTAATTAGCGATTAAATGTTAAAAGTCTACTTTTTATATCGTAGTTTATAGACGTGGCAACGTCGTAAAAGAAGTTACAATGCTCGCGAAATTTAAAAATGCATGGAATATGAGAATGTAGATTTCATAAAAGTACTTTATTAAAAATAACATGAACGATGTTTGATTAGCACAGCCATATTTATTAAATCTAATAAAATATAAATGACTAATAATGTAATTAATCTTATAATAACGATTTGTCTTTTTTCTTTATTTTCTAAAAAATTCTCTGTAATATTTTTTGTATTTGGTAACTTTAACAACACCGTTCTCAACTTTCCCTAAAATGTTTAATAAACCATTATATTTATTTGTTTTATTTGCATCTTCAACCATTTCATTTTAAAATATAAAGTTCAGATATTTTTGAAATTGTGCCTGCATATATTTGTACCCATACCTTTCATTTATCCCTCGAATAGTTTCAATTGAATCAACTATTCCAACTCTGGTGATAAAGTAAGTTCATTGAAAAAGAGAGGACATAAAAGTTAAGAGGTTGCCGATGTCAGATTCGGGACGAGCGATCCAAAAAACCCCCGGGTAACGTTGGGGCCTCGTTCGAGTGGGACAAATTAAGAATTTCTCAATGACTATCCAATTTAAGGCAAGAAGCCTTTTGTTTGAATTTTTTCTGAATTTCTGAATTTACTATTAGTAAAAGAAATATACAAGGTAATCATCGAACAAAAATAAAATGATCAAATAGAAAGCAAAAAACAAGTTAAATTCCTTTACAAATCATTTGTAAAAGAAACAAAAATTCAAAAACGAACCTTGCATCACTTCCAACGACATCAGATGCCGCCAGGCAACACACTTTCAGGTCGTACCTTCAAGTGCAAACATGGCTTGGAAATTTTTACGATTCTGAAAAATGGGATGGACCAGGAAAAACTGTGGGTCAGAACCAAAAACCATCACAGGAAAGCTGCATCCGCCAAACTTCTGAATTTAATAGAATATAGATGCAAAGGAACCTACTCTTGTGGTTACCGCAAAGCTGGAATAAAATGCTCCGTTATATGTCAAAGCCGCAGCGATAAAACTTGCGACAATTTCACAGAATTTCCGAAAATCTGTGTAGGAGGGCATCGCCAACGAATACAATGAAGAAAACGAATAAATATCTATCTATCGACAATGACAGTGGATTAGGCCTATCGGCCATGTTAAAAAAAACGCACCTAGAACTCTACCTTCGGGGTGGTGTGGAAAATAACTCCGCAGCCACGCGCTGACATACCGACTTTCCGGCTCTTTGTAGTGTAAACCATTGTTAGAAAATATGAATTACAAAAACAAAATCGTAGGTTCTGTTCTGCTCTACAATTTCCATGTGGAACAATTTTCTCGTAGGAATTACCCATACCGAGAAAAATGCAAAAAATCGTGTGCCGCGTTTTCATTTCAAACTTTCTCTCGCATAGAAAAAACTACGAACAAAATTAACAGTACATAAAATATACGAAATTTTGCGTTTTTTAAGCCGAGCTATTTGAGAAAAAAACAGTTAACCTTTTTTTTTCATGATGGTGGAAAACTCCGGTTGCGCAACGTGCCGACAACCCACCAATGCACTTGCCAATGATCCAAAGCCCCAATAGCTCTCTGACATCGGGTGACTCTCGACCTCTACATAGGGATTTCGTAATTCCTGACTGGATTACTATATTAAATAATACCTATTAGTTCACGTGGCGTGTGGAACAGTTTCATTTTATTTCACATACACCTATTGTGACATGATCTTTTGAAGGGACATAAATCTATGGATTTCATATGTCTGTCATGAGATGAACGAGAAATTTCAATACTCCATGAAAATAGTTAAATAAAATGTTAATTGCGAACATTATTTTCAGATAATAAAAGGCATCTATACATACATTATGTTTCTTCGAAGTACATATGGTAGACCGTAGTGAAGATGTAATTCTGACTCTTCGCATATGAAAACAAAATGGACGTCGACTTAAGATATCATACCAATCACCTTGTAGTCTAGTATATGTAGTTCATGATTGTTATTACTATGTGTTATATTAAATGCTTGTTATTTTAAGCAGCAATTATGTACATCTATGTAAATGAAAAATCTAGAAATAAATATTTTCTTCAAATAATGCACGTGAAATCAAGATATTTAACAGTTGATTTGTTTTCTTAATAGAATTTCCTGGGATGTTATGTTATCCTCCAATGCTCTAGCGAGGCTACATAGTATGTCTCTTTGTAACCTGATTCAACATAAACAAAAAATGCCTTGGTAAAAGCAAAATTGCACAAGTTGCTTTACTCAACAAGCAATGTATCTGATTTTAACAAAAAGAATTTCTTCAATTTTAATTCGTTAATCGGTCAGAACAGACAAAAGGAATTAATGGATTTAAAAAATAAAATAAATTATTTTTATTTCTTATTTTCTATTTGATAATTATGAGAAAATATAATTGTTAAGAAATTGTCTCTAACAATTAACAATTTTATGAACATTAATGTGTGACAATAATAGGCTTTATTTATGATTTATGCTAATTCTAGTGTCATGAATCCATTTTCTAAAATATATTCACAGGAAAACTAGTTTTCCAATGGACTAAAAGCTGGTGGTGCGTTGTGAATTGTGAATTTTGTTAAATAGTTGCTTACAACTGGCTTATTACAATAAATTTCAATAGGAACTTATTCTAATAGTGGGAGGTCTCTTCGTCTATCTTATTTTACACCGCGAGGGCTACGTGTTTTTCAAATGCCTTTTTCTCGAAAACTGTTAATACTAGAAACAATGTTTCAAGTAAATAAGTTACATCCATCTCGATATACTTGGTGTCTATTTGGAAAGAAAAAGTTTCTTGCTTGCCATTTACTCCTGCAAATTCTCACATTCTATCGATATAGGTTTAGATAAATTAATAGTTTAAAAAACTAAAAAAACACGCTTTTATAAATACTGCACTAAAAAGCAAAAAATAATCATCGAACCTGTTCTCTCTGTCTACCCCGTAAGTGCCTTAGTGTGAGCAGTGTTTGTAATTAAGTATAATATTTGAGTATAATGCCGTGGGGCGCTTTTCGAACGCTATTTCGAACAGGTTCGATAATTAAAACGCTGAAGACATCATTAGATTAAATGAAAAGCGACCCACGCTTTTACACTCAATTAATTACAAACACGGCTTACACTAAGGTCCTTACGGGGTACACAGAGAGAACAACTTCGATGATTATTTTTTTGCTTTAACACAACTGCCAAAGAAAAATTCCACATCCAGATTTTCTATCCAAGTCTCTCACAACGAAAAAATTTTGTATGTAGAAATGATTATTTATGGAAGTTTAATAATATAATATTCGAAATCGTCTACTCCAAAAACCCATGAAACGATATTCTACATCGGTAGTGGGGTGGGGGTGGTAGTGGGGGTGGATGAAATAAAAAAATATTTTGAGGTTTTTGGTTCTTGTACACACACTAAATCACATTTATTTTCATCCCCTTTAATAATGAAGTGGGGGTGGTTATGGGGATGGCTAATGTTAAAATTTTTTTGAGAGTTTCTCTTGTATATACTAAATACCAATTTTATGGACTCTTAGCTGCTTTATTTACCTCTTTACCCCCATTTACCAATTTACTCCTTCAACGGAATAAGATGAAAATGTAATCTAGTTCCAGATCCCGTTAAAGTATATACGTGTACCAAATTTCAAGTCGATATCTTAAACGGTTCCAGAGTAATCATGTGCACAAAAAAAGTTACAGACAGACAAACCGAAAGACAGACAGAATTTTTTTGCTCACTTAAAATCTCGACGTTTCATGGCATTCTAAGCCTATTTAAACTATAAAAATTCTAAAATTTCTTTTCTCGTTACTACTTCCACTGTATGTGGAAGTAATATGGCAAATAAATATTCAGAGTTGTGACCCTAAAAGAAAATATGAAAAATGCGATTTATAATATTTCGCAATATAACTGTCAGGGAAGAAAAACATGGCAAATATACAAGGTGGTCACTATGAAACATAATTATGGTTGATATGATATTTGAACTGTAGTTGACAGAATTACCGAGGCACAAATCAGACACATTTTTAATGAAATGTTTACAGAGTGTGGTCACCTTAAAAAATTACACAAGTGTTAGGAAAATAATCATAGTTTTTAGTTAAAAATATTACACAGGGTTGTTATCCAGCAAAAAAATACTACAAGCACACAAAAGAAAAACATAACATTATTTTCCAAAGGTGAAAGACACCCATTCTTATGTTTCGTGAGCCACTGATTCCAAATATCACGTCAAAAATATGTGTTTCATTGCCCAATTTCCCGAAAATTGACATTTCATCCTAAAGTGGCTCTAGTCACATACTCTCAAAGTTCTGTCGTACCACGGAAAGAATGGTGACGTACTTTTCCCCCCAAAAAACTAGTACTACTCCTTGTTCTGATTTTTCCATAATACGCTTGTGAGGGCTTGACAGATCGGGGTTATTACAGGTAATATTGATAAGTCGAAAATTTTTTAACCAGAAGACGCCAAAACAATCCCCGGGGATTGGAACCACCCCTCCCTGAATGACAAAACTTTCCAAAAATACTGCGAAAATTTTTATGTACTACGCTTGTGAGGGCTCGACAGATCGGGGTTATTACAGGGAATATTGATAAATCAAACATCTTTTGACCAGGATACACCAAAACAACCCCGGGGAGTTTAACCACTCCCTCCCTGAATGACAATACATTCGGAAAATACTGCGAAAGGGCTGAAGAACGGTTTCCCCCCGTTAACGAGGAGAGGAACATAATTTTTACAATATTTCTCCCTCCCACCATTCTGAAACTACCTCTAAATGAAAAAACTACTCCTTGTTCTATTTATCCATACTACCCTTGTGAGGGCTTGACAGATCGGTGTTATAAGAGGGAATAATAATAAATCGAGTATCCTTTGATCAGGAGACGCCAAAACAACTCCCCGAGATTCAAACCACCCCCTACCTGAATGATAAAGCATTCCGAAAATACTGCGAAAGGGCTGAAGAACGGCCCTCTCTCGTTTTCAGGGCGAGGAATACGATGGTTGCAGTGCTTTTACCTCACCCTTCTTCTTCTGGAACTACCCCTATATGGGAAAAACCTACCCTTTGTTCTAATTTTTCATTACTATGTTTGTGAGGGCTTGACAGATCGAGGTTATTACAGGGAATGTTGATAAATCGCCCTCGGTCACGGGGGGAAACCATTCTTCAACCCTTTCGCAGTATTTTCCGAAAGTTTTGGTCATTCAGAGAGGGAGTGGTTACAACCCCCGCAGTTGTTTTGGCGTCTCCTGGTCAAAAAATGTTCGGTTTATAAATATTCCCTGTAATAACCCCGATCTGTCAAGCCCTCACAAGCATAGTACGGAATAATCAAAACAACATTTTCATTTAGGTGTAGTTCTAGAAGAGTGGGAGGAAGTATTGCAATTATCGTGTTACTCGCCCTCGAAAACTAGAGGAAACCGTTCTTCAGCCCTTTCGCAGTATTTTCGTTTTTTCGGAATGTTTTGTCATTCAGGGAGGGGGTGGTTCCAACATCCGAGAGTTGTTTTGTGGTCTCCTGGTCAAAAAAACTCAATTTATCAATACTCCCCTATAATATCCCAAGGGTTTTGATAATACAAAATAATTTTAACACGGTTTCCGAAAGCACGTTGCTTGGCCGTAGGCGGAGGGATATTACCTAAAAGCAACGTTCGAGGGGCATTCGCATAAAAATGTTTTTGCAATTTGTTTTATTTATTTTTAGGTAATTCATAATTTCTGGTGCACCAAAAGTCCATAAATATATTTCATATGTACTTTTTACTTTTAATTGTATTATATGGCGTGTTTTATATTTATCAAGTTATTATTTACCGTGCCAAATCGTAATTGTGACATTGTCAAAAAATTAATTATTATACTGTCAAACTGGATGACAAATGATAATTGTCCTAGGGAGATTATCAGTGTAATGTTGTTCTGACTGGTTGTTTCCGCACACGTGATTAGAAATGGGCGAATTTAATAGGATTTATATTTGACCAAAACAATTTCCCTATAATAACCTCGATCTGTCAAGCAATCACAAGCGTATTATGGAAAAATCAGAACAAGAGGTAGTAGTAGATTTTTAGGGGGGAAAGGTACACGGTTTCAAAGATGGCTTACGTATGTTCGCACTCACGAGGTTCATGCTTACCAAGTTTCTCATTGCCAGTTGTAAATTTATGCTATTCATCGAATTAAACGGATAATCAGTATATACGGTAGCAAGCTCGGATACGTCATCAATTATTGTGAAAGGCAAGACCTTCGCACCACTTTTTAAAGATGGCGAATGTATTTTCGCACTCAGGACGTTTATTTTTACGAAGTTTCTGATTGCCAGTAGTAAATTTATGATATTCATCGAATTACACAGGTAAACAGTATATGCGGTAGGGAATTCTGGTACGCCATCAATTATCGTGAATGGCAAGGCTGTCGTACCACTTTTCAGAGAAGGAAAATATATTTTCACACTCAGTAGGTTCATACTTACCGAGTTCCTGATTGCCATTCATAAATTAATCATTTTTTTAACTGACTTTTTTTTTAAATTGGGTGAACGTAGCGCCTCCTTGTACAATCCAGAATGAATGAGAGTCTGGATTTATGATTTTTGGGGTAAATTAAGAAATTTCTCCGACCCCTATGCATAAACCTATGGCTGTTTTTTTTACTTTTACATGACATATTTCTTACACATTTGAGGGCCTACCCTACGCCTCTGTACCAAAAAAAAAGCTGGCATGAACATTTCTGTGATCTACTACCTCAAATTAACATCAATTCACACATTTTGGGCATAAACTTATGACACACAATTAGTGGTCGGCGAGGTCCTGGTCTATAATATTAGCACATCTATATCTATAAAAGAATACACTGACTGACTGACACACTGATTATCTATCAACGCATAGCTCAAACCGCTGAGTCTAGAATCCTCAAATTTTACATAGAGTTTCCTCGAATGACGTAGGTAACCTTTAAGGAGGGATTTTTCGAAATTTGACTTCTAAGATGGTGAAAAAGTGGGTTGGCTTTTTCTGAAACGATAAATCTAGATTCATGAAATTTGGCAGAAATATTTTTTGTTGAAATCTAGATACACGTAACACGAAATTTCGATTTTCACTTTTTGAAGGGGTGAAAATGGGAGAGCGCGGTTTAAAGCGCTCTCATATTTTTGAAATCGCATAAGTCAGAAACGTGATTATTCGAGCCATGGACTCTTCTGAGGAAATAAGAAGATACATATTCGGCGGTTTTCTAAAAGAGGCCCCTGAACGGGTGAACGGAGAGAGGGAAGTTTTTCTTTTTCGGAAACGAATAGACCTAGAAGCGTGAAATTTGGCAGAAATACTCTTTATTGGAATCTATTAGACACGAGTAAGACGAAATTCCGATTTTCACTTTTGGAAGTGGTGAAAACGGGGGTGAGATGCTCTGAAATCTCGTAAGTCAGAAACGTGATATTCCAGCGACGTGCTCTTCTGAGGAAATAAGGAGATACGTATTCGACGGTTTTCAAAAAGAAACCCCCCCCCCCCCCCCAAATGAATTATTTTTTCGTATAACTCGCTCTAACACAAATATAGAATAATGAGTTGTTATTAAACTGCGATGCGCAGAAGGATTCCCCGAGTGCCATGGATTCGCAGTGAGTTTCCTCGAGTACTATGGATTAGGGATTGCAATTTACCGGAAGTTTTAATAACCGGTAAATCGGTAAATAAAAATGTAAATAACCGGTTAACCGGTATTTACCGGTCATTTTTAGAATGAATGATTAGGGTGGCGAAAATGGCAATTGTCTTTTTCCATGTACAAAATTATCTGAATTTAACAAAAAACATTTTTATATACGTATAATTAATATAATTAGGCTTTGAGAAACATATCTTTTCCAAATTGAAATTCGCTTACAGTCGATTGAAAAAATTATACAGAGTGTGTAAATCAAAATTTTGTGATTCACTCGTATTATCTTTAGTTGATTATGGTGATTTTGTATATGGAAAGTTATAGGCGACAGAAAAAAAGAAAATTCAAAAACTTCAAAATTCATGTATGCGTTATATTTACAGTATCCCATATAGACCACATATATCACCACATCTAAATAAACATAGCATATTAAACATGGAAAACCGCAGACATTTACACATGCTCACACTTATTGGCGAATAATTCATAATGACGAACCTCAGTACTTAAGAAATAAGTTAATTTCACGAGATCACTTGCATAATACAAGATACATACAACATTTTTTGGTGCCTCAGCATGAAACTGCGATTTTTCAAAGATCATTTACGTGTTATGCATCCCATCTTTGGAATGAACTTCCAAATAAAAATAAAAAATATTATTAAAAATTTTTTTTATTAAAGTTGTCAAAAATTACATTTTGGCTGATCAGAAGCAGGAAACTTGATGCTGCGTTGTGGATGCGCGTATATTTCTTTTTCTTTTTCCGATATAATTTTATTTATTTTTAACCTTTTTGCTTCGCTTCGCGGGGTCTGCCCGTTCCCCTTGTCTGCTCGCGTGTCTGAGTGCTGCTGTTGTTATTATTGTTATTATTATTATAAAATATAACATTTGTTAGATTGTTACAATTCATTACTGAATATTAACAAATAAAATAATTATTATTTTTTTCTTGAAATCTTTTTATAATCTTAGATTTAGGTTATTTGTATTTGGGAAAATGGAAGAAGGGCTCTACAGTTCAATTTGTACCATTTTTACTTTGAGTGAAATAAATGTATTATTATTATTATTATTATGAACAAACAAAAGGTTTTTTATCAAAAGGAAAAAATATAAATGAAATAAATTTAAATAAATAATTATTCTGTAAATAACAAAAATTACAAACATAAACTCAAATAGGGCATTTACTGAATACCTAATCTAAAATACAATAATTTTTTAAAATAGCCCGTTAAAAGGGCTAGTTTTTCAAAGCTGTATCTGTT
This sequence comes from Rutpela maculata, assembly GCA_936432065.2. Lineage (NCBI taxonomy): Eukaryota > Metazoa > Arthropoda > Insecta > Coleoptera > Cerambycidae > Rutpela > Rutpela maculata. The sequence continues at coordinate 75,861,607 of OW386286.2, read as the reverse complement.
AGTCGTCTGATATTTGTACATAGAATACCACTAACTGAAAATGCCCTTCCTCTATCGATATTGGTAGATCGATAAGTTAATAAGAATTGGTAATAACATTCTTCTAAATGTTTTCCACGGATATTTGAGGCAGTGAAATATTCAATTTCCTGTCGCAAGATATTGTCAATGTCTCTCTTACTTGTATTTCTTAGGGATTGGTGTTTGGGTTTTACTTTTTATAATATTATTTATTTATTGCTAAAAGTGCTGTGTAGTGAATACTAGTCACTGACATAAATAGAAACGTTGAATACGTGACATATCGTAAGTTCAGAATTTACCGAAATAACCCGTAAAAAATTAAAATAACCGGTAATTATCATCATGTGTTTTATGTCCTGTTTACCGGTTAACCGGTTAACCGGTAATGCAATCCCTACTATGGATGCGCAGTGGGTTTCCTCGAAAACAATGGATGTGCAGTAGATTTCCCCGAGCACTATGGATGCGCATAAGTTTTCCTTGAATGCAATGAATGCGTAGTGGGTTTCCTCGGATGTACTTTCTGAGTGCTATAGGAGAACTCAGTAAGTATGAAGTACTTCTTAATAGGCATAAGTTAGTGTGTCAATGTTCTTAATTCCACGCGCAAGAATTTCTCCACGCGAATGAAGTCGCGGGCATCAGCTAATGGTATATAAAAATATTTCTTCTTCCCCTTGTGCAAGTTATTTTGTATAATACTCTGATAACTGTCAAATGTCAATACTGATTTTTTAAATGCTCAAACGGGGCATTTGATATCTGTCAATCAATAGTTACTTTTGATACTGGACAATGTAGTATTGCAAGAATAACATTATTTGCTAACGTGCAGTTTTATTATTTCAATAATGTTAATAAAAATCATTAAAGTATAAATGACTGACAGAATTTGGCTGCTGTCAATTGTCAAAATAATAATTTACTCATGGAGAAATAGTTCTAATACATGGTATCAGTGAGCCCTACGCTTTGGTCAACTAAAGGCCCTGTAGATACCTTCTTACTGTTGTCACAGAAAAGGTAAGCTATACAGAAGCGAAAGAAAGGCTTCACGGCAGGACGGAATTTGAGAGCGGATGTCCAATATCCGCCATGTTATAACCGCCCTTTCTGTCAGCTGTCACAACACAAGCCATGTGACTGTTGTTTACATTGTACGATGCGGTATTTTATGAATTTTGTGATATTTCCATTTAATTTTCAATAATTTACTATTCTGTTATTGTTTCTTTACGTATTGAGATTATATTATCAATCTAACGTGTTAATATAGTTACTGTGCATTTTTGCGAACGTTTCGTGTATATAATCTTATCTATCTCTGGGCTATAGATTGTATTTTATTTTTGGTGTTTTCAATGGGTCCTAGAGAAAAGGTGTGCTTATCGTCCATGTCCTTACAGGACAGGTGAAACAACAAGCTTTTTTGTATTTTCAAAAGATCCTAAAAGGTATGTATATATTTATATCACTGAAACAACTAGAGAGTAGTATTAGCTTTACTATTTAACAAGTGTTTCGCCATGGGTTTGTTAAGGTAACTAAAAAACAAACATCGCTGCACTTTTCTCTATACTCCAGTAATTTTAGACAAAAATATAGCTTCTGATCTAACAAAATATATCCTTCATTTTTTTTAAATCGATTTATTTTGATATTTTAAAGAAAATATTAAAAATTGACAACGAGATCACTACGGCATAAGGTCAAAGTTCACAAAAACGGTTTTTTGCGAATATCGCGCTTTCTATGGCTCGAAGACCAATTGAGGTTATATTAAGAAAATTTTCCGGTAAAAAAAATGCCTAATATGATTTCTTGATTTTCTCCGCAAATTTTGGTATCCAGGTGGCTTTGCATTTGTAGGAGGCGAATGTTTTTCCGGCCATAAGTAGATCCTATGTTATTCTATACTTAAGCAAAATTTGATTCAAATTGAAAAAAAAAAAATAAAAAAGTTGGTGACACCATTTCAAGAGAAACACACCGTAAATATATAACCAATAAATTTTAATGTGAAGATTTAGCAAATATTACTGTATATGACGGTAAATATATATCGATCAGCTAATAATATACATAGAATAAGCACGTATTCTATGATGGACTATATTATGAAATGGAGCATATCATGCCTTGCGTGGAAACTTCGAAGCACATTTTTGCCTAAACCGTTCGTTGTACATAAAAAGTGAAAGAGATCACCTCAATTGGCCTCCGAGCCATAGAACTGCGATATTCGCAAAAAAACGTTTTTTCTGAATTTCGACCTTGAATAATTTTTTATGCCGTAGTGATCTCGTTGTCGATTTTTAATATTTTCTTTAAAACACCAAAATAAATCAATTTAAAAAAAATGAAGGATATATTTTGTTAGATCAGAAAAGTCTAATTTCACTGGATTAATAGGTTAGTACTTGAAAAGAGGCAATACTAAATGAAATATTTATCTATAAATTGCTACTATGAATTTTGGGTAATCTCGAAGTGTGATTTAAAAAGAACACTTTTATAAAAGCGATAGGGTTTCTTGGCCTACCATGCGAACGTTTAACAGCCAGTTTCACAGTCGCTGGTTAACTAATGGTTAGGATTTGACCAATAGTTTATTATAAAAATCTGTGACATTAACAGCCAGTTTAACTATTGTTGGTTAATTAATCGTTAGGATGTGACCAATGATTTATTGTTATAAAGGTAAGAATGTCCGGTACAGCTGTGTTTACCAATAATTATGACTTTCAGGTTCTGGTTAGTCAACCAAAAAGATAACCAACAATTGTGAAACTGGCTGTAAGTAGTAGACTAGTATTACTCTGAGAAGATGCCAGGGCGGAGCCAAAATGCGCGAATATTTTTACCAGTGGCATAGCTTTATCTGGGGTATAGGAATGTGTAATTGCAATAAAAGTTTCGCGGTCAGAGAACTGTGAAAATGGAGTAGATTAAAACTTGCCAACTGTTACGAGTAATCTTTGTTCAGGAGAAGTGTAAGAATAGTAAGTTCTACTAAACTTTGCGTAGTAAAGTTGTTTTATTATTATTATTATTACCGTCGCCGCCGCTCCACTGCAGGGTACAGCCACCACTGGTGTTGACATTGAATGTCACGTAATTCTTTTTCATTGGTTTAGAATGATGGAGCGCACAAACTCGTTTCTGTGCATATTTTTTGCTGGCATCTTCTCATAGTAATACTACTTTATAAATATGATTATTTTGTCTTTCCAATACTGCAATTTGGCTGAAAACGTGTTTAAGGCATGATATACTGGACAAGGACATGGATAAGCTGCATAAAAATTACCAATTATGTGAAAAACATTTTGAAGACAAATATATTCATAAAGGTGAAACACGTAACGTTTGTTTGATCAAGCCGTCCCAATAATTTTTCCCCATAATTTAAAACAAGATGCTACTGACAAATATACCAATGTTGTTCCTTCTCTGAAAGAAGTAAGGACTGAAATTACTTCTATCGAAAACCCTTCCGACATATCAGGTACTATATATAGTTTATTTTAATAGTGCTATTAAGTTCCTTCCAAGGAGAACTTTATTAATAGTTATAACATTTGCCAAGAATGCTTAATTTTGACAATTTTTATCTTGGAATCTAAAGAATATATAGTTATTTATGTCTACTGGAACTTTTGCTCATTATCCAAAGTAGCCAAGTAGCCAACCATGACGCGCAGTGCCGTGGTGAATGTGGGTCTGGGCGAGGCAGGTCCAGTTCGGTTATAACGACGATAAAATGCAAGGAGTCAATGTTCCCGTCTTAAAAAACTACAAACTAAACGTTAACAATTTATTGGAATAGAACATATAAAAATGTTTAAGATACTTAAAAATAAAAATAATACTTAGGTATGGCTAAGGTAGAGGTTGCTGGAAAATAGGCAACGCCTGGTATGGTATGAGGTGTCGGATATCGAAAAGGATTGCGTTATGCTGTCTGATTTGGGTTATGTTGTGGGTTAGTGAACTATCGCCCAGTTTGAATTGATAGAATTTTTGAGAGATTTCTTGGACGTAGTCCAAGTGGGGTAATGTCATGACTACGAGCATATAAATCTATGAAGGAGGCGCATCTGTCTAGCTTAAATTCTGACTTGTGAGTACAACTTTTGGCCTCAGCAATTATACCAGTATCGAATCAATTCCATCGAGAATAGCTTTAAAATTTTTTTATGGGGCTTTGGAAGGAAGCTCTAATAATGAAAGTTGGATTGTACTTAAAAACATATTTTCTGTCACACCTGTTTTTATTTCAGGACCAAGCAATATACAATATTTTGGAGAAGAATCTCCATTATCTCCAAAGATTACGTCCCCATCTTCTCCATTGCTTTCACCATCAACAGCCACCTAAACACCCGCAGCTTTCAGTTCAGGTTCACCGCGAAAGAGAAAGTTATAGCAAAAACTTGGGACCCTAAGGAAGCAACTTGTGAAAGTATCAACAAACCGAAATGGACCATTGACGACTTCAATGAGATTTGTGACAAATTCCTTGACAATCTCTTAGCTGAAATTGTTAGTTCAGGCAGCAATAAGAACAGAAACCCCAAGGGAAGAAGATATTCTGTACATGTGTTTTAAGGGTCAAAATAAATTACTTAAAAATGTATCGATTGATTCGTTATTTTCATATTTAATTATATGGTATAAAAACAGAGCTGGTTTATAAGTTTTTTACTCTCTCTACCGAGAATAAATAAGAAAATATTTTCTACATGGCTATTTCTGGGCATGCGTCCCAGAAGTGCCTGGAAAATTATTGAGAACGTAGTTCTTTGATTATTTCTTTGTGCTCTAACCTCAGAGCCTGTTTTATTTTTATTTGAATTGCTTTCCATTATTTTATTCTGTTAGCATAGATTTTCATCCTCTAACCTCGTGTTTAAAATTTTTTTTTTATAAGTAAGTATTTTCACTTAGAAACGCAAATAAATAAAGAAATTATACATAGGTATTGTATCATTAATTCAGAACTTATTTCTTTTAAATCTATAAATGATTAAAATAGTTTAAAATTGAACTGTATAGTAAACACGACATATTCCATGAGCATGCTTCATCTGTTAGGGTACGAACATCGAACATGCCGAAGATGCTACTACGCAGCTAGAAATTCAGGCCATTGTTTCAGTAGATGCATCGAAGCCAATGTATAAAACAAACCTATACATTTAAATGTGGCCGCACATACTATGGATACTAGCAGGGTGAACTGCTCCTAGCACAAATCGATAGCTTCGATACATCGACTGAAACTGCAGCCTGAACTTCTATAGCTGCGTAGCATCTTCGGCATGTTGGTACCCTTACAGAAATATTATAATGTGCAAAGACAGCCAGAACAGCCATATGAGGCATAACCATAATCTCCTTGGACAAGTACATTCTGCATCTGTTATATTTTTATCATTATTCAAAAATATCTGAAAACAATTACATTAAAAGTAAAATATGGTATTTATTAAATAAAATGCACACATCTCTACTCTACTTTATGGATTCTATCTCTCATGCTAGCATATACTTCTACCTTAACAATCAGTACTTCAGGATCACAAAAAATCATTCCTTTCACGTGGCCGGCTTCACCAGAACTTTCTGCCTTGACCATGAGTTTTTCTTTATCTTTAAAAAATTGAGCATCCGCAGAAAAATGTAATACGTGTTTTTGGACCATTTTTCAATGCTAAAAATAGGTAAGTACCTATATAGATACATACCTACATATTTAAAAATTACTTTGTTATTATTTTAATCACAAACGTTGTACTTACGATACTTTAAAATATATTATTATTGACTCCAGTACAAATATGAAATACAAACACTTTAAATACTACAAAATCCTCGAAAATTATAAAAGCAATAATCCACTATACATAACCTTAAACTTCATCCAAGAAAACAAATAAAAATAAAAAGATGGAAATATACTCGACATAGGTATTACGCGTCCGCAATAAAAAATGATTTCTGAAAAAAGTAAGGAATATAGCATCCAAAAAGACGCGTCTAAAATGCCGAACCCTGAACTCGCGGGTATAAAATTTAAAAAATGTGAATATTATCCAGAATTTTATGCCGAATCAGATTCCAGAGGGCGCGATGTCGGCCAAGATTGCGAAATTGCAAGAAGAATAATAATTTCGAAAAAAATTTGGAACTTAAATATTTCATTATCTTTCGTTCACATTGCATTTACAAGGTTATTTAGAAAGATTTTTTGATAATTCTTTTATCAGTCGAAAGCTTAATGTTTGTAGTTTCATACAAGTGTAATAGAGAGACATTATTTTCATCCCAGGCAGCAAGGTGACGTCATTATGACGTCGTTTTTTCGGCATTAATTACGTCAATTTCACCTTCAGCATGACGTAAAAAAGACGTGAAAAAACGGCACAATGTCATAGCCCAATGACGTCATATATATGACGTCAATATGACGTCATACATATGACGCCAATATGACGTATTAGTAGTCAATTTCAATTTTGCGATAAGGGATGCAAACCTCATTATAATATTTTTCCACAATTATTAATAAAGTTTTTGACGAAAAAAAAACCGGAATGTGCAGGAATCGAACCGCGGACCTCTTGACTCGTAACGTAACACTTCAAGTCAAATCAAATCAAAGATATTTATTAAAGTTTAAAGACATGAATGCGCCTCAGCTGGGTCCAGTCTAGAGCCGATCACCCCACCGCGGCGTGCAACGTCGCGGTGGGTAGGTGATCGGGTGGAGGGGTTTAGCTTCGGCTGTAACAACAGATGAAATTGGCGCGTTAGGGCTCCTGTTTAACATATATAAAAAACTTAAACCTAACAATTTCGTTGAACAATAATCCGGGAAGATATTAACATACTTAGAAATAGCGTAACACTTAACTCACTGAACCATTGAACATCTTTATTTAAATACGTTTAAAAGCTGTATACCTAGTTAGAAATAGTAAAACAAAATTATTATTACAATGTGGAACTAGTCACTAAATACTTCTATTTATTTTTACTTTATAATGATTTATTTAAATTAAAATTTCAGGTTGCAAAATATATTCGGCAACTATGTCAAAACATACTGATGTTTCTATATGTACGTTTTTATTGTAATAATATATTGCTATTATGATTGGTCAAAGATCTCTCTATATATATAGTGAATATATGAATATATATAGTGAACCAAATGACCAATTTTGACGTCAGAATGACGTCATTTTAATGACGTTAAAATAATGACCTAAAAGAAAGTGTCTTTGACGTCTTTATGATGACGTCAGAAGTACGTTTTAAATATCACGTCTCTGGTACGTCATTTATTGGGACAATGACGTCGGCGACGAAAATCACCTTTAAAAGTCATAATGACGTCACCTTGCTACCTGGGACTATAAGCGACACTATAAATTGTTTAAACAATATGTAATCGGAAAGTGTAGTGTAATTTTCGGCATTGAGGTACTTTTGTTATTATTGCAAATAGATGTGTAGTTATTCGAGACGAAATACGACCAACGAACATTTTTTATTAAAACAATTATTTAATTTGCTGAATAATTTAGAAGATATGATTTTTTTAAAATGAAGCGCATTGTTTTGGGCTACCGCGCGCGCGGTCTTGTCTCTGTAGTCTATTTACACATGATTTCGAGGCACTGCTGTTTTAATAAAAGTATTTATTATTACGTACAGTGCTCGTCACAATAATTTGGCCACCTATGGCAAGTTTTATTTGATTTATCAGTTATATAAATCCGCCATCCTTTACCACAACACAATTGACATTTTATTCTTATTCAGCAGAGGACAATTAACAAAATAAACAAAAAAATTCTAATAATACACACCAGGAGGAAATGTAGAGAGATTTTGGAAAAATGTAGGTTGGCAAGATTATTGTGACGGACACTGTAAATTATTTTATTATTTTTTTTGTAAGGTATAAGCAACATTTTTGTAACGTCTTTCATATGAAAGTTCGTACAGATCATAAATAATGCTTACAAATAGAACAAATTATCTGTATTTAATTTAAGAACAATGAAATGAATATGAAATTAAAATATTTTTCGCCTTGACAAAATAATGGTTGTATATATTGTAAATTCTGGGTACATAATACATATGATATAACTAAAATTGGAGTATTATAGTTAAGTCGTTACACACATGATTGATGTTATAATGTTATAATTAAGTGTATTGATGTAATAATACTATAGCATAAGTTAAGGTTAAACCAACACCTTTGACATCGGCCTTCACAAAAACAACCTATTATGCACGCAAAATCAGCCTTAGCATAACTGCAGTTTCCAATGCAATTTTGAAATTGTTTGCATTTACAAAATATGCTTCCAGGCTTTACATTTGGACGGACACTTTTTGTCATAATCTTTAGGGTTGGGAAGCACTGGATTGACGCAACTTGCTGTCTTCCAAATAATTATTTGGTAGGCAGCTCTAAGAATGCGCTGGTGAAATGAGTCTTCAGTTGGTGGCAAATTTCGAACATCCGATTTACAAGTGTGAAATAAATGGGCCCGCAAATTGTTCAAATTACCAATGAAAAACGGTCTACCATATAAGACTTCAAAGAAATATCGTACAGTTTTCAAATTCAGCAGTATCAAATGAATTGTCGAGTGGGAAATTCAATATTGACTCACTTAAGATCATTGGCATATTTGAGGCATGTTTTGAATACGTAGGTTTTTCCTTTTCTGAAAGGAAAACTGACCGTATCGCAACCTAAGTGGTAGACGTAAGTACATAAAAAAAAACTACCCAAATAAATTACACTTTTAGGTATTTATCGTCGTTTTTCGCCCGTCAGACTAGAACTAATAAACAATGCGAACGGCAAATGCACACTGGCAAATCGCGTACCCGAGGCCACGCTTATTTTTATTATTATGATGAGTTATGACTACGGCCGCGCGTCCTACATTTAAAAAATCATATCTCCTAAATTATTCAGTGAAATTAAAAAAAATGTTTTAATAAGAAATGTTCATTGGTCTATTCTACGTATTTCGTCTCGAATAACTAACTACACATCTACCTGCAATAATAACAAAAGTATCTCGATACCGAAAATTACACTACATTTTCCGAGCATATATTGTTTAAACAATTTATAGTGTTGTTTACAATGAAAATAATATCTCTCTATTACACTTGTATGAAACTACAAACATTAAGCTTTCGATTGATATAAGAATTATTAAAAAATCTTTATAAATAAGCTCGTAAATGCAATGTAAACGAAAGATAATGTAATATTTAGGTTCCAATTTTTTTTTGAAATTATTACTTTTTTTGCAATTCCGCAATCTTGGCCGACTTCACGCCCTCTGGAATCGAATTCGGCATAAAATTCTGGATAATATCCATATTTTTTAAATTTTTTACCTGCGAGTTCATACCCCATGATCGAATTCGGACCTTTAGATTCTCGACTATCAAGAAGACTTTAAAATTGCAGTATTATTACAAGAAGGCACAGCTTTTAAAGTTAAAACATTAGTTAAATATTAAATATTCACAGATTTTCTGAAATTTCAAATTCAATTTTAACCATAGTGGAAGTGAAACGTCACACTATTTCGGTCCATTACTGTAATACCGTATATAAATAAATATTATTATTCATTATTTTTAGTTATCTTAATGAACCCGCAGAGGAACACAGGTATTTTGTTAGTTAAATATAAAACCAGATAGTTTTCTCAGTGTATAATGTATTGATGCCTAATAAAGTTGACTGTCTGTAAAAATGTACTTCTCTCAGTGTGATAATAACCGCTCCTACTGTCACTTACGAAGTCACGAATATGAGTCCTCCGATATCAAAGGTGCCGCGGCAAGCTTTCGCTTCTGTATAGTTTACCTTTTCTGTGCTGTTGTGCTAGTGGCACTGGCAACGTTACGGCAGCTGCTGTCATAATAAAATACTATTTGCATAAAAAAATATTTTTATATAGCAGATTTAGTACCGTCTATTGACTCGTATCTTAAATAACGGGTTACTTTATCCTCTATCAGTAACAATATTTTGACAGTTGACAGCTGTCATAGTGCTGCCAATGGCGACTGACGACGTTAGTAAGCACATGCTCAATCTTTCACTGACCGAAGTTTAGGGGCAGTAGAATAGCGGCTAGTAATTATGCTGTATAATTATATAATGTTTCATAAGTCAGTAAGATTATATTGACAATTTGACCGCTGCGATTCATTGCCAATAGCCATTTACGACGTTAACAGGCACACAACTGACCCTTCATTTAAGACAAGGGTCAATAGACCGTACTAAATATGATGTGTAAATATCTCTTTCTGCAAATAGGATTATTACGATAGTTCACAGCTGTCATGAGATTGTCAATGACACGAGTGAAGCAGTAAGAAGGTATATGGAGAGCCTTTAGTTGACCGAATCGTGGGATCTACGGATACTATCAATTCTGCTGTATTAGAAGTATTTTTGCATTAGTAAATTATATTATTTTGACAGTTTACAGCTGCCAAATTATGTCAGTCATTTAATGATTTTTATTAACATTATTGAAATAATAAAACTACGTTAGCAAATAATGTTATCTTCGAAATACACATTGTCCAGTGCCAAAAGTAACTATTGATTGACAGATGTCGAATTCACCCTGTATCCGGTAGTAAAATAACTGTTTAAAATTTTAGCTTCACTTCGTGATGAAAATGGGGCCTTGCATAATGGAACTTAAACAATTGTTAACACGTGTATTGATGACAAAGTAGACATAATCACGCAAAATTTAAAAAATTCATTAATTTAAAATGCCTTCTATAAATAATGAAACATTTTTTTTTATTTTAATGTGATATTATTGATTGAGATATAAATATTGTATTAAGTAATTGGTAGATAATTACCAGTCTAGTTCTCAACTTAATTTGTGTGTAAATATGACAGTGTAGAGATAACGTAACGAAATAACTTCCTCTGCACTGTAGTTAAAGGGATAATTTATGGTACCTATTTTACTACCAATACTTAATTATTAACGTATTGTTTACGTAAGTATTATAATTATTCATAGAAATCATATTCCTTCTTTCTTGTTAGTTTGATTTACTTATTTTCATAGACAATAAATCAAGTTCACAATATATCTGTTATTTTCGTATCAAGATTATTGAATACATTAACGACACGTACCTACTTACATCATAGAAAAATGTAATCTACAGCTCTTAACCATATATCGGCTTTCCTAAGAGTACAGCTCTTTAAATCTTTTGATGGTAGAAGAAACTTTAGTACCTACTGAAAGGGGTGTAGACATTGTAGGGCTAAAGAATATCGTTATTAAGTAATAATGACACTTACTAACACTACAATGTCTGCACGTCTTTCAGTACAAAATACATAAAATACACAGCCCCACAAAAAAAAAAAGTTTTTGATCTGGATGACTGACCATAGTATTCCTATGTATTTTTCGACGCTGAATCCGAATCCGAGGTCAAAAAAATTCGTATACCCCAAACTCTTGCGCTACAGCCAAAAATAACCCCGAAAATGGGGTAAAACCGTCCCATACATCAGGATTCAATGAATGGATGTAAATGAATGGTGAAAAACATGGGAAGGGAAAATGTTTTATATTCACCAGTTACTTACTTGAATATTGACTGGAAAACTACCCTTATAATATGCTGAAAACTCCCCCTGTACAAGCATAGAGTATATAAATGCCAATAAATCGCGAGAAACGTTAAAGTTTTTATAGTTTGGAATACAGTACATGAATCTTACGCGTGTCTCAAAACCACCCATATAACAGGGTGGAAACCACCTTTATGTAAAGATAGACTGCGTGAATACCAATAGATTGTGGGAAATGGAGGAGTTTTCGATGTTTTAATTCCAGAATAGAATCTTGAGGGACCCAGTTCTACCTTATTCTTAGTCGGTACAAAATCTACCCCTATAATAGGGTTGAAACAATCCTTATTACAGAATAAAGCACAAATGCCAATAAAACACGGGAAATAACTTTTTTATAGTTTAAGTAAAGAACATGAATCTGGACTGACTCCCAGGGCACCTCGCATACTCGTGACCCAAAATCTCTTCTATAAAGAGTGGTAGCCACCCTTATATAAGAATAAATTGCATGAATACCAATAAATCGTGGGAAATGTTGGAGTTTTCATTGTTTCAGTTCCAGAATAGATTCTTGAGTGACGTTGATCTACCTTATTCTCACTTGGTACCCAAAATCATCCCTAAAAAACCACCCCTAGATAATGAAATGTACATATGCCAGTTTTTCAATTTCTCTTCTCAGAATACCTTTTTTTTCTCATTTTCAAATAATCTCCTCACTGGCTCTCTTTCATGTTCTTCGCGCGTCTCTTTTCATAGACCAACAGTAGTCGGCCACCTTCTTTGATACCGCTTCTCCGTCTCCGAAATATCCTGGTGAAAGCGTTCGACTTGCTCTTCATTGTATTCATCCAAATTTTCTGGATGGCGGACAACTGTTGGTCCATAAAAATAGACACACACGAAGAACACAATAGAGAGCTAATGAGAAGATCATTTGAAAATAAGAAAAAAGGTATTCTAAGAAAATGTTCATATTCTTCAGTCAAGCTGCATTTATTGCACGAAAAGGTTAATGCAGCTTGACTGAAGAATATGAACATTTTTTAAATCTTTTTTTCCTAGAATACCTTTCTTCTTCAAATGATCTTCTCATTGGTTCCCTATTGTGTTCTTCGTGTGTGTCTCTTTTTATGGACCAACAGTTGTCCGCCATCCAGAAAATTTGGGTGAATACAATGAAGAGCAAGGCGAACGCTTTCACTAGGATAATTCGGAGATGGAAAAGCGGTATCATGGAAGGTGGGACATCCACATGATGGCCGACTACTGTTGGTCTATGAAAAGAGACACGCACGAAGAACATAAAAGAGAGCCAGTGAGAAGATCATTTGAAAATGAGAAGAAAAGGTATTCTGAGAAGAAAAATTGAAAAACTGACATATGTACATTTTATTATGTAGAGGTGGTTTTTTAGGGATGATTTTGGGTACCAAGTGAGAATAGGGTAGGTCAACGTCACTCAAGAATCTATTCTGGAACTGAAACAATGAAAACTCCAACATTTCCCACGATTTATTGGTATTCATGCAATTTATTCTTATATATGGGTGGCTACCACCCTTTATAGAAGAGATTTTGGGTCACGAGTAAGCGAGGTGCCCTGGGAGTCACTCCAGATTCATGTTCTGTACTTAAACTATAAAAAAGTTATTTTCCGTTATTTATTGGCATTTGCGCTTTATTATGTAATAAGGATGGTTTCCACCATATTATAGGGGTAGTTTTTGTACTGACTAAGAATAAGGTAGAACAGATTCTATTCTGGAATTAAAACATCGAAAACACCTCCATTTCCCACACGTATGGTATTCACGCAGTCTATTTTTATATAAGGGTGGTTTCCACCCTGTTATATGGGTGATTTTGAGACACGCGTAAAATTCATGTACTGTATTCCAAACTATAAAAACTTTAACATTTCTCGCGATTTATTGGCATTTATATATTCTATGCTTGTACAGGGGGAGTTTTCAGTATATTATAAGGGTAGTTTTCTAGTCAATATTTAAGAAAGTGACTGCTGAATATAAAATATTTTCCCTTCCCATGTTTTTCACTATTCATTTACATCCATTCATTGAATCCTGATGTATGGGACGGTATGGGACCATTTTCGGGGTTGTTTTTGGCTGTAGCGCAAAAGTTTGGGGGTATACGAATTTTTTTGACCTCGGATTCGGATTCAGCGTCGAAAAACACATAGGAATACTATGGTCAGTCATCCAGATCAAAAACTTTTTTTTTTGTGGGGCTGTGATATCTGTATATTTTATATATTGTTGGAATTTCTGAAACAATTGCTTTATAATATGGTTTTATAAATGTCACAAATACTTATTTCTAGAAACAGAAGCCATGGATGACAAAATTTCATCTTTTCGTCTATTTATTACATATTAACACATAAGTACCAACACTTTAACTTAATTACATTAGTTTTATAGGTTTTTCTTCTTTAAGTTTTTATTTAAAAATATTTCTAATAATATTTCTTTAATTGTATATTACTTTAATTTTAAATGGATATGATAGATACATAAAAATCAACTAATGATAGATATTACAAATGCTAATGCAAATACTAATGTGAGTGCAAGTGCAACTACAATCGCAGGCGTAAGCACAAGCGCGAACACAAATACATATACAAATATCTTTAGTGCTATAAATCTTACAAAAATACATTGTCAAGGTTTACATAATTTTATGTACTTAATCAAATGTTAAGAAATAAAAACAGCACTATATCGCAATTTTATTATAGGGCATAAAATTATGTACTATTATGTTCCTAATAACACCTTCCGAGTGAGTCTTTAAGCCTTAAAAAACACTTTTCATAGCAAAACGAATTTTCTTATACTTTTCTTTTTATTTTGTTTGTATGCAAACCAAAAGAAATCATTTTTGTTGTCACATTTTTTTGTTGCAAATTCTCTTCAAAATTATACATTATTTGATCCTCTTTATGAATGCAAATTTTCTGTAGTTCTTTTTTATAATTAGAGACTTTCTGTCCTTAAACCGGTCATTGTAGTCAATAAAAGTTTCTTGACAAACTTTTAACAGAAGTGAGAATTATCAACATATTTTTATACTCCCAAGACATTCAACAAAAACCGCTGCCCAAGGAATCACTACTTCCACATCCAGATTCTCTATCCAAGTCACTCACAACGAAAAAACTTTGTATGTGAAAATAATTGTTTATGGAACTTTCATAATATAATATTTGAAATCCTCTACCCCAAAAACCCATAAAACGATACCCCACATCGGTAGTGGGGTGGGGGTGGTGATAGGGGGGTGGTAGTAGGGGGTGGATGAAGTAAAAAAATATTTTGAGGTTTCTGGCTCCTGTACATACACTAAATCACATTTTTTTTTCATCCCCTTTAATAAGGAGGTGGGGGTGGTAATGGGGGTGGCTAATGCCAAAAATTTTTTTGAGACCTTAGCTTCTCTTGTATATACTAAATACTAATTTCATGGACTCTTACCTGCTTGATTTACCTATTTACCCCAAATTTACCCCAATTTACCCCCCAACCCTTCGAAGGAGCAAGATGAAAATATAATCTAGTTCTAGATCTCATTAAAGTACATATGTGTACCAAATTTCAAGTCAATATCTTAAACGGTTCCAGAGTAAACGTGCGCACAAAAAAAAGTTACAGACAGACAGACCGACAGACCGACAGACAGACCGACAGACAGACCGACAGACAGACCGACAGACAGACCGACAGACAGACAGAAATTTTTTTTCGCTCAAACTTAAAATCTCGACGTTTCATGACTTTTTAAGCCTATTTGGACAATAAAATTTTTTTTGTCGTTACTATACTTCCACTGGACGTGGAAGTAAAATGAAATCATCTATGGTCATCGGCGTGCAGGGACAAAGATCGTTGGTAAAACCAAAAGTGCACAATTCGTAAGATGTTTTATTCAAGTGTTATGTGTATGACATTAGTTTATTAGTCAAATTAATATTGTACTCTTCGCAAACGCGACATCGAAGAGTATATTATGGGGTATAAGAGTATAATGCAATAAATTTTATTGGCACATTTTTAAAACAGTAAATGTCGCTCATATCATTGTGTTAGTGAACGAATTCTGAAAAACTTTCAAAATGTCCGTCTGTCTGTCCGCCCGTTACGTCTCTTGGAAGCAAAATAATTTAAGAAAGAAAAGTCTAATTGTTTTCGTCATTTGTCCGAAGCATTGTAAGGCAGTGCTTTCATGAAGACAAGCCTTTTTCACCATGTTTATTAGATAGTGAAGTATTCCTGTGTTATATAGGGTGTTGACTATGGCCTCAAGACTGATGGTATCAAATGCCTTTTGGAGATCTATAGCGAGTATGTGTAGTTTTGTCCCTTCTCTCCAGTTTTTTTCCAGGATTCTTCTGGTGGTGTACTTATGGTCGTACGTTGATCTGCCATCTGCCTTTGATGAATGCTGTCTGGTAGTCTGGTGGTCTTCCAATGTACTTCTCTATACTCTGAGGCGAGTTGGCTTAAAGTAGGGGTATCTGTATGGTCCTGTTCCATTTAGTAGGCAGAGGTGTGGTTTTTGTCTATGCTTTGGTGATGATTTTTAGGATTTGCTCCTTTAGCCTACTCAAGGTGCGGTGTTTCTTCTAGCTCTGGATATTATTTCTAGCAGTTGGTCTTTTGATGGTGGTTTTTCCAAGGGCCAATGGTCCGTTTCTTTTATTAATTCTGTTCGTTCTTTAGTTGCATTCCATTCTACCTCCAGCTTCTAGATCCAATATTGCAGTAGTATGTATCTTCTCATGTGGGCAGTGTCGAATTTTCTATATTTAGATATCCGAAGATTTGATTTAGTCTTGTTGGGAGTGTTTATTTCCGAAGATTGCTCTACATTTTTCCTCGTTGTGGTTTCTCTTTGCCTCTCTTTTTTCTTTTCAATGCTTCTTTTAGTTTTTCGTTTATCTTTACCTCGTCGGATGTTACTTGTCTGTAGCCTTCATATTTTTTAAGTGTTTCTACTTGTTATGTTTTTCCTTTCTTGTCGGGTTCATAGCCCCTTTTTCTTGCCACAATTTTTATTTTCAAGCCCATTGAAGTCCAGTCTAATTCTTCGCCTATCCGTTGGTTTTCTATTTCTTTGCAGTATTTCTTCTGAAAGTCTTCGTGCTGTAGTAGAGAACTATTCCAGGTACTGTGTAGAGTTTCGTTGTTTCTTTGACGTCTTTTCCTTTCTTTTATTTCCAATTTTCCGTACAGAATTTTGTCGTCTGTATTAATTTCTGTTATTCTTTTTGCTTTAATTTTCTTGATCCTTTCTCTTATCTCTCTATATGATCTATCTGTGAGATTCAGCTTCCATGAGTCTAAGCATCAATGCAGATTTGACTTGTTTCTTATTGTTGAGTCCAACATGTATTCGTTAGACTATGCGTGGAGTAAAAGTTTTTCCAATGATGCTATTATCCTCCTTCATCTGGTCGTCTTTTTCCTATATGTGCAAGTCTCCTAATATTATAATAGGCATTTTTCATTTTTCGTTTCTTCTGGTTTCTTGGGTTAGCTACTTGAATACTCTTCCTGTTATCTTGTCTGAGGGTACGTGTACTCCTATCATGCAGATATTGTCCTACCATATTGTATAATTGCCGTGACTATATTTTCGTTTATATTTTCCGTCCTTATCTCGATGGGACTCTCTCGTCTAGTCACCCATACAACTTCTTTGCTGGTTTTTCTTGACCCCCCTCCGCTTAGTTGCCATTTGTAGTTTTGGGTGATTGCTGTTCGGTCTATCATGCGACGCCGATGTATTCCCTTTTCATTCTCTGTATGCATCCTCTGACGCTCCATGTCGCCAGAGTTAACCAATCAGTTGGTGCTCTCTGATTGTGTCTCTCTTAGTGATGTGTCGTTCGTGAACGATTCGTTCAAAATGAACAAATCTTCCCAAAAACCTGTGAACGATTGAATCACTGTCCACGGCCCTATCGTTCGTATGACCTGGCTAAGCCACCGAATATATACAATAAATATCACGACCGGTGGACGAGAACCAATAGAATGAACATTTGAACTGTCATAAAAAAATTATTATAAAGATGTAGCGACAAGAGAGCCGTTATATTTGTATTATCTAAATAAATACCTCTTATATTTTGCAAAATACATTTAATAATGTATACTTTGCTAAATTTGAACTCCAAATAATAGCATTATTATTCAAAACGTTTTACAATTTGGGCTGCATTTCAATGCGGCCATAACTCATAAACCTGGTGACGGTACCTTTAATTAAAAAATAACATTTCCGCTCTACTCAATTACACTATTGCATTTTTTACAAAAAGTGCTTAGTAAAATGTAAAAAAATACCATGAAATGACCCTTCACTGCATGGGAATGACCGATCGAATTGTTTCGAAAGATTTCATCGCGAGTGCATCTCTAACCATGTCTTCGTGTATCGTGTCGTTCACATGAAGGAATCTTCGAAAACGGGTCATTTGAGTGATTGATCTGGTAAGACCTCAAAAGAGGGTTTTACCATCACTAGTCCCTCTTCCGTTTTTTGCGATATTTGGTATCTATTAATATTCGCCGCTTGCTCCCTTTGTGGGCAAGGCGTTATTGCTCTGCTTGGGGAGTTTGTTTCTAATCGTTCTGGTTCGCCTCTTTTCAGTGTAGCGATTACGCTATCGTAGTAATTTCTATTGTTTCCCTGCATCCTGTTCACAATCTCAATTGGCATGTCCTCGTCCTCTAGTTGGTTGTAGGGGTGACATGTTATGAGTTCCCCCTCCTCTTGGTGTATTATTATCGTCCTCCTCTTCAGGTCTGCTGTTGCTGCTATCGTCTCCTGTCTACCACAAAAATCGTCTTTTCTCAAATCGCCAACAAACGCCTCGATCTTTTCCTTGTTGATGCTCTGTTGATTGTAGCAGGGTTCCACTATATTGACGGATGCCAGAATAAACGAGGTGAAATAATCTACGTTGTTTTGTAACTAGTCCACTACCTTTTTTCGTACGTTTTTCCTAGCATTGGTGTGTGCCGGGGTTATGTTTTCTCTTTCTACCTTATGGATTAGTGCTCCATATAGACAGTTCCCTAGCCGTCGTACCAGCAGCTGGTGTGTCTTCGTTTCCTCGTTCTGTAGTGAATACAATATTTTTGTGTTATTATTTCTTGGTGATTGTGGCTTTAATTATTACGGTCCTAAATTTTTTAATAAAATTCCATTGGGTGGAAGCCTTACCAGAGGTGAAATGTAAACAGTTAATGAAATATGTTTTTATTAAAGTAATGTTTTTATAGCATGCATGAGTTTTTTAAATTTTAATGGCACTGAGACCAAACTAATGGGCAACAATTTTATCTAAATTTTCAGTATATTTTTAAAGATAATATTTAATATTCATTCTCAACTACACATCGACCGCGCTTTAAAACTACTATAGTCGTATCAGCTTGATTAATACATTTCCAAATCTTTTTCAGAGTTAACCAAAAATTGTTTACCAGCATGCTTACAAAATATTCTTCCAACATATGATCACGCCTCTTGATTGTCATACTTTTTCTTAGCACGCTTAAGAAGATTGTAACGTTGTTTTATAAGACTTTCGTAAATAAGAACACCTGACGCTATCGATGATTTTCTGGCCATGAGAATTTCATTTCGTTTAATATAAGAGACGAAATCAATTAATATCGTTTCTGGATTTCTTTGGAAGTGCTTCCTAATCGGAAAATGTCTGTAATGAAATTACCATGATATTTGTAAACTATCATTTATGAAATTTATAGCAGTAGCGAGAATATCTTCTTTACCTTGCTCGGGGAAGCCATAAAATCGTAAAATATTTATTTGAGCAAGTTGTTGTAGCTCGCCATATTTAGTATCCAAAATTTCAATTGCTGCCTGATTGAACATAACTGATTTATTCAAATCTTCCAAGGTAGTAAATACATCGCGCAATTTAGAATCTAGTTTGTCAAATTTCTCATCAATCTTTAGTTCCATTTGTTTAGCAAAATGTAAGCAAACCTTATTTATCAGTTGTTCAATTTGATCTTCTGTATCATACTTTGCATCAGAGGTTGTAGCACTACGGGTATTTGGTTTCATCACGGCGCGGCGCTGCTTGGTTAAAGAGGTATAGCTAGAAATTCACTTCTAGACTTTCTGCTTATTTTTTAAATTCACAAATTTCACAAATTTCAGCTAATTTATAGATTATCTAACAGTGTATCGATTAGCGAAGAGTAGACTGGTACTTAGTAGATTACCTGACAAAGGTGGTATATTAAAATTTTCATCAATATCCACTCAAATTTATTGAAATTACGGGAACACTTTACTTGTGATCTTCTCTTGAGCCGTTATCACACTTACTAACACCGTCACGAGTTTTCACGGCTTATTTCTCTCATTTTCTGTATCTACTGGGTAAACGAAATAATGTTTTTTTCATTTCGAGACTTATGGCAATTTTCAATAGTAATTTTTGAATTTAACAAAACTTTAAATCAATATAAAAATGCTACCATTTTTTAGAGTAGCATCTTTCCTTTTCAAAAGGCTATAAAGCTATATAAGCTATTTAAGTCTTGCAGAATTAACCAAGTTAAACTATTTTTATCAACGAAATTGAATGACGGTGCGCTGAGCAAGAATATAGCACTCACCCAGCGGGGTGTTATGTTAATACTACAAGATATATGACACTTTACCAAATACAACTACACTTGAGAAAAGAATTTCACATCAGAAATATTTACATTAAAATATGTCAAGTATATATTTGGGCATGGAATTTTTAAGTCCCACTTTTCTAAACCTGGCCGAATATCCCTTCTGTGACTGCGATAGTAGTATCTTGGTCTGAACCACTGGATATTCGCATGTCTGTATAATATTGTAGCAATCAAATTCTTAATATATGAGCTGGTAAATCACTACAAACTTTTATCACAAAATAGCACATCACTTTTTTATTTTGTTATTGGAGAGTTCTTTACATATATTAAATTACGTAAGGTACAGATGCAGGCGCGGATCCAAGGAGGAGGGGGGGGGGGGGATGGTTTGCAATTGCCCCCCCTTGAGCCTTCCTTGTGCTGTGCGAAAATCTGAAATGTCCGGTCCAGCGGCGCCGCTTTGTCGAAGTCACCCGGCATGTGTATTTTTACACCATTCCCAAGTAGCAAAGTAATTTTATAAAGGTTGTATAAACTACTATAAAAAAAATTGTTTATTTTGCTACTTGGGTTTTTTATCAGGTACTTTTCAATATTTGTCAATTTGTTCAAGTGAGCTCCTGGATCCGCCCCTGTACAGATTTTTAAGAGCAGACCATGCCAATCAAATAGTTTCACCTGTGAGGAAGTGCCGTAAGGGGAGATACGGATGAAGGGCGTGGTTTTTCAGACTATCTTGACATATTTGTAGTGTTTGGAGACTATAAAACGAATTATTAGCCAAGCAACTGCATAATACACTGCTCGCCATGATATGAGATGTTACTTATTTATATTTATATTTTCGTAATTTGTCTTAACAAATCTAACTATTTATAAATATTTACATATTATGAACGATATATTTAAATAATTTATAACTCAATTAGAATTGTGTAATCAATTGTGGAAGGGCATACTGAAGTACTTGATAAAAAAGAAAAATTAGCTTTAAATAGAAACTGTAAAATGAAAAATAAAACAAACTTACTTTTTAATGCAGTAAAAAGCAGAAACTTTAAAAGAAAAGTGAAGTCTTAAAGTAAATAATTACTTCTACATCCAGTGGAAGTATAGCTCGAAGTATAGTAACGACAAAAAAAAATTTGAAAATTTTTATTGTTCAAATAGGTTTAAGAATGTCATGAAACGTCGAGATTTTAAGTTTGAGCGAAAAAAAATTTTCTGTCTTTCTGACTGTAACTTTTTTTTTTTCGTGCTCACGATTACTCTGGAACAGTTTAAGATATTGACTTGAAATTTGGTACACGTATGTATTTTAAGATGATCTGGAACTAGATTATATTTTCATCTTATTCGGTTGAAGGGTTGAGGAGTAAATTGGGGTAAATAGGGGGGTAAATAATAGATAAATCAAGCAGATAAGAGTCATTGAAATTGGTATTTAGTACCTATACAACGTGATCTACCATGACATGCGGAAAATTTAACAGTAGGTTGTCCCTGTTGTAGAACTCTCCAAAATCGTCCTAAGTTGAAGACATAATCAAAATTCGACTTAGGCAAAAAATTTCATTCAAAGACATTTTCGGGAGTCTGCAGAGGCGCAGATCAGTCCACAAGGACCGTTTTGGGTTCTATAAGGCGTTGGAAATGACCAGGCGAAAATTCGAAGGAACACCGAATTTTCACTTAGGAAAAATGTTTTTGGTTCAGAATATCAGAGTAGAAGTATATAATGACAAAGATTTATGAATAATAAACTTTTTCAAAGGTACCATAAATTGGACTTTGAAAAATAATATTTTTGGAAGGGCGTCAAAATTTGGCCCAAGAATCGATTTATCGAAAGTACGCCAAAGTTTCACTTGCAGGCTAATTTTTCAAAACTGCGTTGAAATTTGGCTTGAAGATCGATTTTTCAAAAGTACGCCAAAATTTCACCCGCAGATTAACTTTTCAAAAGTACCTTGAAATTTGGCTTGAAAATCAATTTTTCAAAAGTACGCCAAAATTTCACCCGCGGATTAACTTTTCAAAAGTACCTTGAAATTTGGCTTGAAAATCGATTTTTCAAAAGTACGCCAAAATTTCACCCGCAGATTAGTTTTTCAAAAGTACCTTGAAATTTGGCTCGAAAATCGATTTTTCAAAAGTACGCTAAAATTGGTCTTAAACTGGATTTTTCAAAAGTACCACGAAGTCAGTTTAAAAAGTACCACGAAAATATACTTTAAATTATTTTTTATTTTTTATTCCTCAACCAAAGACATTGACCTTTGAGGTACGATCATTGAAAGCCCAATTCTAAAGTATGAGCATAAAATTTTAACGATGCACTGCATCCAAAAGGCAAAATAGAAGATTTTGTCAAAGCCGGCGTAGTGCCGATAAGCAAAAATTGATAAAAATCAATGCACATGTACAAGGCCGGTTTCTCGCATGGAAAGAGTTTGGATTGACCCAGCGGCTCGCAATTTGATCGAGCGCGTTGAGTAGTCCAGACAAAGCGATGGTAGAAAAGCCAATAACGGGGCTTTTCAAATGACAAAGTTATAGAGGAAAACGCCTTGTGCATAAAAATCCAAAAATTCAATTTTGCCTAATAGTCGCTCGAAGGTGAGACGCTGCCAAATCGATATTATTAATCGACTGTGATAAGGGTTAGTAAGTCGTGGACTGATCGAACGCCACTCAACTTATGCAGTAATAAGTCCTCTGAATGTGTTTGAGTACGTGAATCTCCACGATACAAGAACTTTAAAGCTAGGTAGTCTCTAGCGAAACTAAATTCATTTAGTAAAACTTTTTTAAGTTAATTTCAGTCAGCCTTAATTATTCATTTACCCAGAGTCTGAAATGATTCTAAAAGCTCACATTTTGATTCTGAGAAGGTACGTATGAATCTTTTCTACCTAATCGATCGTTAGCGCGAGCGCTCTCGCTTGTATGGTCTGAAAGTCACTACCTTGATTGGGGAAGGCACGATTCTTTCTTGAGAATTTTGTATAACCAATTCTGTTAAATAAACGGATTCTTTGAACTAATATTTCTTAATTGATCTTGAGGCCTGTTGACGGTCTATAATCCCTGGAACTTTCGTATAGAAAACCGGATGTGTCGAGTTAATTCGCATTAACGTTCGACCTTCTGGTTGTTTTACGGAGGTTCGATAGGGATTTTTTTATGCGTTTTTTGAGAAATATATTCCGTTATTAATGGACCAAAACGCGATTTTCGCGTACCAAAACTAATCCCTCCGCAGAGAAATTCTTCGGTTGGGATTTTTTTATGCAAAAATTCAGGAAATTAAGAGGTGCCTAAACCCCTAACGAGGGAATTCGGGTCCAGAGAGAACGTAGTTTCCGATCTGTGGTAGTGCAGCCTTGGTCCCGCTTTTCGGCTACCGAAGTCATCTTATCTCGAACCCGCCTGGGAGGTAGAAGAACGGGGTAATACGCGACTGGCGCCCCCTGAGAAATAAATTGGTGTCGCGTCATTTTGACGCCCGGTAGTGCGTTCTTCTACATGGCGCCCAACGTGGGGCGTTGTTAGTCAGCAGGGCTTTCTGGAAAGGATATGGATGAATCAACGCCTTTCCAGTTTTACGACGAGCCGACATCTGTGATGGACAACGTCTCTAGAGGGTTAGAGAGGCCGTGCGCGGAGGATGTACTGGGTAGTTCGGGGGTTGGCCCGAGTACCACTGAAGGAGTCATACAGCCCTCCTCAGAACAAGTGTTCGCCCAAATGGCAGCAGGTCTTGCCAAAGCTCTAAGCGAAGCCACGCACGAGCATAAGTATCGGTCGAAGCATCCAAATGCGGAATTTCATGGCTTCGAACACGAAGACCCTGAAACCTTCATTTATCAAATGGAGGAATTTTTCGTCCGAGTACGAATTACGCAGGATAACGACCGACTATATAAAATATCAGAACAGCTCAAAGATGATGCTAAGAAATGGTTCGAACAATATCGAACCCTAATTACCACGTATCCTCTATTCCTCGAGCGGTTCAGAAGCCGTTATGATTCAGGTGAAGTACTCACCGAAGCAGTAGCTAATTTATATGGCAAGAAACAAGATGCCGAGGAAAATACGTCAGTATTTATTTCAAGGAAGGTATGCCTCTTCAAGAGGATCGATCCGTTTAAGCCGGAGGCGATGAAGGCGGCTACCATCTTCAATCAGTTGAGACCTGATATGAAAATGCTCCTAAAGAGTGCCGTCATACTAGATACAAATACACTAGTGACGATGACCGAACAAATGGCCAAAATCATGGATGAGAATAAAGAATTCGAGATTCTGCAAAATGCAAAGAAAAGCAAAGACCGAGAAGCGTCCACCTCTACCGCTTCAGCTCAAGGGAATCAGCAATCGAGCAGTAACTGGAGAACGGAACCCTCCGCATTAGCGAAGCCGTCCTCCAGTTCCTTTGGTGCATCTAGGACACCATTCAATGGATCTCAAAGAAGAGATAATCCGCCAGCACCAAGGGTGCATTTTGCAAATAATATTTCCTCGCTGCCTAGAGGGGATATACCGAGAAGGGGTACTGGAGACGTAAGGAACTCCCGAGTCCCGTATCGCCCTTGCAGATATTGCCCAACGGAGCAGTGGCATTTTCATGCGGAATGCCCAAACAATCCCTATCGTAATATGAATACGGGAAACCAAGCGGGGGTCAGAGGCGATGGCCCAGGCCGAACTGTACCAGCCCCGCCTACCAGGCCCCAGCAGGCTCGAAGCGACCCTCGGGGAAGCTCCGAAGCAAGAAGTTTAAATTAAAAAACTTCGATGACCTTCCTGACCTTAATTACCTGTTTAAGGATCAAGAAGTCAACCTATCTCCCCACCGATTCACTCCATTAGAATCTATCAATCAAACCAACGACGCTTTCCCTCTGCCTCGCATTAAGATTATAATTAATAATCGAGCGGTTAACGCTTTATTGGATACAGGTTCGACAAGGAATATTATCCAACCGAAATTTTTGAACGACATTGATCAACTTACAGCTCCCCAAACTTTTGTTATGGCTTGTGGCGATGGTTTAGTAGAATCCCTCGGGACTACGACCATAAACGTTAATGTACTAGATGTACCCTTTCAGACCACGTTTCAGGTCATTCAAAATTTAAACGAAGAGCTCATTCTGGGAGCCCCCTTTTTATATGCTCACAATGTCGTATTCGATTATCAACGTAAATGTGTCTACGTCGGCACCGAAGAGCGAATAACCGTCTTCTGGAATCAAGCGGCACATCAGGCAAGGAAGCAATGCCGGCTTCCCGAAGAACTGATCATCGAAAACGATAATTTAAAACCTCTATTCGAGGAATTTGCTGAATTGTTCACCGCGGTGCCTACCCAAGCTACCACGGTGACAACAAAACATAAAATAAAAATTAAAGATGACCGCCCGTTCAATATCAAACCCTACCCCATGTCTCCTTCTAAGAAAAAAGTTATGTACGATCAAATTGAAGAGATGCTGAAAGCCGGGGTCATAGAACCGAGTACCGCTCAGTACAGTTCGCCTCCCATTATAATTGAAAGGCCCGGCAAGAAGCCTCGCTTCTGCATTGATTATCGTCACTTAAATGAAGTAACGGAAGACGAAGCATCCGTCTTACCAAAGATATACGAGAGTATAAAGGATCTAGGAAACGCCAACATATTTACGGTGTTGGACCTCAAGAGCGGATATTGGCAAATCCCTCTTGAGGAGTCGTCAAAAAACTATTCTACGTTTACAACATTAGATGGAGCATCTTACCGATTTAACGTGATGCCTTTCGGATTGAAGACCGCTCCATGTACATTCCAAAAATTTATGGCAAGAGACGTATTGACCGGCTACTTGCATCATTTCTGCAAAGTATATCTCGATGATATTATCATCTACAGCGAAAATATAGAACAGCATGTAAACCATCTGAGAGCCGTCTTTGAACGCCTGCGTTTGCATAATTTAAAGGTGTCACCGGAAAAATGTGTGGTAGCCACGTCAAGCATAACCTATCTCGGGCATCAAATAAATGCCAACACCACTCAACCATTAGAAAAACACATATTACAGATACAAAATTATCCGGCCCCTACGACAAGGCGCCAGCTTCAGAGTTTCCTTGGTCTATGTAATTGGGTACGTGAATATATCCCTAATGTTGCAATAATTACAAAGCCCTTGACCCGACTACTCTCGAAAGACTGGCGCTTCAAGTGGAATCCGGAAGCCCAAGAAGCTTTTATTTTACTAAAAGAAGTATTGAATAAACCTCTAGGACTGCACCGGCCAGATTTCAATAAAATGTTCATACTGCAGACGGACGCATCCTTAATAGGATTATCTGCAGTATTATATCAATTGGGGGATAATGACCAGAAGCACATCGTCTCTTATGCTAGTAATACGTTATCTCCGACGGAGAGAAAATACCATATTAATGAATTGGAATGTTTGAGCGTCGTTAATTATATAAGAAAATACAAAATATATTTGGCAGACCGTCCATTTATAGTCAAAACCGACAATCGAGCTTTACTATGGTTAAATAAGCATAAGGACGAGAAAACGAAATTTACTCGTTGGTCATTATTACTTCAGGAATACAGCTTCACCATAGAACATTGTCCCGGCAAGGAAAATATATTGGCTGACTATCTTAGCAGGAATCCTCAAGGCCCAAACGTCGAAGCAGACGACGAAGAGGAGAGAATGTACCCACCAAAATTCTCGTACAAGGAACGAATATCAGTGATTACCACATTGGAATTAAACGATCAGGTCAGAGAAGCGCAAACGCACTCCAGAGATATCCAAGACCAAATTGAACGATGGAATACTCTAGTGCGACAAGCAGATAAAACCGAGGCAGAGGTGAAATTCGTCAATACAAGACAAGTGATAGGCGGCACACTTTGGACGAGAGGCGAAAATGTTATAGAAAAATTATACGTACCAAAACGTATGGTCATGAGAGTAATATCTCATTTTCACGACCGACCGGAAGTAGGTCACCCCGGCCGCGATGAAACTGTTAGAATCATCTCGGGCCGCTATTATTTTAATAATTTGTCGAGACTAGTTAACAAATATTTAAATGAGTGCATTATTTGTAATTCCGTAAAAAGCAGACAGTCACAACCGAAGGCTCCTCTCAGAAGCCATGCTCCATCGCATCCGTTCGAAGTTCTAAGCGTCGATGTAATCGGACCGCTTCAGCGAACCAAAGATGCAGATAACCGATATATATTAATGGTAGAGGATGTATTTAGTAAGTGGGTCGAAGCCAAGGCGTTCACCCAAGTCAGTGGAAAAACAATAGCACAATTTATCGAAGAGGAACTAGTGGCGAGATATGGCGTTCCGAGGGTCATCATTTCCGACCAGGGAGGCCACTTCAATTCCGGCTTTTACGATACGTTCTGTACACGTAACAATATTGAAAGATTCTTCACAGCAGCTTACCACCAACAGGCCAATCCAATAGAAAGGAGGGTGCAAGAAGCTAAGAAGATCTTAAAAACCTTATTATATGGTTCACCCAACGACGAGTGGGATCGACATGTTAGTCAGATGGCATATATCTTGAGAACAAGAAAAAACGCCGCTACGGGGCATACGCCCAGTTTAGTAGTGCTCGGCTATGAATTACCGCAGATTGGTGATTGGAATATGTTCGCTTATAGACAAGAACGTCGTAATCAAGCGGACGTTCCCCGCCTTGAAAGAGTCAAGGAAATTCGTAAAAATCAAACAAATTACCAATGGCGTTACGCGCCCAAAGTGGCGGTAACGCCGGTCGTATATAAAGTGGGAGATATGGTAATGACTAAAAGGATCAGGAAGGATCATACCTTCACACCATCGTGGAGTGGGCCACACAAGGTTTTAAAGAGATTGTCCAATGAAGTTTACCTCATTCACAAGGGGGTAACTTCGACGAGGTTACATGTCGATGCCATCAGGCCGGCACCTAAGGGAGACCCTGATGTTGAATTGGAATTGTCTGAAGAATCAGAAGATAGTCCGGATGAAACTCATCTTAGTGACGACGCTTCCTCATCAGACAATGAGATCGCGCCCAGGTCAGAGCGACGTAGCGATACCACACTAGTTCAAATCAATGTTCCCGCAAGTGCTCAAGATGAGCCGGATGTAATAAGTCGAGATCCCGAAGATGCTCGAGATGAGCCAGATATAGAAGAGTCACCTCTAGATATTTCTGAGGTCGACCACGGCTAATAGCCGTTTTCGCTTTTTTTTTATATTTTTTCTCAAAATTCTAAGTGGCGATTTTGACCTGTATGCGGTCGAATCGAAAATTTAAAGTCTACCCCATGAGCAGACATGGAAAGACGGCGAACCCGACGCAAGAGCGCGATCCGGTAAGCCTAGCTTCTCAAGAGCGAGAGCCGCCAAGTTCGAGTAATGGACGTAGGCATAAGTACGAATCAGTACGAGTTTCGGAAGCTGTTTTTCTTATGCAAGAAGACAACTTCAATTTTAATCATTTTAAGTCAACAAAATTAACGTATACCCCAAATGGAAACTACGAGTTTCAGAAGCCGTTCTTCGCTCAAGAAGACACTTCAATATTTTTTTTTATACTTTTTTCACAAGTCGTGATGACCGCACGAGTATCGTAAGCCGATTTAATCTACCTTACGAAGTAGAAACTACGAGACGAGTTTCAGAAGCCGTTCTTCGCTCAAGAAGACGCTTCAATTTTTTTTTATATTTTTTTTACAAAGTAGTGATGACCGCACGAGTATCGTAAGCCGATTTAATCTACCTTACGAAGGAGAAACTACGAGACGAGTTTCAGAAGCCGTTCTTCACTCAAGAAGACGCTTCAATTTTTTTTTATACTTTTTTTCACAAAGTAGTGATGACCGCACGAGTATCGTAAGCCGATTCAATCTACCTTACGAAGAACCAATTTCTAACCATTATAAGTTAACAAAATTCATGTTAGAAAAATATTTCATTAAAAACAACACATTGTGTTTGTTAGTCGACGCGTTCCAGTCGACGACTTGCTAAAAAGTCAATCTAGTTGCAGAACTGCATTTTCCATGTGCAAAAATGGAAAGATGACCCAGCCTGTCGCAAGGGCGCGGCATGGTGAAGTCTGGAACTCAAAGGCGAGGACCGTCCAAGCTGCGGCATGGAGATATAGACAGCCTCTTCTAGAAAGGACCGAAGTTAAGCAAGAGCGAGACCAGGGCAAAAAAGCGAGTGCAACGAGTTAGTGAGAGTGGACGCTAATCAAAATTGTGCTACGCTTCGCTTCGCTTCGCACCTCGACGCGGGTGTAATTAAGTTGATAAAAATGTTGTATCAACTTGTCGTATTGTTTAAAAAAATGTATTTATTTTAAGTTAGATAGGCGAATCAGCCGTCTGCCCCAATTAAGGCCGTTATTTTTAAAACATCTGTACCATAGGTCAGACCGTCAAATGAAGGCATACAGACATACAAGTGAATATGGAAATTAAAGGCAATCGATGAGTAGAAAAGATTCAACCAAAGGAGGGGAGTGTTGTAGAACTCTCCAAAATCGTCCTAAGTTGAAGACATAATCAAAATTCGACTTAGGCAAAAAATTTCATTCAAAGACATTTTCGGGAGTCTGCAGAGGCGCAGATCAGTCCACAAGGACCGTTTTGGGTTCTATAAGGCGTTGGAAATGACCAGGCGAAAATTCGAAGGAACACCGAATTTTCACTTAGGAAAAATGTTTTTGGTTCAGAATATCAGAGTAGAAGTATATAATGACAAAGATTTATGAATAATAAACTTTTTCAAAGGTACCATAAATTGGACTTTGAAAAATAATATTTTTGGAAGGGCGTCAAAATTTGGCCCAAGAATCGATTTATCGAAAGTACGCCAAAGTTTCACTTGCAGGCTAATTTTTCAAAACTGCGTTGAAATTTGGCTTGAAGATCGATTTTTCAAAAGTACGCCAAAATTTCACCCGCAGATTAACTTTTCAAAAGTACCTTGAAATTTGGCTTGAAAATCAATTTTTCAAAAGTACGCCAAAATTTCACCCGCGGATTAACTTTTCAAAAGTACCTTGAAATTTGGCTTGAAAATCGATTTTTCAAAAGTACGCCAAAATTTCACCCGCAGATTAGTTTTTCAAAAGTACCTTGAAATTTGGCTCGAAAATCGATTTTTCAAAAGTACGCTAAAATTGGTCTTAAACTGGATTTTTCAAAAGTACCACGAAGTCAGTTTAAAAAGTACCACGAAAATATACTTTAAATTATTTTTTATTTTTTATTCCTCAACCAAAGACATTGACCTTTGAGGTACGATCATTGAAAGCCCAATTCTAAAGTATGAGCATAAAATTTTAACGATGCACTGCATCCAAAAGGCAAAATAGAAGATTTTGTCAAAGCCGGCGTAGTGCCGATAAGCAAAAATTGATAAAAATCAATGCACATGTACAAGGCCGGTTTCTCGCATGGAAAGAGTTTGGATTGACCCAGCGGCTCGCAATTTGATCGAGCGCGTTGAGTAGTCCAGACAAAGCGATGGTAGAAAAGCCAATAACGGGGCTTTTCAAATGACAAAGTTATAGAGGAAAACGCCTTGTGCATAAAAATCCAAAAATTCAATTTTGCCTAATAGTCGCTCGAAGGTGAGACGCTGCCAAATCGATATTATTAATCGACTGTGATAAGGGTTAGTAAGTCGTGGACTGATCGAACGCCACTCAACTTATGCAGTAATAAGTCCTCTGAATGTGTTTGAGTACGTGAATCTCCACGATACAAGAACTTTAAAGCTAGGTAGTCTCTAGCGAAACTAAATTCATTTAGTAAAACTTTTTTAAGTTAATTTCAGTCAGCCTTAATTATTCATTTACCCAGAGTCTGAAATGATTCTAAAAGCTCGCATTTTGATTCTGAGAAGGTACGTATGAATCTTTTCTACCTAATCGATCGTTAGCGCGAGCGCTCTCGCTTGTATGGTCTGAAAGTCACTACCTTGATTGGGGAAGGCACGATTCTTTCTTGAGAATTTTGTATAACCAATTCTGTTAAATAAACGGATTCTTTGAACTAATATTTCTTAATTGATCTTGAGGCCTGTTGACGGTCTATAATCCCTGGAACTTTCGTATAGAAAACCGGATGTGTCGAGTTAATTCGCATTAACGTTCGACCTTCTGGTTGTTTTACGGAGGTTCGATAGGGATTTTTTTATGCGTTTTTTGAGAAATATATTCCGTTATTAATGGACCAAAACGCGATTTTCGCGTACCAAAACTAATCCCTCCGCAGAGAAATTCTTCGGTTGGGATTTTTTTATGCAAAAATTCAGGAAATTAAGAGGTGCCTAAACCCCTAACGAGGGAATTCGGGTCCAGAGAGAACGTAGTTTCCGATCTGTGGTAGTGCAGCCTTGGTCCCGCTTTTCGGCTACCGAAGTCATCTTATCTCGAACCCGCCTGGGAGGTAGAAGAACGGGGTAATACGCGACTGGCGCCCCCTGAGAAATAAATTGGTGTCGCGTCATTTTGACGCCCGGTAGTGCGTTCTTCTACATCCCCACCGAAAGGAGTTAAAAAATGAAAAATTTAAAAAAATTACCAAAACAGTTACCTTTTTTGTAGAAATGCGCCGCCAATGATTTTAACTAATCTAACGTAACGCGGTACAACCATATCACTTTATCAGACTTGAGATTGACACTACTGACAGCAAAGCTGGATAAGATAGAATCACTTCTATCTTTGGTTTTAATCAAATCACACTACAAAAATCGCGAAATAAATCGAAATAAATCGAAGACATTGACCTCATGCTGAAACTACAAGCAGATCTACGAGATATTTAGTTAAACCGGTCAATGACACGGTGGTGTAACTATTGTTCGATCTGAAGCAAAAAACGCGGCTCTCTTAGGGGTCTACACACGATCCAGCGGCACGGAGCCAGCCTTGTCGGCATGCTTTGAACTCATTCGTAAAAGTGAATTGGTCCGCTGGAATTCCAATTATCTTCAAAGCGTACCAACAATGTTGGCTCCCTGCCGCTGGATCGTGTGTAGACCTCTGTTTTTTTATCTCGCCGGCCGGCTTCACTTTTTATGCCAATTAAGAAAATGTGAACAACTCGAATACGTCCTTTCACAAGTAAGGTCGTCGACCTATTCAGGAGTAGGTCAGGACTTACTCAACATCAGTAGTGTATCTTCGCAAATTGACTAATAATTTAATATACTAAATTACCTCAGAATCCTCTAAAATTTTGCAGGGGCTTTCCCACATTGAAGACTAGCACATCATTTTATTTTCCGCATTTCTTGGTAGATCACGTTGTATAGAAAAGAAGCCAAAAGGTCTCAAAAAATGTTTTGGCATTAGCCACCCCCATTACCACCCCCACCCCGTCATTAAAGGAAAAAATATGATTTAGTGTGTGTACAAGAAGCAAAAACTTCAAAATATTTTTTTAATTCATCCATCCCCCGTCAGCGCCCCTGCCCCACTACGGACGTGGGACATCGTTTTATGGGTATTTGGGGTAGACGATTTCAAATATTATATTATTAAAGTTCCATAAGCAATTATTTCCACACACGATTTTTTTTTTTCGTTCTGAGGGACTTGGATAGGGGAAGGAAAATTATTCAACCCTCTATAACTTTTTTCCCTGTCGTGCGATTTTGAAAAACTCAATTGGAATTTATTCGCTATTTCCTCTAGTATTTGACTGATTAAGTTTTTAAATTTTTTTCAAATAAACAAACTTGTGGGAGGGGAGAAACCTTTTTTCAAATGCGTTTTTGAGAACGAAGGAGGAGATTTTTTTTACAGGTAAGTGAGGATTTCCTTAACTTTAATTTAAAACAAAAAATATCGTAACTATAGGAGGGAGGGAGGCAAGTAGGGAGGGGTCATAATGCGTTTGCGGGAATAAAGGGTTAAAAAAAAGGGACTTCGGGCTTTGAAATGCGGCAATATAAATCTTTTTTTTCCATCTTAATATTTTATCAATCTACCCATTGTCAAATACTAAACTGTCGAAGAGGCATAAATAATTTGCGCTATTACTATAGCGTATACATTGCACAAACCTTAGATTCGGGCGAGTACTTTAACAACTAAGTTGGCATTATAAGATTAAAAATGCTTAAGACAAACAATTTGTTTTTTAACGAAATCGATAGGTAAATAAAAAACTTATTAATCATTTAAAAACTAAAAAAATGTTTTCCAATTTTTTTAGATTTGTGATTGAATAGAACTTTTGTTAAATGCTATTTGCTATATTTATATATTTTACTAATATATACTTCATAACAATATAATATTAAAACGTAGACATGATTTTGAACTAGTGGCATTATATTAGCAATATTATCGATTTCGGAAATGGGATATGGTGAATAAAGAATTTTAGCTTGAAATCCAAGGATCGCAAGTTTGAAATACGACAGGTTATTATAGATGTAGCTACTCCTTTTTGCTTTTTTTAAAACTGACAAGTGTTTTATCAAGTAAGTCGTCAATATAAGATATAAAATGTTCAAAAATTAAGATTTACAAAAAACTGGGAAGAGTATTCTAAAGAAATGTGCAACAATTATATAAAAAGTTGTTTTTACTCTAGTTTTTTAAGTTTTTAATTTACCAACCGTGAACGACTGACAACTTTAGAGATTGAAGAGGGAATATATGCAAAACTTATTTAATGATAAAGAGACTATAAAGAACGTGAAATCTGACAGCAATTAATTGCAGTACCTGGCCAACAATCACTCATTTGTAATTTTCTGGAAAACTGCTAATGCTAGAACAAAAAGTTTCAAATAAAGAAGTTACGTCCATCTTTTATCTTCGTTTCTTCTGGATACACTTGGTATCTACTTCGAAAGATAAGAAAGTTTCCCGCATGTTACATTTGAGAATGCAAATTTTCGACATAGTCTTAGAAAAAATAATGCTTTCTACACTTATTAAAATTTGACCCCCACATATTAATGCATTTTGTTAACAAATACATAGTGATAACACGATAAAAGTTTGAGAGTAACCCATTGTACCATGCCGTTTTTGAATTAGAGCGAGTTAAACGGAAAAATAATTGTTTTATATATATCCAATAGACACCTAAAACTAGAGAAGTGGGCCGCGAAAACTCATGGTGGTGTTAGGTAGATTGATTCCATTCAGATTGAAAAGATATTTATATCGCCGAATATCAAGGTCCGAGGTCCCTATCCCTTTTCCTTAACCCTTTATTCCCACAAACGCATTATGCCCCTTCCCTCTCCTCATATTGCTTGAATTGCGATATATTCTTTAAAATTAAAGATAGAAAAATACTCACTTACATGTAAAAAAAATTCTCTTCTGCACCCTCACCATCACTCAAATACTAGAGGTAATAACGAACAAACTCCATTTTGGCTTTTCAAAATCACACGACAGGGTAAAAAAGGTTATAGGTAGTGCTCTAATGATTTTCTTTTCCATACCTCCCCCCATCTCACAGTTGGCCCACCACCCACATCCTCTGGCTCCATAAATTCTTATAGTTTTTACCTACCCCAAAAAAATCTCATCCCCCTAACTCATTTTTTAGGAATTACTGTTTTGTATATTATATGGCAAAAAACGCGTAAGTATTTAAAAAAAAAGTCTGTCTGAGGAATCACTATTTCCACAACCAGACTTCCTATCCAAGTCTTTTACAACGAAAATACTCTATTTGCACCCCACCACTTCAAGCATTCTCTTCGAAGAAACCTACTAGGCATCCATACTACTCGATGTAACCCACTGTGCGTCCAATTTACTCGAGAAAAGCCACTGCTCATCTATTTGACTCGAGGAAACCCACTGCACATTCATACAACTTGAGGTAACCTACTGCGCATCTATAGTACTCGAGAAAAGTCACTGCGCATCCATACTACTCGGGGTAATCTACTGCGCATCAATAGTATTCGAGGAAAGCCACTGCGCATCCAGAATACTCGGGGAAATCTACTGCGCATCCATACTACTCGAGGTAACCCACTTATTATAGAATCAAGAAAATAATAGCAAATCTACAAACACCGTACAGGTTTCATGGTATTCTAATTTAAAATCGTAGAAGCTAAACACACACGCGATGACGCGTCTCTGACGCTAACTCCTCATGTATCCTTGAAACATTGGTATCAATTTGGCAACTTGCTAAAATAATCTTGAAAGGCAGGCACGCTGATGTTCGTTTGTTCATAGGACTCGAATTACAATGCAACTGTAAGGTGTTTATAAAACTTAAAATTCTTAGAATTTCTATCCAAGTCTCTCAAAACGAAAAAATTTTTGATACTATGCACTTCACTATGTGGAAATTATTGTTTGTGGAACTTTAATAACATAATATTTGAAATCGTCTACCCTAAAATCCTATACCTATGCCGTATCAGTAGTGAGGGGGTGGTAGTGGGGGTGAATGAAGAAAAAAAAAATTTGAGGCCTTAGGTTCTTGTATATTAGCTAAATTACAATTTTATTTTTTCTCCCCCTTTGATAATGGGGTGGGAGTAGTAATGGGGTGGCTATACCAAAAATTTTTTTGAGACCTCAACTTCATTTATATATACTAAATACCAATGTTACGGACTCTCATTGTTTGATTTACCTATTTACTCTAATTTATCCCCCAACCCTTAAACGAAATGAGAGCAAAATATAATCTAGTTCCAGATTTCGTTAAAATACATACGTGTACCAAATTTCAAGTCAATATCTTAAACGGTTTCAGAGTAAACGTGCGCACAAAAAAAGTTATAGACAGACCGACAGACAGATTTTTTTTGTTCTTAAACTTAAAATATCGACGTTTCATGACATTCTAAGCCTATTTGAACAATACAAATTTTCAAAATTTTTTTTGCATTACTATACTTCCATTGTATATGGAAGTAAAATTACCAGATTACCAGATTACGGACTTCCGCGAGATCTTCAATTTTTGATTTAAATTTTTTTCGTCAAGTCAATAAAAATAAAATTATCGTGGAAAAACGTATCTTTGCGAATTTTAAATTCAAATTCCTCCCCCACCCGGAGTGATTATGCTGAACTAACTTGATAACATGATAAATGGGAATCCGTGTAACCGAATTGTCAAAACAAATTAAAAAAGTTAGTTTCATTTCAAAACCAGATCCTCTCCGCTATGATATTCTCTAAACAGCTGCATAAAGCGTCCCTTGAAAATGTTGGCCAATATATGCTTGTTGAATCGCAAACGATAAGGAAGTAGGCGTGGCTAGAGAGTTATTTATATATTTAGACGTTTTATTACTAAATGCGTTACATAAAAAATACAGAAAATATATTTTATGATGTAGAAAAATATTGTGCTTCTTTTGGTAGAGTTAGATATTTGATATATTTATTGTTGGAGTCTAAATTGAATTAAATCTTTGTGACCTATTCCTCAGAACTGTATTGTCATTGTATCGCCATCTATGAAACTATGAATGAACTAACTTATTTCTTTTTCATAGTTTTAAAGGCAAATGTTTGGTTTATTTAAGACAACAAAAATCATATTGTGTGCATAGCATACTTCTAAATCATTATGTAGTTTTAAATAATTTATTTGTGGGACAGGGAGCTTTGGAAAAAATCACAAAGTTTCCCATGTAAAAGCATAGTCATTGCACACTCTTAACTGTTCTCTCTTTTGATCTTATTATACTCTTCGCAAAAATATTATTGTATTTGATCGGCACATTTCTAAAATCGTAAATATCGCTCGTAGAGAAATTTTTTTTATATCATTGTGTTAGTGAACGAATTCTGAACAACTTTCAAAAGTCCGTCTGTCCGTCCGTCTGTCCGTCCGTCTGTCCGTCCGTCTGTCCGTCCGTCTGTCCGTCCGTCTGTCCGTCCGTCTGTCCGTCCGTCTGTCCGTCCGTCTGTCCGTCCGT
This sequence comes from Rutpela maculata, assembly GCA_936432065.2. Taxonomy (NCBI): domain Eukaryota; kingdom Metazoa; phylum Arthropoda; class Insecta; order Coleoptera; family Cerambycidae; genus Rutpela; species Rutpela maculata. The sequence continues at coordinate 75,824,210 of OW386286.2, read as the reverse complement.
CTGTCCGTCCGTCTGTCCGTCCGTCTGTCCGTCCGTCTGTCCGTCCGTCTGTCCGTCCGTCCGTCCGTCCGTCACGTTTCTTGTAAGCACGATAACTTAAGAAAGAAAAATCAGATTGTACTGAAATTTGGACACTAAGTCAGTGTTAGCTAGGAGAAGAACCCTATTGTTTTTGAACAAAATCGATCAGTAAATAAAAATGTTATTAATGATTTAATTTTTTTTTAATTTTTATGTTTTTGTAAAAATTTACATTTTTTACATTTTTTTACGTGTTAGGTCGTTCTTACGCTTTTGACTCGGAATCCAAGGGTCCCAGGTTCAAAACCCACATGGGGTATGGTATGTTTTTTTTTATTTTTACTTTATTTTACATTGAGTCTTTCACCAACTAAGTTCGTACTATAAAATTAAAAATGTTTAAAACTAACATTATTTACAAAAAACTGCGAAGAGTATCTTATAGAATGTGTAACAATTATATAAAACGTTTAGTAAACCGGCGAAGAGTACGTTTTTAGCTTGTTCTGGATTATGATAAACCTATGCTTTCTGTTGCCCTTCTTGTTTGTCTACAAAGTCCTATTTATAAGTACCTTGGCGTGAAATATATTCCCTGTGTTATTCCTTGTTTTCTTAGTCATTATATATTGACATCAGTAAGGCTAAAAATTGTACATCCAGTGGCCGAAAGCATTATGTCTAAAACTCCCAAAAACTCCCAAGAACACGATTACACGACTGCTTCCAATTAACAAGATACTGCTCAAAAACTTAATCTTAACTTCTCTAGCTATATACTTTTTGTTGAAAATTTCATCACAAACAAGATGCATTAGATCTTAAAGCAGCAAAAACTATTATACCAAAAAACCAAAATATTTCTTTTTGTTTCCGTTACTACAAAATAAATAAAAAAAGGATGTAAACAATGTTTGATACATTTTTCAAGAACTCACTCGATGAGGACAGATATTGGGAAAATATTTTTGAAAATTTTATGTTCTACATGAAGGGGCGTGCAATATTTTACTCTACTTTGCTTCTTTTTCAAGACATTTAAGAAAAACCCTAAAAAATCATTGTAAAGCGTATAATATAACTTTATATTATCCTATCCAAATATTGTGTAGGTACAAAATTGTAGCAAATTTTATGCACTTTGTTTTTTGTGTTGAAAGTTTTTCCCCATCTTTTTAGTTTTTGTGTTAAATGACAAAAACCATATTTGCATTTTTTTTTTAAAACTAACGCCATTTTGAAAGTACATCCAGTTTTTTTTTAGGACAGTTTTAAATTGCTTTAATTTTCGGGAAGTATTCATGATTTGCAACCTGTTCGGACAAATTGGGACGATAACACCCTAAATTTGTCTAGTAGGATTATACTCTTTTCACTCATATAACATTTTTGCTCTTGTAATAAATGTGGATATTATATTTTATTTTGTCCTTATTTTTGAACAAATCTAAAAAAAAATTTGTGGCAGAATAGTTGTCTTATATTCATTTTTTTAGAAAATTTCGGTGGTTCATTAATGGGGTATGTTTGTATTTTTGCCATACATTGTCTTAAGGGACCATTTTTCTATTATATTCAATTGTGTTTCAGAAATAATGATATTTTACAAAATTTTCTATTCTTGTTCAATATCATATATAGTTTATTTCAGATAGATAATATTTTCAAAGAAAACTTGAAACCTATATCTCGACTTCTCTATTAGCTTCGAAAATATTCTGCTTACTTTAAAATGTCCCTAGAACTGTACATAATTACATAATTAGTTTGAAGAGGCCAGCAATTTATATTTATTTTTTAGGAAATGGAAACTTCCTTCATGTATTATCTCAGGTATTCAATGATACTGTCAGGAACGTCATCTCCCAATATGGTTAAATTTAAGAGTTTGCACATGATTTACGATAGTGTAACTCTAGTATTCTATGTCCTGGTGACATTTTCTTCATGCGCAAAAATTCCAGCTTTATGGCAAGATACAAACAATCTTATTACAACCGTAAATATGATTCTTACTACTACGATTGTTGCTATAAAAGCACGTATTTGTAAGACCAACAGTATTGGATACTTGATACATGAAATTGTTGTTATGGATGATAAAATGAAAGCCAACAAAAACAAGAAAATCTTCAAAATATATAAAACGTTCGTACAACGAAGCCAATATGTCCAAAGATATAACTTAATAATATGCATTGCAAGTTGTTTTGTATTATGTGGTCCATATTTTGTGGAATATATTATATTATGGGATGAAAACATGAATAACTCAACTCTCGAAAGACCTCTGCCTTTATTTGTATGGTTGCCTTTCAATCAAAATGAGCACTACATAGTGGCTTTCTGTATAACAGCCTGTTATAGTTTGTTAACTGTATTTTATTTTTTTACCGCACAAGTACTTTTCGTAATTTTATCGCTCTATGTTAGCTTCAAATTACAAGTGTTAAATGATTATTTAAGAAACGTGAAGCAATCTGCAAGAAAAACTAGTGCCGTTGGAATGGCCGATGAAGACAAAGAAGCCGCAGAAACAGTGATTAGACTGTGCGTATTGGAGCATATCAGGATTATAAGGTGAGGCTATTAATATATTTTTGATATCACGGTGAAACATCATGCAATGCGTGCTTCAATAAAAATCATATACTGATATAAATATCAAATAGTTGTTTAGAAAATCGTTTGCGGAGAAAAAGCCTAAATACCTCAACAACGGTATGAATGGTAACTCTATCAAACATAAAAATACTGTTTTCAACTCTCCCTATCCATATGAATAATTTTAATTTTTCTAATGGAATTATTTGTTAAGATAATTCAATAAAAAGGCGTGCTTAGGTTTGGGAAATAATTTTTTCGTATTAGAATATTCATAACTAAGTCGTTATCAGTATGTTTATTATTTTTTCAAAGTGAATATTGGCCTCGATATTGGCTTTTTTAGTAATTTTCAGAATTCTTTTTACTTCATTCGTTTACGTGAAAAATCATTCTACGGATTGTCTCGGAGTTTTCACGTTTTACATTATATAGTAAATGAAATTGAGGTCTCTTAACTTGACCATTTCTCGGTCTGTATGCCTGTCTGTTGGCGCAAAACCCGAAAAAATATATTATTATTATTAAGGTAATTATTTATTATTAAAAGTCAATACTGCTGCCAAGAAAGAAACCCGATATACTTTATATAGTGAACACAACGTAAAGAAATAAGAATTTATCTGATATTTCTATTTTCACATGATGAGATTTCCAAAATTAATCCTCTATGCTGTCGGTGTCTGTCTTTCAGCTGGTGCTGAACAAAAACAGAAACAGCTGCTCAAGGAATTACTACTTCCACATCCAGATTTGCTACCCAAATCTTTCACAATGAAAAAATTTTGTATGTGGAAATAATTGTTTATGTAACTTTAATAATATAATATTTGAATTCGTCTACCTCCAAAACTCATGAAACGATATCCCACATCGGTAGTGGGGTGGAGGTAGTGGAGGATCTAGTAAAAAAATATTTTAAGACCTTTAGTTCTTGTACACACACTAAATCACAATTTTTTTTCACCCCCTTTTTAGGTAGGTAATATAATGCGGGTGGCTAATGCCGAATTTTTTTTGAGGCACTAGCTTCTCTTGTATATTCTAAGTACCAATTTTATGGACTCTTACCTGCTTGATTTTCCTATTTACCCCCATTTACCTCAATTTACCCCCAACCCTTCAGCGGAATAAGACGAAAATATAATCTACTTCCAAATCTCGTTAAAATACGTGTACCAAATTTCAAGTCAATATTTTAAACGGTTGCAGAATTATCGTGCTCACAAAAATAGTTACAGACAGACAGACCTACAGACAGACATTTTTTTTTGCTCAAAATTAGAATCTCGACGTTTCATGACATTCTAAGCCTATTTGAACAATACAATTTTTTTAAAATTTGTTGTAGTTACTATACTTCCACTGGGCGTGGAAGAAATTAGTACGTATTACAAAAATAAATCAGATCCTAACTTTTTAAAAAAGGAATCACTACTTCTACATCCAGACTTCTTATCCAAGTTTCTTGCAACGAAAATACTACAGCTACACCCCACTATGTGAAAATAATTGTTTATGGAACTTTATAATATAATATTTGAAGTCCTGTACCCCAAAAACCCATAAAATGATGCCACATCGGTAGTGGGAGTAAATGAAGTGAAAAAAGTTCATGATGACTTAGTTCTTGTACACACACTAAATCACAATATTTTCTCACCACCTTTAATAATGGGGTGGGGGTGGTCACAGGGGTGGCTAATGTTAAAAAAAATTTCTGGTACCTTCGTTCCTTTTATATTTACTAAATACCAGTTTCATGGACTCTTACGTGCTGGATTTATCTATTTATTCACATTTACCTCAATTTACCTCTCAACTCTTCAACGGAATAAGATCAAAACATAATCTAGTTCCAGATCTCAAAAATACGTTTGCCAAATTTTAAGTCACTGTCTTAAATGGTTCCAGAGTAATCGTGAGCACCAAAAAGTTACAAGACCAACAGACAGACCGACGCGATAGACAGAAATTTGTTTGCTCAAACTTAAAATCTTGATGTTTCATGACATTCTAAGCCTACTTGAACAATGAAAACTTTCAAAAATTTTGTTTGCGTTAGTATGCTTCCACTGGATGTGGAGGTAACACGCAGAAAATGGCATGACAAATATATAAAAAATCATTGTGTGCCGTCGACTACACGATAGAAATAAAGCTTCTACCTCAAGCATTTTCTTCGAGAAAACCTACTACGCATCCATACTGCTCGAGGTAATCCACTGTGCATGCGATTTACTCGAGAAAAGCCACTGCGCCTCCATAATTCTCGAGGAAACCCTGTGCGCATTCATATTATTTGAAGTAACCCATTGTGAATCAATAGTACTCGAGAAAAACCACTGCGCATCCAAAATACGCTTGAAAACCTACTGGGCATTAATAGTACTCGAGGAAAGCCACTGCGCATCCAAAATACTCGAGGAAACCTATTGCGCATTTATACTACTCAAGGTAACCTAGTGCGCATCCATGGTACTCAAGGAAGCAGTGGGTTTGCATAAAGTAAAAAAAAATTGAGGCCCAGGTTCTTGTATACACGCTAAATTATAATTTTATTTTTTCACCCCCTTTAATAATAAAAATTTGTTGAGACCTTAACTTCTTTTATATATACTAAATACCAATTTTACGGACTCTTATTGTTTGATTTAGCTATTTACCCCCATTTACCCTAATTTATCCCTCAACCCTTAAAACGAAATAAGATCAAAATATAATCCAGTTCCGGATTTCGTTAAAATGCATACGTGTATACCATCTTAAAGGGTTTCAGAATAAATGTGCACACAAAAAAGTTACAGTCAGTCCGATAGACCGAAATTTTTTTTGCTCAAACTTAAGATCTCGACGTTTCATGACATTCTAAGCCTATTTGAATAATAAAAATTTTCAAAATTTTTTTTTGCATTACTAAACTTCACCTGGATGTGGAAGTAAAAAACCAATGCCGAAGGAATCACTACTTCCACATCCAGATTTTATATCCAAGTCACTCACAACAACAAAATTTTGAATGTGGAAATAATTGTTTATGGAACTTTAATAATATAATATTTGAAATCCTCTACCCCAAAAACCCATAAAACGATACCCCACATCGGTAGTGGGGTGGGGGTGGTGATAGGGGGGGTGGTAGTGGAGGTGGATGAAGTAAAAAATATTTTGAGGTTTCTGGTTTTTGTACACACACTAAATCACTATTTTTTTTCGTCCCCTTTAATAATGGGGTGGGGGTGGTAATGGAGGTGGCTAATGCCAAAATTTTTTTTGAGACCTTAGCTTCTCTTGTGTATACTAAATACCAATTTTATGGACTCTTACCTGCTTGATTTACCTATTTACCCAAAATTTACCCCAATTTACTCCCCAACCCTTCGACGGAACAAGATGAAAATATAATCTAGTTCCAGATCTCGTTAAAGTACATATGTGTACCAAATTTCAAGTCAATATATTTAGTTCCAGAACGCACAAAAAAAGTTACAGACAGACCGATAGACAGAATTTTTTTTTCGCTCAATCTTAAAATCTCGACGTCTTTTTGAACAATAAAGATTTTTAAACATTTTTTTTTTTACTGTACTTCCACTGGATGTGGAAGTAAAATGAGAGTGTCTCTCAGATTTCTACATTTCAGAGGATGAAGGATGAAAGATTATTCTTAACGTGTTTTCTTTGCGTCGCGCGTCGGTCTGTCAGTCTCCTGACGCGAAATATAAATGACTATCCGATGAAAGAAAATAACATTTCCAAACAGAAATCTGATATGCTTTAGTAAGGAATGTACAGAGAAGAAAAATGTAGAAATTACGAAAATTAAGGTTTTTCGAGTCCGCCCTCCCTGTTTTTTATCGTGATATGTTCACGATAAAAACAGGTATCAACTAAAGAGAACAAGGAGACGTGTTTCTCACATCTAACTATTCCTGATGAAAACGGAAAATGTAGTTTATCCAGACGAAAAAAATATGGTTTATAATTTTTACACAAATAAGTACCTTGAATTAGGAAAATTCAAAAGGAAGATAATACCTGTATACACATTTTCTTCTCTCTATCGTTTCTCTAAAGTAGATATATATTTATGATTCTATTGAACTGTTTAGGTGTTGTGTTTTAAAGGATATCCTTTATATTAGTCTTCTGATTGTTTTTTTGTCTGTAACTATGTATAGCAACAAATTATAAGAATCTTGTACGTATATGAAGTCTTGCCATGTAATTATAAAAACATTTCCGTTTGTAATCTCTTTAGAATAGTTGGTGGAATATATTAAAATATGTATATTTCTGTTTTAAATAATTTAGTGTAATATTTCAGATACATCCAGACAATAAACAATAATATAAGTTATTTCGTGATGCTGGAATTTATTTGGAATTCTGCCCAAATTGCTTCAGTGGCGGTTTTTCAAATAATGTCGGTAAGTTATGCTTTCATTTTTTTTTCTACTTCGTTACCTAATATTCATGATTAAAAAAATTATTGTAAGATTAGGAAAATAAAAATAAAAACCTGTCACAAGATATAAATAAATAAAAATGAGTTTGTAAGATACTCTACCATTTATACAATAGTGTCAAATATCATTAATTAAATTTTCGATATATTGGTTCTTAAATGAAGTTTCCCTATAGTTCTGCTTTTGTTGATTCAAATTTGAAACAATGTAAAATTTTATTAGGTAACAATATAATTTAAGAAGACATATTGCTTAATTTACCAATACGATCGGTTGTATTGAAAAAAAATATGTATTTATTGTCAAATTATGTGCAGGTATTGGTATACCCATCGAAGTACTTTTTAAGAGAATATTTTCTAGTTTCATATAATCTTGTTACAATTTTACTTGAGAAAAATAATTTACCGTGTAAAGAATATTTTAGTACTAGATACTGTGATATTAACATTAAAATTGTTTTGATTAAAAAAATAAATTAATTGATTTAAAAAAATTAGTCCATTTATACGAAACTAACGAACAATAATAATATTAAACTGATTGTAAGGAAAATTATATTATTACGACAATGTAATTAAATTACATTATTACGATAATGTAATTTTCCTAGATCTTCATATGCTGGACAAGTGATAATCATACGCCATGTATTTGAATAATAGAATAGATTAGATTAAATTAGAAAACAGAAGCTGGCTGATTGACGACAACCACGACTCCCTGTAGTATCTACTGTGGCGCTTCTATTCTAGTTCTTTTTAGAGCTCCTTGTCCAGCTTTATCCTTTGTATCAGACATCACAGCTTTAATAAGAGTCCCTTAGAGTAGATCTCAGCCCTTGGTTTTTCTTCGCCAAGTAGTTGGAATCTCAGTAGACCTTCACAGTGACAGAACATGGACCGAGACTTCCTTTTCCTCTTGATAGAATCTGCATGTTATGTTATCTGCCATTAGACTCATATGTCTATTAAGCCGACAGTGACCAGTTACAAGACCACCATCATCCTAATGACCTTTCTATTTTTGCGTAGGTCTTCCTCAAATTTAGCCAATCGTTTTTTAATGAACTCTTTGGCCTGTCTCTGTCCACGGAAATTCTTCCACCATTTTCCACCAGATATTAACCCATTTATTAACGGATGCTCATATGCATGACTTATGACTTAGCCACACCACAAAAAGGTTTCGGTTTTAACAGGGTCTTAAATTCGCCTTCCCTGGCCAGTTGATCAGTCTTTTAATTTCCCCTGTGTCTCTTGTATCCTAGTACCCACAACACGCTCGTTTTACTCTGATTTCCTAGGTTCATAACAGCCTCGAGTTGTCATGCAACAGACATTCAGAAACCGTTAACATTATTTGGTAATTGTCAATTATTGGACATTATAACTGATAATACTTAGTAAAAAGTTCATACAGACATTCATTTTGTTTGACAGAGATTGTAAGTACCCAAGTAAGGCTAAAGTACCTAGAACAGGCGGAACTAACACCTGAAGACATAGGGAAATTAGCCCCCAGGAAAATCGCAAGCTTTGCAAAAAGTCATGGAATCCTGGGCAACAACTAGATGCAGGGTAATTCACAAATGACCCTTTAGGTCGAGGTGAAGAAAGGCCAACCCAGGGCCAAGCGACCCCTTAAACAATCTACAAGTACCCAAGTATTTTTTTTTTATTCACTCGATAAGCTTTTAAGACAATTAGTTCAATATAACTCATTTTTTTTTCGTTTTAGTACACCTAAATTATAATAAAACCTTGTTTTGAGAAAGCTGTAGAATGGGAATTTTATTTTTCAATTTCTAGTTACGTCTTAATTAGTTTTATATTTATTTACTTAGAATGTACCAGTTCCTCTGTCATTTATTGGAATGCAACATCTGAGTGAATACACCATCCGATCAAATTATAATTTAAAAAACTAAAAAAAAACACTTTTTTGTATTGTTACCAGAACTATACGTGTACGCAAAATTTCAGCCCAATTGGATAACAACATCCAAGTTGTTCAAAATTGACTTGGAGGATTTGACCTAAACATACTAATTAAGTAACATACAAACAGAGCAAGTTGGATAATAGCTTGTAAAAAAGTATTTGGGAAACCTAATTAAATAGTCCCCTAAATAGTCTTTTCAAAGCATCTTTAGGTATATACTTCGTATGTTAACTACTGAACAGTATTCCGTACATATATTAAAGTTTCTAAAATATACTATTTATTTTAGAGTAAAACTGCAGTCCCAATGCTTTTTGGAGCAACACATCTATCTGTGATATTGGTGCAGTTAATGATATTTTACTGGCATGGTCATGATATTATTGTAAAAGTAAGTATTTTAGATACAAACTTTAAACAAGATGTAGAAATCATAACATAATTATTGTAAATGCATACCTTTCCACCCTAAATAGTCTTCTAAGAGCTTTCGTTATCATAATTAACTATAGTTACCCCCGCACATCGAACAGGGTCAGTGAAAGTAATCAAGTGAGTTAAAAAGAAATGATTGTCTCTAGTGGAATAAAACTAAGAGATCAAATCATGTAAAAGAAAATTGTTTTGTAATAGCAATATTTTGCTGGAAATTATTGTAAACATTACTAGAAGTGAAGAATAAATACGAGCCTCGGAGATATTTATTTAAAAAAAATTATTTTCAAAATAGGGAACTTTCGCCGTTTTTGTTAAGCGTCTCTGATGTCGCTGTTATCGCAATAAAAGGAAACAAATCGTTTATAATGAAATTAGTTAAAACACACGGGTTCAAACGCATATAGTTTTCTTCACAGTTTCATGACAAACCATTTGCTTTTTCATGTATACGAAACGAAGTATAAACCAGAGACATTTAAGAAAAGAGATGAGAAAACCTTATTTTGAAAATTATTTTTTTTATATAAATATTTTCTGAGGCAGATTTCTATCAAAACCTTTTAATGCACTTACAGATTCTAGAATGGTCCTGTCTGACCACTTTGTGACAGTTTTATATTCACATACTATTACCATATCAATTTTCAACCTTTAAAAAACACGTTTACTACATACTTCAAAGCCCGCCGCCACTGGATGTTCCGACAGCCTTAATATAACACTATATTGAAATATGGGCTTTTACAAAACACTTGCACTTTTTTGTCACGGGCTCTTGGACTAGAAGGCGTTGCAGTTTCTGCAACTTTCCTATGCTAGTCTCTCTTCTGTTCTTGGCCACTGTACACTTGATGCGTAGGTCACCATGGGTCTGACAACCGAGAGGACCAATGTATCATTTTTGGCTTCAGACCCTGAGTCTTACCAAACAGCCTGCGTCACGTCAAGATAGCCGAGGCTGCTTTTGTAAGTGTCCTTTCCAAATGCGAGTTACAGGTAAGTTTTTGATCCAGGATTACTCCTAGATACTGGAAAAATTCAGTACTGTTCCATTCAACATATGTTCCCAAATTTAAACTAAATTTCTCCTTTTGGTGAATGGAACAATAACTGTTTTGCTCGGATTGACACTAAGGCCCTCTGAAAAGCACGAGTTAGATATTATTTTTAAGCCAATTTGCATGTTGTTTGAGTTCATAACCTCATGCCTTCCTCTCACAATAATGACCAGGATATCAGCATAGCCCTGAACATCGTAGCAAGAATTACTCAACTTACGGAGAAGATCGTCCATCACCATTGACCACAGCAAGGGCGATAAGTATCCACCTTGTGTACAGTCCTTAACTGCAGTCACGGTGGTCGACTCGTTCCCCATATTCGTGGTAATTATTCCGCTTCTTAGCATGGATTGTATCGATTTGATTGTTGGGGACTGTAATCTCCTTCTTCCGCGGCTTTATATGGATTCATAAGAGGTGTTGTCAAAAGCACCCTCTATATTTATGAAAGCACACATAGCCAGTTCCTTTGCTGTAAGTGTCTTTTTGATGCCTTTAACCAGGCAGTGAAGAGCATTTAATGTTGATTTGCCAGGTTGATAGGCAAATTGTTTTGAGTGAAGGAGTTTCCCTGTAATGATTTCGCTTCTAATGAGTTTTCATTTTCTCCATTGTTTTTAGAAGAAATAAGATTAAGCTGATGGGGCGATAAGATCTAGTCTCGTCTGGTGTACGCCTGCTTATTTTTGGGATAAATGCCACCTTAACTTACCGCCAAGCTTAAGTACCCAAGAGTACAGCTTACTATGAATATGCTTCTCAGGCATGGGATAAGTTTCTCAGTTCCATATTAAAGCAGGGCAGATAAAATATTGTCCCCGTCCGGTGATTAAAAGGCTTGAAAGTTGACACCGCCCATTTAGTAATGCTAAGGGTGAATATTTTTCCAACTAACCTTTTTCCTTCCCTGGTAGGACCTTCGATTACATGGGAGCCAGGGAAGTGAGTACCTAAAAGTACTGTTATATTTTCCTACTGACTCTCTGCATGTTGACCGTCTGCCTTTTTGAGTAGCCCTATTCCATTTGAGTGGTCTTTCGCAAGGAATTTTTGTAGACGGACTGCTATGGCTAATGCGTCTTCACAAAACCATCTTCATGATCTCCTTTTAGACCTTCTCAATTCTTTGTTGTCCTCCCAGTTTTTAGCTCTATTGAAAGTTTTATTGGTCTCAGCTCTGAGACAGCTGAGATCCGTATTCCACCAAGGCACGTTTTTTGGACTGTCCTTTGTTGAACAGGGCAAGTTTTTTCATAACACAGTCATGAGTTTTTGTAATTGATATGAGATTATATCTAATTCCTCTATCGTGTCGATGGGGTGTGTGACACCTTCGATCTCCGTCATTAAGTGTTCCTTGTAAACGCTCTAGGTATTCTATATTGTTCGAAACTTGCTATAGATGTCTCCAAGTCGAACCGAATATACCCATGATCTGACATTGAGGTCTCATCTGTAACTTACCAGATTTTAATGGATCAGTTCAAAATGCATCCGCAAGGGTTACGTCTAAAACCTCTTTTCTAACCGCATTTGTAAGGGTGGATTCATCACCTTCATTGATAATGTCTATATTAATTGCAGATAAATATTCAAAAAGTACTGACTCCAGTATTGTTGCTTGTAGCACCCCACATGTGATGGTGCGCATTGGCGTCACTACCTATAATGTAGTGTTTATTTCTCTTTTTGCATCAGTTGATGAGGCTCTTAACTTCCTCTGGAAGTAGTCTTCGGTCTTCACCTGGCTGGGGCCACTATGATTTGCCTTTTGTGTCTTTCCGTAAGCACATCCACAGCTGCTGCAACTAAGTCTCTAGTTATGAACACTGAAAGGGGAACAAAATTATTATTTTTGTTGTGCAGGGAGACTTTTCTTTAAATACCCAGGGCTCTTGAAACAACCCTACATTTATTTTCTCCGTGATAAAACTGCGGCTAAGTACGCTCGAGGCTGCTTTTGCATGGTGGAGATTTATTTGGAGGCACTTCAAGTTTTGGATGGTGATATTGGCGGCATGGAGTCCTTTTTGTGGCCATGTTTGCCTGTCCGCTTGCAATTACCTGTGTAAGGCTGAGTACTGGGCCTTTGTACGCCTTTAGGCAAGACACTGTTTTTGCCTTTGTCCACCGGCTTACCTATGGACCTGCTAGAACCTTCCCAGGATCATCCTGTTTTTCAGGCGTTTTTTCCTGGGCTTTCTTAGGATTTTTGCTCCTTGTCCTCAGCTGCAGCTGACCGAACTTGTGGAAGTAGAAGTTTTGAATTGACAAGCGAGGTTAAGACTACAAAGTATAAATGTCAAGCAATAAACATTGTTAAAGGATATTTTTCGTCAGTAAAAGTGTATTTAAGTTAATAATAGTATTGTGAAGTATCCGTAGCCGTATCTCAAAAATAAAAATGCCAAATTATTCACAATAATATTTCGAATAAGACTAAGCCTATGAAAAACTTTCTTATAGTTTGTTAATTTGTAAAAAACAAAAACCCATTATAGCAGTTCGATATTTAATTATGGTATCACATACGTTTTGTTTTAGAGTGAAGCTATATCTGAGTCTTTATATGGAATGGAATGGTTTCACTTTAATTACCGCACAATAAGTATGATGCGAATTATGATGCTTCGTGCACAAAAGCCATTAGCACTTACCATTGGTCCTTTCGGAGACGTGTCTTTGGAAATGGCTTTAAAGGTACAATAAGTATATTTTGATAGTTTATTTACCTTATACTGATTTGCAGCGTGCCAGTTTTTGATAAGGTGACGTTAAATCCGAGTATTCTTATTTGCTGCTGCCAGGAAGAATCTGGTATTAGACCAATCGCCAAGTATTTTGGGTCAGAAATTATTCAAATAAAATATTTCTTTATGTGAATTGGTTCATCTGGTTGTACTTGAGAAATTCTTAATTTACTTCACTGGAACGAGGCTTGGAACCCCCCTTCCAGGGGAGAAACGTAACGAAAATATGATTTGAGGCGATTTTCTGATTTCTAATTGATTTACGATAAAAAATAGTTATGTATGACATTAAAGCTTATAACATTCTCTACAAAAAAGGTTGTATTCAATTTAAAAAAAAAATAGAAATAATATTTATTAAAATACTTAAGAAAAATATAACAATGCAAGAAACTGTTAAAATGTTTGAGAATACAAACGCTTCACCAGTCTTCATTACAGGAATATCTTTCGTGAAAGCTGTGTATGAAGTGACATCTGATAACACTTCACTTAATGATAGCAGGTTAGAATTTTTAAAACAATCTTCGAAGAGGAAAACCTTGCTATCGTACATCACTGTCGCCAACTAAAGCAGCAGCGTATCAACATTGCTTGCATGGTGTATTAACTTCAAAAATCTATTGGAATGGGGTTGGAAAACCAGTCCTCTGGGTTTGACACCTCTAGGATATGAAATCATTCTGCTCCACAAGAGCATTTACTCAAATTTTCCGGAAATGCACAAAAGGTTTTCAAGGAGCTTGCAGAATAAAAAAAGTTATACGTCGCGAAACTTAGCTCAAATTTGGACGTTAATTACTGGAAGAAATATGCATCTGGCGATAGAATTGTATATGCCCAGTTTATAGAGAATTTTATAAGCTCTAATTTTGTACATGAACATTTTTGACGTAAATTCAATGGAAAAACCGAAAATCTCAAAAAATCATGTTCTCGTGACACTACCCGCCCCCCTATAGGAGGGCTTTGGCGACTCGTTCGAGTGGGATAAATTAAGAATTTCCCAATGACAACCCAATTTAAAGCAAGAAGCCTTCTGTTTGAATTATTTCTGAATTTCTGAAATTTTTGTGGCTGTACTATTAATAAAAAATTACAAGGTGATCATCGAACAAAAATAAAAGGATATAGAGCCTGTCCAGACGCCTCACATTTGATAGCAATGGCCGGAATCTATCACCTTATTATCTGCACTTCCCCGCCATTTTTATAACAATGTTATACTCCGGCTGAGGCTATCATATTATTATAACATGAAGTGGTCGATAGAATAATGCGATGCATAATAATTTTGTTGTCGATCAAATCTATATATATATATATATATATATATATATATATAAAAGAAAACCCTGACTGACTGACTGACTGATCTATTAGACGGAGAGCTGGGCACGAGATTTCGATATTACTCGGGTCATGAAAAGTTTCGGTAAAAATATGTGACACACTAATTTGGGAATTTGCTGACAGCTCGAGCGGGGAGAGGCACCACCATATTGTAAAAATGGCGCACAAAAATAGTTTTTTTTAAATAGCTCGCTTCGGGTGTATCATACGGCAAAAAAATGTTCTTATAAAAATGAAAGAGCATTAAATTTTCTACAAAATATATCCTATCCAAAGGTATAGCCAAACATGTGTCGTTGTTGGAAGGCTCCTCACCCCTTTTTTTGCTGTGGGGCCTTAAAAGACAGAAAATAGCAAAAAGCAAATGGAGGATCTTATGCAAAATTTCATACTCTATCGAATGGTGTCAAGATCATTCCTCTAGCTCCTACCGTTTTTGAGAAAAAAAAAATATATATATATATATAGGCAGATACAGGCAGCCCCTTTGAGGGGGGGGGGCAGGGGGAGCAGGCATGATTTCTCGAGGTGAACTGCGTAATCGAAATATGAAGTTGCTGACAGGTAGGTAGGGGATAAATAGGTTGCTGACAGTTGTCAAAATTTTTTATGACCCGAGTAATATCGAAATTTCGTGCCCAGCTCTTAGACAAGTGGAACAGAACGCTAAGGGTAAAGGGTAAAGTTAAACATATTTATAGTTTATGACATAAAGTAAATTAGAATTAAGATTTTCAGGTATGAAAACAAATTTTGTCTCAACACAAAAATACTCCTTCATAAAAGTCTCACTAAATTGAGAAATTACAAAAAATCATAATTTTGTCAAAAATGCTTGACTTCAATCGCCTGCTGCACCGAAACTATTCTGTTTCTCGAAAAAATGTATAGGACATATTTTGTAGAAAATGCTCTTTCATTTTCATAAGAAAATTTTTTGCCGTATGAGGCACCCGATGCGAGATATTTCAAAAAAAAACTGTCTTTGTGCGCCATTTTTACAATATGGCGGTGCCCCTCCCCGCTCGAGCTATCAGCAAATTCCCAAATCAGCGTCCTCTCTTAGTGTACCACGTATTTTTACCGAAACTTTCATGACCCGAGTAATATCGAAATCTCGTGCCCAGCTCTTAGACTATATCAACGCACAGCTCAAACCGCTGGGTCTAAAAACTTCAGATTTTGCATACAGGTTCCTCGAATGACGTAGACAACAGCTAAGTATTTTTCGAAATTCGATCCCCAAGATGGTGAAAAAGGGGGTTGAAATTTTAGGCTTTTTCGGAAACGGTTAAATCTAGATGCGTGAAATTTGGCAGAAATATTTTTTGTTAAAATCTAATAGATACGTGTAAGACGAAATTTCGATTTTCACTTTTTGAAGGGGTAAAAACTGGGGTGGTAGATGGTTTAAAGCGCACCCGGATTTTTTAAATTGCGTAAGCCAGATACGTGATTATTCGAGCGATGGACTCTTCTGAGAAAATAAGAAGACGTGTTTTTTAAACCTTTCGGAAACGGTTAGACCTAGAAGCGTGAAACTTGGCAGAAATATTCTTTATTGGAATCTATTAGACACGAGTAAGACAAAATTTCGATTTTCACTTTTAGAAGGGGTGAAAGGGGTGAAAACGGGGATGGTATCTCTGAAATCGCGTAAATCAGAAATGTGATATTCCAACGATGGCTCTTCTGAGGAAATAAGGAGATACGTATTCGACAAGTGAATGGAGAGAGGGATGTTTTAAGCATGAAATTTGACATATATCCGCCCATGTGCTCTATTCTCATTTAAAATAATTATTTTTTTCGTTTAACTCGCTCTAACACAAAAATAGACAAATTGCGATACGCAGTGGATTTCCTAGAATACTAAGGATGTGCAGTGGGTTTCCTCGAGTACTAGATCCGCAGTGGGTTTCCCCGAGCACTATGGATACGCAGTTCGTTTCCTTGGGTACTATAGATGCGCAGTGGGTTTCCCCGAGTACTAGGCATGCGTAGTGGGTTTCCTTGAGTACTATGGATGCGCAGTGGATTTTTCCGAGCACCATGGATGCGCAGTAGGTTTCTCCGATTACTATGGATGCGCAGTGGATTTTGTCGAGTGCAATGGATGCGCAGTGGGTTATGTATGTCAATGTCCTAAATTCCACGCTTACGAAGTCGCGGGAGTCAGCTAGTTTAATTATAAATATATAATATCCTAAAATCATAAACTGTTTGAAGAAATATGAAAATATGTTTAGTCTACATTATTCTGAAACTTATTTTTTGTTTCTCTGATGCCCCTCTTCTCTCTTGGGGGGTGATACATTTATCACCAATTTTTCCATTAGCGTATTAAGTTCTCATTGAACAGTGTGAACATTGTATTACATATTAGAATACATAAGCTTCTACTACTATTATTATTTAAAATAATATTTGATTGAAAGTTAGAAATAAAAGTTTGCATTTTGAGTTTTAACTATACTCTAGTCGATATGTCCGAGGAGGTTGATAGTCACCCGACGTCGGTGAGCTTTTGGGGCTTGGTGGAGCATTATTGGTGATATGTTGGCGCATTGCGCAACCTGGGTTTGCCGCCATCTTAAAAAATAACTGTTAAATATCTCGGCTTCTGTTGAAGTTACATAAATAAAATATGTCATTTTAAAGGGCGTAAAACTTTCTATGCTTTATGTACTTACTGTTCATTTTTTTTTTATAATACTGATAGTTCTTTGTTTATTGTAAAAGAAAGTTTGAAATGAACGCGCGGCATGCAGTTTTTATAATTTCTCTCGATTTGTGTAATTCCTACGAAACCATTGTTTTATATAAAAATTGTACAGCAGGAAAAAACCACAACTTTATTTTTTTATTTTTATTTTCAAAGCTGGCATGTCAGGAATCGACGCCACAAACATTCCATAAATCCATTGCTGTTGTTTCAAAGAATGTGCGAAACAAAGCAAAACGAAGAAGAGTTAAAAAAGTACCTGACATATGAACTCGCTCCTTATCCGCTCTCGTTATCCACAGAAAAAGATTACGAAAGGTTTGTAACCTTTCGTAATCTTTGAAAGAGAAAGAGAAAGTTTGAAACGAACACGTGGCACGTGGTTTTTTCCATTTTTCTCGATATGGGTAATTCCTACGAAAAAATTGTTTCATATGAAAATTGTACAGCAGGAAAAAATAGTATATTGTGTATCTAGGTGTGAAAGCGATACATTCCCGGACGACGATGCAATTGTTGGCCGAGGCGCTAGCCGAGGCCAACAAGCATCGAAGTCTGGGAATGTGCTTTCACACCGAAGTACACATACTATTTTTTCTGAAATCACAATAAATACTATTTTAAACGTATAAAAATCAAAAATATATACATTAAAAAAAAAATTTTTACTGAAATTACAATCAATACTATTTTAAACGTATAAAAATCAAAAATATTAACATATTAAAATATATATAAAAAATCGTACGGGAATGTTACTTCCCGGCCTAGGCCGGGAAGTAATATTCCCGTACGGCTTAGTTGATCGTTGCTTGGCAACGGATCTTTTCTGGTCTGTTTTCTGATAGTTTCCTAGCAACGGACTAAAATACTGGAATTGTGCATTTTTCGCTCTAAAATCGCGCCGAAAATGTAGACATTCCCGATCGATTTCAGAAAAACACAACTTTGTTTCTTTATTTTCATTTTTGAGTAATAGTTTGCACTAATGCGCGTCGCAAAATCGGCATGTCAGCATGAGAATCGATGCCACAAATATTCTGATAAATCCATTGCTACCTTTTCAGAGAATGTGCGTAACAGAGCAATGCGACGAGGAGTTGGAAAAGTAACTGACATACGAACTCGCTCTTTATCGGCTCCCGTTATCCACAGAAGAAGCATTACGAAAGGGTACGGAATCAACGTTGTACAAAGAATTTGAAAAATTACCGAAGAAAACTGAGTTGGGACAGAGCTCTGAACTCAGAGCTCTGCATATTTTTGTTGATGAGTATACCTGTTAAACACCGTTCTTTGCGGAAGAGGTGAAAATTTCGATTCCATCTGTAAAAAATACGTTTCTTACGTGCATATAAATTACGAACAAAATGCGGAAATAGTTTTTGATGACCCGATAACCTTTAGAATGGAATCTTCCGAAAGACTTCGAAGGACGAGAAAACAACGTTGTTCAATGAAGCCATGGTGGTATCGATGACTCAAGAAAATTCAACAAAGAAAAATAAGTATAAATTTTTAAAAATGCTTCTGAAGTACTTGAACCAAAACATAATAACCACACAGATTCAAGAAGACACCGATACCAAGATAGTAAATACCGATATTATGCATGCTTCAAATTACAATTTCGTAGCAATTGTAGGCGAGGACATCGATCTTCTTGTGTTACTAATACGGCCCGTGATAAATCGAGCGTGTTTTTCAAAAAACTTGCAAACGGGACAAAATTGCCGAGAACGTGTACTCAACATCAAGCCTTCGATACGATGAAGTCGTAAGCAAGAACATCGTGTTCCTACACGCCATCAGCGGATGTGACACACACGCCTTCCCCTGTTTTTGGATTCGGCAAATCGAAATTCCTCATTACTTTGAAGCATCTCTGAAAATATTTGAAAAAAAAATGCCTTGGCATTCCTCGCTTCCGCAGAAGAAACATTCTTTCTTGCCTTGTACAAAGAAGACGAAGCAAAAAAAGTTAAATTCCTTTACAAATCATTTGAAAAGAAACAAAAATTCAAAAACGAACCTTGCATCACTTCCACCGACATCAGATGCCGCCCGGCAACACACTTTCAGGTCGTACCTTTAAGTGCAAACATGGCTTGGAAACTTTCACAATTCTGAGAAATGGGGATGGACCAGGAAAAATTGTGGGTCAGAACCGAAAACCATCATAGGTGCACCAGTTAAATTTCTGAATTTAATAGGATGTAGATGCAAAGGAACCTACTCGTGTGGTTGCCGCAAAGCTGGAATAAAATGCTCCGTTATATGTCAAAGCTGCAGCGGTAAAACTTGCGACAATGTCACAGAATTTCCGAAGATCTGTGTAGGAGGGCATCGCCAACGAATACGATGAAGAAAACGAATAAATATCTATCGATCGACAATGACAGTGGATTAGGCCTATCGAGGATACCACGTTAGAAAAAAAGGCACCTAGACCTAGAATTCTACTTCCGGGGTGGTGTAAACAACTCCGCAGCCACGTGCTGACATACCGACCTTGCGGCTCTTTGTAGTGTAAACCATCGTTATGAATTACAAAAACAAAATCGTAGGTTCTTTTCTGCTCTACAATTTCCATGTGGAACAATTTTCTCGTAGGAATTACCCATACCGAGAAAATGTGAAAAATTGCGTGCCGCGTGTTCATTTCAATCTGTCTCTCGCGTAAAAAAAAACTGTGAACAAAATTAATAGCACATAAAACATAGGAAATTTTGCGTTCCTTAAAACACCTTTTTTATGTAGTGTTAATAGAAGCCGAGCTATATGAGAAAAACAGTAACGCGACGACAATCCACCAATATACTTGCCAATGGCCCCTCCCCGCCTTCAAGCCTCAAAAGCTCGCTGGCGTCGGGTGACCGTCGACCCCGACACGGGGTTGTCATAGTTTCTTACTGGATTACTATATTAAATAATACCTATTAGTTCACGTGGCGTGTGGAACAGTGTCATTTTATTTTACATGTACCTACTGTGACATGATCTTTTGAAATGGACATAAATCTATAGATTTCATGTGTCTGTCATGAGATGAGCGAAACATTTCAATGCTCCATGAAAATAGATACATAAAAAGTTAATTAGGAATATTATTTTCAGATAATAAAAGGCATCTATACATACATTATGTTTCTTCGAAGTACATATGGTAGACCGTAGTGAAGATGTAATTCTGATTCTTCGCATATGAAAACAAAATGGACGTCGATTTAAGATATCATACCAATCACCCTGTAGTTTAGTAACTGTAGTTCGTGATTGTTATTACTATGTGTTATATTAAATGCTTGTGTTATTTTAAGCAGCTATTTTGTACATCTATGTAAATGAAAAATCTAGAAATAAATATTTTCTTTACCACAAACAATGCACATGAAATCAAGATACGAACAGTTGATTTGTTTTCTTAATAGAATTTCCTGGGATGTTATGTTATCCTCCAATACTCCAGCTAGGCTACATAGTATATTTCTTTGCATCCTAATTCAATATAAATAAAAAATGCCTATGGTGAAAGCAAAAGTGCACAAGTTGCTTTACTCAATAGGCAATTTATCTGATTTTAACAAAAAAATTACTTTTAATTCCTTAACCGGTCAAAACAGACAAAATGAATTAATGGATTTAAAAAATAAAACAAATTATTTTTGTTTTTTATTTTCTATTTGATAATTATGAGAAAAAAGAATTGTTAAGAAATTGTCTCTAACAATTAATAATTTTTTTTTTGATGTGCAACAATAATAGGCTTTATTTATGATTTATGTTAATTCTAATGTCATAATGAATCTGTTATCTAAAATACAGGAAAACTAGTTTTGCAATGGACTAAAACTGGTGGTGCGTTTATTGTGAGTTTTGTTAAATATTTGCTTACAACATGCTTATTACAATAAATTTCATCAGGATTCTAATAGTGAGAGGTATCTTCGACCATCTTCTCTTACACCGCAAGGGATACGTGTTTTCAAATTCCTCGTTCGCAAAAACTGTTAATCCTAGAAAGAAAGTTTCAAATTAAAAAATTAACTTCATCTCGATATACTTGGTATCTATTTGGAAAGAAAAAATTTCCTTGCTTGCCATTTACTACTGCAAATTCTCACATTCTGTCGACGTAGCTTAAGAAAAATTAATAGTTTAAAAAACTAAAAAAAGCACGCTTTTATAAATACTGCACTAAAAAGCAAAAAATAATCATCGAACCTGTTCTCTCTGTCTACCCCGTAAGGGCCCTAGCGTAAGCCGTATTTGTAATTAAGTACAATATTTGATTATAAAAACGTGGGGCGCTTTTCGAACTTTGGAATAGGTTCGATAATTAAAACGCTGAAGACATCATTAGATATAATGAAAAGCACCCCATGCTTTTATACTTAAATATTATAATTCATTACAAGCACGACTTACACTAAAGCCCTTACGGGGTAGAGAGAGAAATAGTGAGAACAACTTCGATGATTATTTCTTGCTTTGACACAACTGCCGAAGAAAAATTCCACCTCCAGATTTTCCATCTCTCAAGTCTCTCACAACGAAAAAATTTTGTATGTAGAAATCATTGTTTATGGAACTTTAATAATATAATATTCGAAATCGTCTACTCCAGAAACCCATAAAACGATGAGCAATGTGCTCTTTTGAGGAACTTCTGATATGGTGATGTGCACATCATAAACGTCTGCACCTTTCCCCTACTCGTCTTCATGAACCAGAATCATCATTTTGTATTGTTTTCAGACGGTAAATTATCATTTTTTTTTTACTAAAATTTGTTACATTTTGGAGCACCCTGTATAAGGTTTGGTGCATGACAGAACTGTCTGCAAAAGCGCTTCCGACATACTTTTATTCCTTTAATTTCGAATTATGAACTTTGCAGACGGTAGTGTATCAGTTGAAAACATTGTTTTTTTATGCAAACCGGAAGTCGTTTCCTACATCCCGTGCATGCGGGCAAACCTTGAAAGTACCAAAAATTGAGCTTTATTGTATACTTAATACTAACTAAATTACTTGCAGACGGTAGGCTATCAGTTCTGATTTTCTGTCACCATCTACTAGTCTAATAGACGTGCAGTGGGTTTCATCGAATATAATGGATGCGCAGAAGGTTTCCCCGAGTGCCATGGATGCGCAGTGAGTTTTCTCGAGTACAGTGTATGCGCAGTGGGTTTCATCAAATATAATGGATGCTCAGTAGGTTTCCCCGAGTGCCACTGATGCGCAGTGGGTTTCCTCGAATACAAAGGACGTGCAGTGGGTTTCCTCGACTAGTATGAATTCGCAGTGAATTTCCTCGTGTACAATGGATGCGCAGTGGGTTTCCCCGAGTACTATGGATTCGCAGTGGGTTTCCTCGAGTACAAAGGATGCGCAGTAGGTTTCCCCGGATACTATGAATGCGCACTGGATTTCCTCAAGTACAATGGATACGCAGTGGGTTTCCTCGAGCACTAGAAGTTTTCCTTGAGTGCAATGAATGCGTAGTGGGTTTCCTCGGGTGTACTTCCTGTGTGCTATAGGAGTACTCATTGAGTATGTAGTACTTCTTTATAGGCATAAGTTAGAATGTCAATGTTCTTAATTCCACGCGCAAGAAGTCTTCCACGCGAACGAAGTCGCGAGCATCAGCTAGTGGTACATAATAATATTTTTTTGTGCAGCCGTACGTGAAATGAGTATTTCACGTTCTCAAAACAGTCCGTGAAATTCAATTCAATTAGTAACGGCCGAAAAACTAAAAGTCACTTTCATAAGGGCAGAGGATATCCTCTTGAAACCAGTATCAAGCTACATAAAAACCCCATTGTGTTACATTATAAATAAAATAATTGAGACTGGAGAATGCCCATCCGCCTTTAAAACGACAATAATAACACCTATTTTTAAAAATGGGGATAAATTACATGCTACTAACTACAGAAGAATATCACTTATTACATGTTTTGCGAAGATTTTTGAAAAAGTAATTAAAATTAGACTGGATAAATATATTAGCAAATATAAACTCATCTCAGAACATCAATATGGTTTTCAAAAAAATAAATCAACTCAGGATGCTGTTATATCCTTAACAAACATGCCTCCTAGATGGAAACAAGAAATACCTATGCTTATTTATCGATCTGGCAAAAGCTTTTGATACTGTAAGTCATACATTATTATTAAAATCTCTGGAAAACTTTGGCATTAGAGGAGAAATTCTAAAACTATTCAGCAGCTATTTGTCAGAAAGAAAACAGTGTGTCAGAATAAATGGCTCAATTAGCGATTTCAAGACCATAAAATACGGCGTACCACAAGGCACAGTACTTGGTCCACTGTTATTTATAATATATGTTAATGAACTGTTCTCCATCCAAAGCACAGGTAAAATTATTAGCTACGCTGATGACACGGCAATATTTTATGAAGATAGCTCCTGGAACTATTTAAAATCTAAAGTAGAACGTGATTTTGGGAAGTTAAAAGACTGGTTCGACTCTAAACTACTGACAATAAACTACAGCAAAACACACTATTTACCTTTTTACCCCAAAAAAACATCAGCACCGCAATTCTTAAATTTAACCATTGAAAGCAACCACTCCAGCTACACTCTGGAACGTAAGAAAGAAATGAAATACTTGGGTGTCTATATAGATCAAAAACTATAATGAGATGCGCATGTACAATATATTCTAAGAAAATTACGATTTATACTAAACAAATTTAAACACATACGAAATTTTCTAGACATAAAGCACATGGAACGAGTATATCAGTCACTCGTTGAGTCTCATTTAATATACAGTATTACTAGTTGGGGAGGGGTTTTAAATTGCCATATAAAAAAACTGGAATCACTACAAAAGAGATTTTTAAAAATCATGCTTTGCAAGGAGGCAACTTACTCATCTGATAAAATATTTAGAATCTAACATTCTAGATATACGACAACTCTTCTTCATATATCTATCAGCAACATTATTTTGACAGTTGACAGCTGTCATAATGCTGCCAATGGCGACTAACGATGTTAGTAGGCACATGCGTAATCTTTCACTGACCGAAACTTAGGGGCAATAGAATAGCAGCTAGTAATTATGCTGTATAATTATATGTTTCATAAGTCAATAAGATTATTTTGACAATTTGACCGTTGCGATTCTTTGCCAATGGCCATTTGCGACATTAACAGGCACACTACTGACCCTTTATTTAAGACAAGGGTCAATAGACGGTACCAAATATGCTATGTAAATACGTTTTTCTGCAAATAGGATTATTATGACAATTGACAGCTGTCATGACGTTGTCAATGACACGAGTGAAGCAGTAAATAGGTATATAGAGGGCCTTTAGTTGACCGAATCGTAGGATCTACGGATACTATGAATTCTGCTTACAGTTTACAGTTGCCAAATTATATCAGTCATTTAATGATTTTTATTAACATTATTGAAATAATAAAACCACATGTTAGCAAAGAATGTTATCCTTGAAATACACATTGTCCAGTGCCAAAAGTAACTATTGATTGACAGATGTCAAATGCCCGGTTTGAGTGGATTAAAAATCAGTATTTGCATTTGACAGTTATCAAAGTATCATACAAAAATAACTTGCACAAGTGGAAGAATAGTATATTATTCAACGAGCGTGTAATGATAGCTATTACTCAAGAGGATGACATTTGCGTAATTCATCCGAGTGAGTAATGGCTATTAAACGCAAGTAGAATACAATACTTTTTCTACAACTACTCAACAGGAAATTGAACTTTAAGGTAAATTTGCCGACAAATGGCGAGATTTTTAGGGGTAAATGCCAAGACGCATATTGTATCGATCATAACTTCTTTACTTTTTAACCAGGAGAGAAAAATAAAAAAAGAGACTTTTAGCTTAATCGATAATCTTTAATTTGATTTCTTAACGTTCTTGGCGCAAACGTCTTTGTATTTAACTTTAAAAGAGGCATTTTGACTTAAAAAGGTTTGAGGCCATTTTTAAACCTCCATATCTCCGAAAAAACACAAAGTTACGGAGATTTCAAAAACAGTAAATTGTTCCTCGGTTTATGATCCTTACCTTGGAGATTTTTATTTTTTTGCTAGGAGTGATACTTTTCGATTTATTCGACAAAAGCTATGTCGAGGTGTCCGTTTTCGCAATCTGCAACGGCGAAACATGAAATCTTTGAACGTTTAGATCTTTTTTAATATATGAGATGAAGGACCATACTAGGTCATTATGGAAAGAGGAAGGCATGTGATGCACATCGTGAATCGCACCGGCGAAATCGATAATTCGAGCCTACAGGAGCGTACGAAAAGTAATTTTTTTTTACTTTCGGCGAAATCTATGACCTACTTATTATGACAGATTGAATTGACTTATGGCACACGCGATGTTTTTGAACTTTAAATCGTCTCTTGCGATTGCCCCACGAAAACTGTTAAATAATGAATCTCTTGCGATTGGTTCTAGCCTATTGAGCCTAGCCTATTGAGTAACGAACTATTACCCGCGGCCATTAGTAATGAGACCAATTACATGCTCTAAAACTATATATTAACTGAATTATTCAATAGTTTACCATGTGCTAATATCAGGTAATATTCGATTACTATACCGGATAGAGACATTCACAGTTAAGAACTACCAATTTGACCATGTTTCCATCGTTTTTGATAAACTTTAATGCCAGAATCGTGTTCAGCGATCTGAATTTAGTAAAAAAAACACTATTTCTGCATTTTTGTCAGGATGAGAAAAAAGTCTATTATTTAACATTGCTCTTTATTTCACGATAGATACAATGGATTTTTATGAACTTTAAATCACTTTTTACTACTCATTCAACTAGAAAAATTACTGAAACAGACCAAGTATTTTCTAGAGCAGCTGTTCAAAAAAATAGATTCTAATATAGGTTGAAGGAAACTTAAAAACTATTTCAGTTATCAGTCAGACAGTCAGTCTGTTTCTTCTTCTGTATGCTATTACCCATAAATAATAATCACCCTGTAACAGATAATAAAATAACGATTTTAAATTTTAGCTTTACTTCGTGAAGAAAATAGGACCTTGCATGATGGAAATGAAATAATTGTTAACACGTATTATTGATGGCAAAATAGACATAATCTCACAAAATTTTAAAAACTGATTCATTTTCTATAAATAATGAAACATTTTTTTATTTCAATATTGTATTGATTGAGATATAAATATTTTATCAAATAATTGATAAATAATTGCCAGTCTAGTTCCCAGCTTAACTTGTGTGTAAATATGACAGCGTGAAGATAACGTAACGCAATAACTTCCTCTGCATTATAGTTAAAGGGAAAATTTAAGGTATTTTACTACCAATACTTAATTACTAAGGTATTGTTTATGTTAAGTATTATATTTATTCAAGGAAATCATATTCTTTACTCTTTGTTCGTTTGACTTTCTTATTTTTTTAGGCAATAAATTAAGTTCAAAATATATCTGTTATTTTCGTATAAAGATTATTAAATGAATTAACGACACGTACTTGTATCATAGAAACATGTAGTCTACATATCTTTTCTAAGCATACAGCTCTTTAAATCTTTTGAAGGTAGAAAAAATTATAGTACCCACTGAAAGGCGTATAGGCACTAATGTATGGCTAACAAATATCTTTATTAAGTAATAATGACATCTTCTACCGCCACAATGTCTACACGTCTTTTAGTACAAAATACATTAAATATCTACTTAGATATTTTATGTATTGTTTGAATTCTCTAAACAGTTTCTTTATAATGTGGTTTTATTAATGTCACATATATTTATTTCTAGAGAGAGAGAGAGAGAGAGAGAGAGAGAGAGAGAGAGAGAGAGAGAGAGAGAGAGAGAGAGAGAGAGAGAGAGAGAGAGAGAGAGAGAGAGAGAGAGAGAGGTCGTGTATGACAAAATTTTATATTTTCATCTATTTATTACATATATACGTATAAGTACCAACACTTTAACTTAATTACGTCAGTTTTATAAGTTTTCCTTCCCAAGTTTTTATTTAAAAATATTTCTAATAGTATTTCTTTAATTGTATATTACTTTAATTTTAAATGGATATGGTAGGTATATAAAAATCAACTAATGAAAGATAATGCAAATGTTAATGTAAGTGCAAGTGCAACTACAGGCGCAGGCGCAAGCATAAGCGCGAACACACATACATATACAAATATCTTTAGTGCTATAAATCTTACAAAAATACATTGTCAAGGTTTACAGAATTGTATGTACTTAATCAAATGTTAAGAATTAAAAACAGCACTATATCGCAATTTTATTGTAGGGCATAAAATTATCTACTATAATGTTTCTAATAACTATCCTCCGAGTGGATCTTTAAGCATTACACAAATACTTTTCATGGCAAAACGAATCTTCTTGTGCTTTTCTTTTTATTTCGTATGTATGGAAAACAAAAGAAATAATTTTTGTTGTCACAGTTTTTTGCTGCGAATTCTCTTCAGAACTCCACGTTACTTGACACTCTTTATGAATGCGAACTTTCTGTATTTTTTTTTATAATTAGAGACCTTCTGTTCTTAAACCGATTATTGTGGTTAATAAAAGTTTCAATCCATTTGACAAACTTTTAACAGAAATGAGACAGTCTTCAACATCGATATAAACTTTTTATACTCCCAGGATATTCAATAAAAATGAAATCATATCTGGTCATTGACATGCAGGGACAAAGATCGTCGGTAAAACTAAAAGTGCACACTTTGTAAGATGTTTCATTCAATCATAGAGTAAATTAGGAAATCTAATAATACAATAAATTTGATTGGCACATTTTTGAAACAGTAAATGTAGCCCATATCATTGTATTATTGAACGAATTCTGAAAAACTTTTAAAATGTCCGCCTGTCTGTCCGCCAGTTAGATTTCTTGGAAGCACGTTAACTTAAGAAAGAAAAGTCAAATTGTATTACACAAATCAAGCACGAATACAGCTTATGTGCAATTTGTGCATAACTTGCCATATCTAAAATAAAATGCATATTTTTTAAAATACGGAAATAAACATTATTATTCTTATTGCTATCGACATTATGAACTAGGTGTTAGCTAGAGGAAGAATCTTATTGTTTTTTTAAACGATCAGTAAATAAAAAAATTCTGGAAGTGCTGGAACCTTTGGTGTGACGCTGTCTATGAAGTAGTTTCCAAAAACACTTGAGCACTACACCTGATCAAGATTCGTAAAGTATATAAACTATATAGGTTGCCTCGTAGTTTCGGCGGCGAAAACGACAGAAAGGAACTCTGACGACATTTTTGTGCTTACTCAGTATACTGTATGCCGATTTCCGTATCTTACGGATTTATTTGGGTATCTATGTGGTTTACTTTGTGGATTTACGTTCTAATATTCTTTAAATAATCTATTATAGACTATATTTTGAGATGTTTGTAGTGATTTCTGTTGTTTTCTTTCCTCCTGTACACAATCTTAGTTGTCATGCCCCGTCCTCTTGTTGGGTTGGGGGGAAAAGGTTATGAATTCCCCTTTCTCTTAGTGAATTATTATTGTCCTCCTCTGCTGTTGCTGCTATCGCGTCCTGTCCACCCCAAAAGCCATCTTTTCTCAAATCTCCGATTAATGCCTCGATCTTTTTCTTGTTGGCGCTATGATGATTGCAGCGGGGTTCCACTTCATTGATGGATGCCAGCATAAACAGGGTGAAATAATCATGTTATTTTGTATATATTCCGCTACTTTTGCGTAGATTTCTCATAGCTGTATACCACAGTTGTTGTGTTTTCTCTAGTGCTTCATATAGACAGTTCCCGTCGCCGTCAAATTTTTGTACCAGTAGCTGGTGTGTCTCCGTTCCCACGTTCTGTAGTGGATATATTAACAAATCATAACTTCACTAACTACAATTTTTGTTATAAATTTCAGCACAATTTTGTTATAAATTTCAGCACAAACAAGATGCATAAGATCTTAAAGCAACAAAAAATATTTTTTTTATTTCTGCAACAACAAAATAAATTAAAAAAAGATGTAAAAAATG
Organism: Rutpela maculata; assembly: GCA_936432065.2. Lineage (NCBI taxonomy): Eukaryota > Metazoa > Arthropoda > Insecta > Coleoptera > Cerambycidae > Rutpela > Rutpela maculata. The sequence continues at coordinate 75,794,768 of OW386286.2, read as the reverse complement.
CGTGGTACATTTTTCAAGACTCAACAACTCACTCGATGGAGACAGTTATTGGGAATATATTTTTGAAAATTTTATGTTGTACATGAAGGTGCGTATAATATTTTAGTCCATTTTGCTTCTTTTTTAAGATATTTAAGAAAAACCCTAAAGATGACTAATCAGTAACTAATTTTGGCAAAAAATATTTTTAAGAAAATTTTGAAACCTGCATTTCGGTTTCTCTATTAGCTTTGAAAATATTCTACTTACTTTAAAATGTCTATAACTGTACATAATTAGTTTGAAGAGACCAGCAATTTATATTTATTTTTTAGGAAATGGACATTTCCTTCATATATTATCTCAGATATTCAATGATTCTGTCAGGAACTTTATCTCATAATATGGTTGAGTTTAAGAGTTTGTACATGATTTACGATAGTGTAACTCTGGTATTCTATGTACTGGTGATATTTTCTTTAGCCGCTAAAATTCCAGCTTTACGGCACGATACAGACAACCTTATTACAGCCATAAATGTGCTTCTTACTACTGCGATTGTTGCTATAAAAGCACGTATTTGTAAGACCAACAGTATTGGATACTTGATACAGGAAATTGTTGTTATGGAGAATAAAATGAAAGCAAACATAAACAAGAAAATCTTCAAAACATATAAATCATTTGTACAACGAAGCCAATATGTCCAAATGTATAACTTAATAATATGCATTGCGAGTTGTCTTGTATTATGTGGTCCATATTTTGTGAAATATATTATATTATGGGATGAAAACATGAATAACTCAACTCTCGAAAGACCTCTACCTTTACTTGTATGGTTGCCTTTCAATCAAAATAATCACTACGTAATGGCTTCCTGTTTAACAGCTTGTTATACTTTGTTAACTGTATTTTATTTTTTTACCGCACAAGTACTTTTCGTAATTTTATCACTCTATGTTACCTTCAGATTACAAGTGTTAAATGACTGTTTAAGAAATGTGAAGAAATCTACAGAAAAAAGTAGTGCCGTTGGAATGGCTGATGAAGACAAAAAAGCCGCGGAAACAGTGATTAGACTGTGTGTATTGGAGCATATCAGGATTATAAGGTGAGACTATTAATATATTACTATCACGATGAAATCTCATACAATATGCTTCAAGAAACATCATCTACTAATATAAATATGAAATGGTTGTTTCGAAAATCGTTTGCGGAGGAAAAGCATAAGTACCTCAACAACGGTATAAATGGTGACTCTAGCAAACATAAAAATACTGTCTTTAACGTTAACTCTCCTATCCAAATGAATAACTTTAATGAATAATTTTTCTAATTGTTTTCTATGTAGGTTTTTTAAGTTAGCATTTAAATTAAACGCCATTTTGTTGCTTATTTTAACGTAAAGAATTATGCAGTGGTATTACTGATTTTAGAGAGAGAAAAAGAAAATCTCCACCATTATGTCAGATGTCAATTATAATGAATTATGTGAACGAAGTGAAAGTCCAACCTGTTAAGAAATAAAATTTGTTTTTGTTGAAGTGCGATTGTGAATTATTTAAATAAATACCAGCCCTAACCCGTATTATTACTCTCCCTACATCTATTTGTTAAGATAATTCAATTAAAACGTGTGCTTAGGTTTCAAATATAATTTTTCGTACTAGAATACTCATATTTAAGTCGTTATCAGTATGTTCATTATTTTTTCGAAGTGAATCATATCATATAGACTCCAGTAATTTTCAGAACAATTCTTTTTACTTGGTTCGTTTACTTGAAAAATCATTCTACGGATTGTGTTGGAGTTTTCACGTTTTGCATTATATAGTTCATAAAATTGAGGTCTCTTAATTTGGCTATTTTTTCGGCCTGTATGCCTGTCTGTTGGCACGAAACCTAAAAAAATATATGACTATGATATATGAGAAAATCATTTATTATTAACAGTTGATACTGCTGTCAGTAAAGAAACCCGATATACCTTTAGTAAAATATGGTGAACACAGCGTAGAGAAATAAGAATACATCTGATATTTCTATTTTCACGTAATGAGATTTCCAAAATTAGTCCTCCGCAGGTTCGTAACAAAAATAGGAAAAATGAGAGTGTCTCTCGGATTTCTACATTTCCGAGGATAAAATATTAGAAGACAACTTATTAACGCGTTTTCTTTGCGTCGCTCAGTCAATCTGTTGACGCGAAATATAAATGACTATCCGATGAAAGAAAATAACATCTCCAAACAGAAATCTTTTGAATCATGAAAATGATATTTAAATATTAAATAAGGATAAAAGTTGTATGTATTCATGTACAAAGAGACTGGCTAGTTGATTTAAACCAGTTCCATCAGACCAAATACACACACACAAACATAAATCTGATATGCTTTAGTAAGGAATGTACAGGGAAGAAAAACATTGAGCTTACGAAAATTAAGATTTTTCGAGTCCGCCCTCCCCATTTTTTTTATTGTGAACTTATATGCAAAGCCTTCAGGTATCAACTAAAAGGAATAAGGTGTTCTTCGTCTAACTATTCCTGATGAAAATGGAAAATGTGGTTTATTCAAACGAAAAAAATAAGGTTTCATAATTTAATTTTTGCACAAATAAGTACCCTGAATTAGGAAAATTCAAAAGGAAGATAATCTAATATATAAAAATCTCGTGTCATAGTGTTTGTTATCGAACTCCTCCGAAACGGCTTGACCGATTTTTATGAAATTTTTGGTGTATATTTGGTAGGTCTGAGAATAGGTCGTAGGCTATTTTTTATACCCCTAGGTGATAAGGGTGGCCCTATTCAGAAATTTTCTTTTTATTTTTTGGACAAAAATTTATAATTTATATGGCAAAACAACGTTTGCTGGGTCAGCTAGTATTTATATAAACATTTTCTTCTCTCTATCGTTTTTCTAAAGTACGTATATATTTATTGTTCTGTTGAACTGTAGGGATCTTGTGTTTTAAAGGACACGCTTTATATTAGTTTTCTGATTGTTTTTTGTCTGCAACTGTATAGCAACAAGTTATAAGAATCTTGTACATATACGAAACCTCTAGGAAGCTTTACCATGTAATTATAAAAACATTTCCGTTTTTAATTTCATTAGAATAGTTGGTGGAATATATTAAAATATGTATATTTCCATTTTAAAGAATTTAGTGTAATATTTCAGATACATCCAGATAATAAACAATAATATAAGTTACTTCGTGATGCTGGAATTTGTTTGGAATTCTGCACAAATTGCCTCAGTGGCGGTTTTTGAAATAATGCCGGTAAGTTATGCTTTTAGTTTTTTTCTACTTCATTACCTAATACTCATGATTAAAAAAGTTATTATAGGATTAGGGAAATAAGAACCTGTCACAAGATATAAATAAATAAAAATTAATTTGTGAGATATACTACCATTTATATAATAGTGTCAAATATCATTCATTAATTTTCGCTCGATATATTGATTCTTAATTGAATTTTCCCTATATAGTTCTGCTTTTGTTGATCCAAATTTCACCGCTTAATAATATAATTTAAGAAAAACAATTGCTTAATTTACCAATACAGTGGGTTAGATTGAAAAAAAATGACTTTATTGTCAAATTGTGTGAAGGAAATAGTCTACCAATAGAGGTAATTTTTAAGAGAGAATGTTTTCTAGTTCCACACAATCTTGTTACAATTATACTCGAGAAAAATAATTTAGAGTGTAAAGAATATTTTAGTACCGATTCCTCCGCCATTTCTTGGAATGCAAAGCCTGAGTGAATACACTATTTAATCAAATTATGGGTAAAAAAATTTAAAAAGCACACTTTTTGGTATAATATTATTTCATTGTCACGAGAACTACACGTGTAAGCAAAGTTTCAGCTCAATTGGACTTCGTTAAGTGGTTCAAAATTGACTTGCAAGATTTGACCTAAACATATTAACTAACTAACGTACAAAGAGGGCAAGTTAAATAAAACTTGTAAAAAGTATTTCGCAGACCTAACCTCCATCCTTAGGTATATATTTCGGATGTACGTATGTTAACTACTGATACACTGTTCATGAACAGCATTCCGTACATATATATTAAAGATTCTAAAATATAAAATTTATTTTAGAGCAAAACTGCAGTCCTAATGCTTATTGGAGCAGCACATCTGTTTGTAATATGGGTGCAGTTAATGATATTTTACTGGCATGGTCATGAAATTATTGTAAAAGTAAGAATTTTAGATATCAACTGTAAATAAGATGCTGTAGAAATTATAACATAATTATTGTAAATGCATACGTTTCCACTCTAAATAGTCTTCTTAAAGCCTCCGTTATCATAATTAACGATAGTTACCTCTCACATCGAACAGGGTCAGTGAAAGAAAACAAGTGAGTAAAAAATAAGTGATTGTCTAAAGTGGAATAAAACAAGGAGATCAAATAATCCATAAGGAAATTGTCTTGTAATAGCAATTTTTTGCTGGAACTAATTGTAAACATTACAAGAAGTGAAGATAAATACGAGCCTCGAAGACATTTATTCAAACAAAATTATTTTGGAAACAGGTAGTTTTCACCGTTTTTCTTAAGCGTCTCTGAAGGCGTAGCTGTTATTGCAATAAAAGGAAAGAGATCGTTTATTATGAAATTAATTAAAACACAGGGGTTCGAACAGATAGTTTTCTTCGCAATTTCATAACGAGCCATCTGTTTTTTTATGTATACGAAATAAACCTTACTTAGACATTTAAGAAAAGAGATGAAAAAACGTTGTTTTGAAAATTATTTTGTTTAAACAAATATTTTTTGAGACTCAGACCACTCATTGGTCTAGCACGTACAAGTATCGAAGAATGTTGTTCTTATACCACTGCGTTATATATGTAGAAATATGCCGATACTGAGCAAACAGAATACGCAGAGGAGGATTGCATGAGTGATCCCGTCACCTATAAGGGCAGGTAATGAATTTGATATCAGCAACCTTTACACCTATTACATATCTACGACAACATAAACTGTTTATAACATGATACTGGCAGGTCACGATCGATCTATTCGTCTCCAATTTAAGCCTAAATATTAAAAATTAAGACGAGCATTATCGATATATTCAATGCTTTCTTGTTCTTATAGAACAACCATGAGGGTATTACGTAATATTGATTGATTGATTGATTCACCAGCGTGCGGCAGTCATTGCTGTCACTCCAAGGTATACAGCTGGGCCTGCTACGTCCACGCTGAGTTGTATTAGGGTCATGCTTGTTGCCAGCAGCGAGAGTCACATGGCGCATGGTAAAAGAATGTGGGATGGGAGGTGTAGGTATTTGTGAGATGCGTTACCGCATTGTGTCGTGAGGGAGTTTAAGCTCCCCTTTTTGTGTTTTTGGTTCTGGACTTCTGCCTCTTCTAAGTCTTCTTGTGAAATGTGTTGCCGCGTTGGGTAGTGTTTATGCTCCTCTATTTTGTGTTTCTGCTTCTAAAAATTTTCTTCCTCTCGTTCTGAATCTTCTGATTCCGCCGTTTCTGGTTCTGGTAGAGTATATATCTGTAGATATTTCTTATATTCGTGGCCGCATTGTGTCATGATGTGGAGTGTTTGTGCTTCTCTTTTTGTATTTCTACTTCAAGTCTTCTGATTCCTCATTTTCTGGTTCTGGTATAGTACATATAGTATATACCGCTGCGAATTCTTTGTGGAATTAATTTTTCCCCTCGCGTTTGTTCATGATCTTCTCGGTTGTTGTTTTCCATGTGCAACCTGGTCTGCCTATTTTTAGTGTAGAATTTAATGTAGAATTTTTCATTTATCAACGAGCGCAATTTTGACCTGAAGAACCTCACTTGATAATTTACCTAAGGAAATATTATGACCATACTTTAAGAGTAATGCATTTGATTATTACGGGTGTCCACCCCATGTAGAATTTTTTCACTTAACAACGGTCTTTGTCACCTTTTTTTTTCACTTCTTTGCTCTATACTAGTTGAATATTAGATATATCACTTATTATTTCTCGTACAATTTAAATTAAATTCATTTGAATATTTTTATAATGGTTAAAAAATAATTCACTTGAAGGTTTAGAGAGGGATATCATACTTCAATAAATTTGTCGACAAATGTCGACTTTTCAAGGGTTTGATGGACCTAAACACTTCATTTTCGTTTATTAGAAATCAAAAGGGTACTTAGCTTTTTCGCCTGCGTTAACCCGTTTGTTTTTTTACGCTCTTCTGGTTTCTTTATACACAGCACTGGTCACTAAATAACTCTGTATTAGTTATTTTGAAATATTAATTCTATTTCAACGTTCTTCTTTTATGAAGCATCGATTTACGTGGAATTTTCTTAGCTAAAATCCACCTAGGCTTTATCAAATTTAACGTAGTTTTACCCGATATTTTGCGTTTTTACGTGGGAATGTTTCAGACAGATCCACTCTCTTGGAAGGCAAAATTCGAAATCCAACCATGAAGGTATTGAGTATTATCTAAACAAATTTCTCTGTTCAGCAGCTTTATTTTGAATTATATCAGCACCTCGAAAGCCTGCACGTATAATGTCAAATATGAACCGTAGTTCATCTGCAGCCCGTTTTACAGATTTGAACAATCCTACGTGAATACTCACGGATTCATGGTTTTAATTTACCGAATGAGTCGATTGCAACTCTGGAACATGATACATACCATACTCAGTACTAATCTATAATTTAACACTCGAGGCAAAGAAGTCATTGGGTACGGAAGTGCCGAAGATATATCGCAGTGGATATCGTGGCTGTATTGGAGGTCGCGATCGCGGACGATACATCGCACTATCGATTCCTTGATGCTGGGTGGATATACTAGAGAGGTTTGTACTTTCAGTGTTAGAAGCTTGGGAAGCATGCCGTCGAGAAGAATGCCATCTATTTAGAAAACAAACCTGCATATTTAAATGTGACCGCACATACCGAGGATGCTAGCAGCCTAGACTCGCGTAGGGATGGGCGATATTCATCGATGTTCTAAAAACATCGATGTTTTGCTATCGATGTTCGATTTTTCTCCATGTTACACAACATCGAATAAAAATATGTAGGGCAAAAAATAATTAAAAAAATATCTGCATTGGATTATCGGCCTATAAAAGTCTGGGAATGTGGAAATATTTCGCTCGCCAAGATGTTTTGGGCATATCGATAATTCCTTGCGATGTTAACATCGATATTTCAAGTTCGATGTCCCATCTCTAGCCTAGCCCACCTTAGCCGTTTACTCTAATGTGTACAAAATAGTTTGTTTTTAGATCGCTGTAGACAGGAAGGCATCGTGGTAACTTGTATCTGGTTGGCTCACTCAGGTCACGTGGTGTCCTTTCGCTCGACTGCATGGTGGCATCGATGGTGCGATATGTCGACCGAGACCGCGACCTGCACCGTGATCACGAAATCCATAGCGATGCATTTTTGGCATGTACTTCTCCTCGCTGATGCGAAAGGTAGAGAAAAAAAAAAGTGCGATTACTTAAAGAAGATAACATCGTCATAGAATGCGCAGAGACCGATATCGTTGCCGCATGCTCGTTAACTAGGTAATGATCCTATTTTTACAGCTGCATGGGGGTTGCACAGCCTACTACCATTAAATAAAAAATGGATGGCACGGCACTGACGTATATATTATCTTCTCTAGTAATTTCACTCTACACTCGGCTGTGCCTCTGTGAATATGCCTTACGCGCATCTCCATCTCAGTAAAGATGTTCATTTAACTACTGCAAAGGAGTAAGCAAAATTGGCATGAAAGCATATTACTCCAGGCAAACTGTGTAAAACGGATTCGTCGTGAAGTATTTGGGGACAACTTTTGTTTATCGCAATGGATTGCTCTATTAACGTAGGATAAGCATATACATGTCCCAAAAAATCCCATGTTAAAAGCACCATTTAGAGAAAATGCCCGCCAGCGTCGCACAGTGGAACCAATTCAATTTTTATCCGGTCAAAATTAGTTTTTACGTAATGATAACCTCTAGTGAATACATATTATTGAAATAAATAAAATCAATGTTGTTGTTGACTGTAGAGCCAAGTACATTAAATAATATCACATACTGAGTGTAGTAAAATGCCCCAAAAATAAATAAAACCGAACTGAGTAATGTCGCTTTTATTATTAAGAATACCCTGACTGACTGACCCATCTATCAACGCACAGCTCAAATTTTGCATAGAGGTTCCTCGAATGTCATAGGCATCTACTAAGAAGGGATTTTTCGAAATTCGACCTCCAAGGGGGTAAAAAAGGGGGTTGAAATTTTAGGCGTGAAATTTGGCACAAATATTTTTTGTTGAAATCTCTTAGATACGTGTAAGACGAAATTTCGATTTTCACTTTTTGAAGGGGTGAAAAAGGGGGTAGTAGATGGTTTAAAGCGCACCCGTATTTTTGAAATCGCGTAAGTCATAAACGTGATTATTCCAGCGATGAACTCTTTTGAGAAAATAAGAAGAAGACATGTACTCGACGGATTTTCAAAAAGAGACCCCCCCGAAAGAGTAAACGGGGAGGGGGTGTTTTTTAAACTTTTCGGAAATGGTTAGACCTAGAAGCGTGAAATTTGGCAGAAATAATCTTTACTGGAATCTATAAGACACGAGTGAGACGAAATTTCGATTTTCACTTTTTGAAGGGGTAAGACCGGGGGTGGTAGATGGTCTAAAGGGTATCCGTATCTCTGAAATCGCGTAAGTCAGAAACGTCATATTCCAGTGACGGGTTCTTCTGAGAAAATAAGGAGACACGTATTCGACGGTTCAAAGAGAGACCCCCCACCCCCTACCCCGAACGGAGGACAGAGAGAGGGATGTTTTTAAGCATGAAATTTTACCATTACCCGCCCATGTGTTTTATTGTCGATTAAAATAATTATTTTTTTCGTTTAACTCGCTCTAACACAAAAATAGACAAATTGCGATGCGCAGTGAGTTTCACCGAGTACTAAGGATGCGCAGTGAGTTTCCTCGAGTACTATGGATGCGCAGTGGGTTTCCTCGAGTACTATTAATGCGCAGTGGATTTCCCCGAGCAAAATGGATGCACAGTGGGTTTCCTCGGGTACTATGGATGTGCAGTGGATTTCCTCGGGCACTGTGGATGCGCAGTGGGTTTTTTCGAGTACAATGGATGCACAGTGGGTTTCCTCTTGTGCAATGGATGGGAAGTGGGTTTCCTGAAATGCAATGGATGGGCAGTGGTTTCCTTGAATGCAATGGATGTGCAGTGGGTTAGTATCTCAATGTTCTTAATTCCACGTGGACAGTCGCGGGCATCAGCTAGTGTATATATAAAGAGTTAGACATGTTGAACAGCTCGAACAGGTGTAACAGGAGTAACAGCTCCGCGCACCTGTTACACTTGTTCGAGCTGTTCGAGCTGATCGTACATAATATACGTACATGTATATGTATATATAAGAGAAGAGCTAGACATCTTCAACAGACCGAACAGGTCTGCGGACCTGTTACACATATTACGGCTGTTCAAGATGTCTCATCTATCTCACTCATGAACATCATGTCAGGATAGGTATAGGAAATAAAAACACATTTTATAAATAATTTAATTTATTAAATGTAAAATATTTATATTACAATATTAGCTGATGCCTGCGACTTCGTCCGCGTGGAACTTCCTTCGCGTGGAACTTCGTCTGCGTGGAACTTCGTCTGCGTGGAATTAAGAACATTGAGATACTAACCCACTGCATATCAATTGCATTTAAGGAAACCCATTTCCCATTCATTGCACACGAGGAAACCCACTGCGCATCCATTGTACTCGAGGAAATCCACTGCGCATCCATAGTACTCAAGGAAACCCACTGCGCATTCATAGTGCTTGAGGAAATCTATGGCGCATCCATATTACTGGAGGAAACCCACTGCGCATCCATAGTACCCGAGGAAACCCACTGCGCATCCATGGTGCTCGAGGAAACCCACTGCGCATTCATAGTACTCGAAGGAACCCACTGCGCATCCTTAGTACTCGGAGAAACTCACTGCGCATCGCAATTTGCTGTGTTAGGGCGAGTTAAACGAAAAAAATAATTATTTTAATCGATAGAGCACATGGGCGGGTATGTGTCAAATTTCATGCTTAAAAACATTAGTTATGGCGCAACTTGGCACATCAGCTATTAAGCAATCATAAGTAACCACTGTGCAGAAAAGAAAAATAAAATAGAGACCTATCCCCTCGCCCCCTCTTTTTTTTGCGGTCCTATTTAACATAACTATAACTAAATTTTTCAGACGACAATTGATTATACTTTGTTATTCAATAGACAATCCTAATTTGGGAAATGTGAATGTAGGCTACATACACTTACCTTACTGTTAAAAAAAAAACAACCCACTAACCGATAGTCAACTACGCTATGTTGATAATATCAAACGTTCAGAGGTGCTACTTATTACGAGAATTTCGTACGCAAATAACGTGCAACTTACACTGCACCTTACACTCTGAATCTAATTACTAGCGACGCGTCGTGTATACAATAAACTTAGCTACCTCTAACGAGTAAGTTAAGACAAGTTTTGTTTTGTTTGGTGTCGATTGTTTTTTGCACTTTTGTCCGACGAGAAATGAATTCGGTCCCACTGTGGCGCCGTTTTCTTTAAAATTACGTAGCTCATTAACTGTTGTTCTGATTTTTATTCTATTTCCCTTTTTATGTGCTACAAAAAGTTCTACCGTACATTGAGTGGTGACTTCTGAAAAATAAAAAACTTATATTTAAACATTACGAAAATATAAAGTTTTGTAAATATTGGGGCGTTTGTATTGAAATTATCTGTAAAATAATTCAAATGAAAATTCTAGAGCATACAATTAAGTTTCGTTTGCTTCTTGACCGATATTACTAACTCAACTAACAACGGAATAATTAATAGTTGTCTATGTATATTAGTAAAGTCAAAATACATTTTAAATGGAATGGTTTGGCTGCAGCAATTTTGTTTTAATTTGCTTCATGTGTAATAACAAATGCTATGGGCAGTTTTGGATTAAATTGGTCCATTGCTTCTTGTAAAATTTTAACAATTCATTTTTCAACGCCGAAACTTTCTGCTATTTTCCTTATTATCTCCGGTTCTAGTAATCGTATCGCAAGAATAAAAATACCAAATTGTTCACAAAAACAATTCGAATAAGACTGGGCCTATGAAAAAACATTCTGATAGTTTGTTAATTTGTAAAAAAAAAACAGAAACCAATTATAGCAGGCCGATATTTAATTATGACATCACATACGTTCTGTTTTAGAGTGAAGCCATATCCGAGTCTTTATATGGAATGGAATGGTTTCATTTTAATTACCGCACAATAAGTATGATGCGAATTATGATGCTTCGTGCACAAAGGCCATTAGCACTTACCATTGGTCCTTTCGGAGACGTGTCTTTGGAAATGGCTTTAAAGGTATTTTGATAGTTTATTTACCTAATACTGATTTACAGCGTGCCAACTTTTTATAAGATGATGTTACATCCGAGTATTCTTATTTTCCTGTCACTATTGCCAGGAAGAATCTGGAATTAAACCAGTCGCCAAGTATTTTGCAGCAGAAATTATTCAAATAAAATATTTCTTCATGGTAAATTGGTTTATCTGGCTGTCCTTGAGAAGCTTTTAATTTACTTCACTGGAACGAGGCCCGGAACTCCCCTCCAGCGTCACGCAAAAATGATTTTTGGCGATTTCCTGATTTTTAATTGAATTTACGAAAAAAATAGTTATGTATAAAATTAAAGCTTATGAAATTCTTTACCAAACAAGCCGTGTTCAATTTTCTCGCCAGATGCATATTTCTACTATATAGCGTAAGCTAAGTTACGCGGCCTTCAAATTCTCTAAGTATTGACTATGTAATGGCCATTTTGCAGCAGGTAAATTGCGAATCTGTTGATTTCCGTTATAATATGAATATGTTGGTAGATATTCATATACTTGCTTGTGATAGTAATTGTAAAATCTGTCTTTAGAATAGCAGAAGGAGGAGTTCCAGTCAGTCTCTCATGGTAGATGCATTGCTTTGTGCAACCGCTTCAGTTTAATGTTGATCGCCCATATTCACTTAATACTTTCAAACAATCAACAATTGCTTCCCGCCTCAGCGTTTACACGATACGACCTCGGCCTTTTTTAAGAAAAGGGAAAAAAATTTATTGAAGTGCTTGAAAAAAAATGTGACAATCAAAAAACTGTTAAAATTTTTAAGAATCCAAACGCTTCCCCAGCCTTAATCTCCGGAATATCTTTCGTGGAAGCTGTGTATAGAGTGACACCTGATAACATAGGCACACAAAATAAAAAAAGTCGAAACCCAAAGGATAGAACCACATACCTCCCATGTATTTTGGGAGTTGAAACCGAATATTACAATAAAAAAAGGTTTTAATTGTTCAAAGTTCCCCTAGCATCCCCTTACGACCCTCCTAGGGTATTGAAATTCCACTTGTTCTAAACATTTGAAAAGTAGGTTTTTTGGTGCGCTGAAATCGAATATGACGATAAAAACTAATTTGAACCACCCAGTCGCCCCTTACAAGCCCCAGGAGGGATTGAAATTCTACTTATTCTAAAACCACTTATTCTAAACATTTAAAAAGTATATTTAATCTCAAGTTGTTTGGTGCGCTGAAACCGAATACGACGATAAAAAACTGATTTCAACTCCCCCAGTCACCCCCTAGCATCCCCTTACATTTTTCATCGTCATCTTCGGTTTCAGCGTTCCAAAATACATGGGGGTAGGGGGGCTCTACCCTCTGGGTTTCAGTTTTTTGTGTGCCTGTGTAATTCTTCACTTAATGATAGCAGGTCAGATTTTTCTTTTAAATCTTCGAATAGGAAACCTTGCGATCTCGCATCCATGCCGCCAACTTAAGCAGTAACATTGCTTGCAAATCTATCACCAGGTTCAAGAATGGTGGAGTTAGTAACTTCAAGGATCCATTGGAATGGGGTTGAAAAACCAGTCTTCACGGTTTGACACCACTAAGAACATGAAATGAGCTTTTACTCCAAATTTCCTGCAAATGCATAAAAGGTTTTCAAGAAGCTTGCAGTTGTTGGAAAGCTAGACTTTACTGCTCAATAATCTGAGAAAGTTGTCGAGAATCATGTACTAATATTAATGTTGAAGAGGAAGTCTCGCTTGATTACGATGAACCAGTTCAAATTGAAACGGAACGTTTTAATAACGATGATGATGCTGAAAAGGCAATGATGATAATAGTAATGGAACTCTAAATAGTGAGGAACCAGAAGTTTAAGATAACACAGGAAATATGCGTATAACTGACAGCTTCAAATGAATCAAGTACAGAACATCTTATAACTCGGAAAAGACTACAACCTGATTAAATAAATCATAATGATAAATATAATCTAGTCTACTTATTAAAAAAATCAACGCTGGTATTTTTAAATAAACATTAATTTTTATTTTTATAATTTATACTTAATTTCAAGGACGAAACTTTTAAGGCCGCGAAACTCAAATTTGGATGCTAATTACTTGTAGAAACATGCATCTGGCTATAAAATTAAATGCAACCTGTTTTCTAGAGAATTTTATAAGCTTTAATTTTGTATATAACCATATTTGTCGTAATTCAATTAGTCCAGTCAACGGAGCCCTAAAATGACCAAAATCTTTAATTTGAGTGCTAATGAATGGATTTTGATGAAACCTTGTGCAATGTGTTTGTAATGACGTGAATAAAAAAGTTAAAAAAAAGGTTAGAGTAGGAAATGGGAAGGGGTAGAAAACACCCCATTTATTACGGATTCCATAACTTGTAGAATTAGGTCAAAAATAAAACAAAAAAAACAATATATTTACCTTTTTTGATCCCAAATGAGATGTTTTTACTCTTGTGAATTTTTCTGAAAAATGCATATTTATCGAGATATGGCCACTCGAAAATTCCTAAAAGTGGGGGAGGGGAAATGTGAAATGTAAAAGTTGAAAAAAAAAATCTGAAAAAATTCAGGTGAATATATTATCGAAATACAAGACTTTTCTTTATTTGCAACTTTTCTGTAAAGTGCGTTTTCACCGAGTTTTTCCGGAAAAACCTGAAAAACTACCCCTTAAAACTGTATCGCTTTAAAAACATGTAATTTAAAAATTTGAAAAATCCAGACGTATGCGTTGAGACCTTCTAAACATTTTTTGTTTCTTGCAATTTTTTTGTAACTTGCGAGTTACAGGCAGTTTTTCACGATAAATAATGTACTACATTTTTTGCACATTAAAAAATACATGAAAATTCGAATGAGCGTGATTTATATACATTATTATAAGAAATATGAAACCTATATATCATTTTTAATTTGAAAATGTGCAAAAAATATAGTACATTATTTATCGTGAAAAACTGCCTGCAACTTGGAAAATTGGCAAGAAATTTTTCAAATTTTTAAATTACATGTTTTTAAAGCGCTACAGTTTTAAATACATATTTTTCCGGAAAAACTCGGTGAAAACGCACTTTACAGAAAAGTTGCAAATAAAAAAGTCTTGTATATCGATAATATTTATTTTATCTATCGTATTTATTATTGTGTTTTATTTTATAAATGTATACTTCCGTCTAATTTATAAGCAATTATTATTTACATGTACTATTTTGACTTGTCCTATCCATTTGTTGGCAAACTGGAATCAATAAATATATTATTATTATTATTATTATATCCACCTGACTTTTTCAGATTTTTTTTCAACTTTTACATTTCCTCTCCCCCACTTTTACAAATTTTAAAGTGGTCATATCTCGAAAAATATGCATTTTTAGAAAAAATTCACAAGAGTAAAAACAATCTTATTTTGGGCCAAAAAAGGTAAATATATTGTTTTTATTTTCATTTTTGACCCAATTCTACAAGTTACGGAACCCGTAATAAAAGGGGTGTTTTCTACCCCTTCCCATCGTTTTCTGCTTTAATTTTTTTTTCAACTTTTTTCACTAACGTCATTAGAAACACATTGCACAAGGTTTCATCAAAATCCATTCATTAGCACTCAAATTAGAGGTGAAACCTCCCGTTGACTGGACTAAATGTCCACCTGTAGGAAAGATTCAGGGCATCGTTCGAGAGGGACAAATTAATAATTTCACAATGACAACCCAATTTAAGGCATGAATCTTTTGTCTGAATTATTTCTGAATTCTGAATTTCTGAAATTTTTGTGACTATACCATTAGTAAAAAATATATACATCTATCATCTATCAAAAATAAAACCATATCAAATAGAGAGATGTTTTGTGTAAATATTTTTACATGATTCTACTTTTTATAGCGTTGCCATTAAATAGCTTTTTTGTTGCGTTTAATTTTAATTCAGCTTTGTCTTAATTTAATTATTAAATTTTATAACGTGGTTAAATCGAATTTAATTTATTATTGTGTGTGATTGAAATAATTTTCCTATTATCTTCACTCCCGCGCTATTTTGCCAACAATGTTACACTCCGATTGAGGCTATTATGTTATAACATAAAGTGGCCGATATAATAATGCAATGTGTAATAATTTTGTTGTCTGTCAATAGTTATAAATATTTAATATTCTAAAATCATAAATTATTTGAAGAAATACGAAAATATTAGTATAATTATATTGAAATGTATTATCTATTTCACTGATACCCCTCTTGTCTCTTCTCTTGGGAGGTGCTACATTTATCACCAATTTTTCGATTAGCGTATTAGGTTATCATTGAACAACATGAACATTGTGCTACATATTGGAATACATAAGCCTCCACTACTATTATTTAGAGTAATATTTGAATGAAAGTTAGAAATAAAAGTTTGCATTTTGAGTTTTAACTATGCTCCAGTCAGTATGTCCGAGGAGGTCGATAGTCACCCGACGGCACGGCGTCGCTTTTATTGAAAACAGGCGTCAAAAATCGGTAACCTCGCTAATTTTCTATAAAAATTTACGAAACTTGGTAGAGTTAAGTATATGAGTTGGATATGCGGCTTCAGAATTTGGGTCAGAGGAAGCAAAAAAGATAAAAAATTCAATAAAAGAACATAGCCACAAATAAAAGTCCTGATTCTGGAACTTGACCCGAGTAGTCAAATATATTTATCGACGTAAAACAGAGGTTGAAAGGGGTGAAAAATAAAAATTTGACAAAATACGTAATTTTAATTCCAAAAGTATATTTCAAGGGGTTTTTGAGGTTGCTGATTTCAAATTTCAGCATGCCAAAAGCCTAGAATTTATTCTTGAGTTGAAAATAGAGTAAATTAGTTGTTGAAATAAAAAGTTGAAAAAATACGTAATTTAGATCCTGAAATTATATTTTTAGGGGTTTTGAACTTGTTGAGTTCAAGTTCGAATCCGATCTCAGAAAAGCCAATATACCCTCAAAATTTTGAGCCTTTAGCAAATAAAATAGGATAAATGATCCCTAATTTGTGGTAATAATAAATACATGCAAAAAGTAGTTAACAAGCGCAAACGTATTGTATTTAAATATAGATTTTTGGTATATTATGGTAAAGAATTTTCTACTCTGAGGTGGTTAAGCAACCCTTATATAGAGGAAAACCACCCTAATATAAAAATAAAGTTCATGAAAGGAGTTAAAGTCACTTTAGTTTCTATTCAAAAATTAAAAAAATCAAAAACTTCCACATTTTCCATATGTTAATGGTAATCATGTATTTTATTTTTACATAAGGGTAGTTTTTACACTTATATGAACTTTGATAAAAGGGGTGAACTTTAAGTCACTCAAGTACTACATAATTCCAAATCTTCATTTTTTAGCATTTATATAGTCTATGATGGTATGATGGTGTATATTCTTTGCAAGAACAGGGGTATTTTTTAGCCTAATCTAAGAGTAGTTGTTCCGCCATTATTTAGGGAGATGACTGCTAAACATAAAACATAACCGTCTCCCTTGTTTTGAGATTCTTTATTATTCATTCACATCAATCAATAAATCCTAAGATGTGGGTTAGTTTTGCCTCGTTTTAGCGTGACTTTCTTGCTTAACCACCTCAGAATGGAAAATCGTTTGCGATATACCAAAAATCTATATTTAAATACAATATGTTTGCGCTTGTTAACTACTTTTTTTGTTACTTACTTTGTTATTCATTGTTATCACAAATCACTGTAGAATATTAATCTTTCAAGGAACAGTTGTAGAGGGAGGCGGGGGTAAAATTGACCCACTGCAAGTCCTACAATCAGTTCAAAACCTAGCTATGACATAAATCAGATTGAAATAATCGATCCGTTACATTAATAAACTGCAATAAAATTAAAAAAAACAAACAAAAAAAAAACAAAAAAAACACAAAAAAGGAGTCAAATACCCGTCAAGTCCACGCCGTTGACTCTGGGTAATGGGTTATACTTAAAAAATAAAATAATTCCTGCTACAATAAACAATCTTAAAACTATACGTCAAGGCAAAAGTCATGGTCACCACAAGTTAGTTTATTTGACTTCCTACAACTTTTATCTGGATAAGTTTCCACCAAATCTTGGTTTCCAAGCTAACAGTGACTTTTTAACAATGACTTATTTGACTTTCATGGGTAAATTTTACCCCCCGCTCTACAACTTTTCCTTGAAAGATTAATATTCTACAGTGAGATCAAGCGTTTCTTCATAATCCAAGGTGAAAAATATGGGTTTTATTGGATCAAAACGATTTTACCTTCAAATGACCTTGGCAATGTAGCTAGAGGTCAAAATCAAGGTCATCACAAGATAGCTTACTCATATTCCTACAACTTTTGTTTTGGTCAATTCCTTCGAAATCTCAACACTGAGTTAGTATAGCATTCGGAAAACTGAAAACGTTCATCGTTATTTGAACTTCAAGCGTCCGTAACTTGAAATCTATGGATTTTTGGACCTGAGGTACATAAGAACTTTTATTCGGAATGGTCCAACGAATACATTTCAGCTGGTTTTAGCTCAAACGGCTGTCTTTTTTTCTGTGTATTTTGATTATTATTTGACCTTCAAGCGTCAGTAACTTGAAATTATGGATTTTTTGGACCTGGTGTACATAAGAGCTTTTATTCTGAATTGTCCAACGGATACATTTCAGCTGGTTTTAGCTCAAATGACTGTGTAATTTTTTTTTGTATTTTGTGCTGGGTCCTTTTAATTTTTACAGGATCGTACATTAGGAGTACTTTTTGTATGTACTTATTGCCACCATATATGAGGGGAGATTTTACCCATTATAAAGGTGTTTTTTCGCTATAGCTCAAATTTTTGAGGGTGTTTGAGCTTTTCTGAAGTCAGATTCGAATTCATCGTCGAAAAATACATTGGACTACTCGGTTCCAGGATCAAAACTTTATTTGTGGCTGGGTTATTTTATTGAATTTTTAGTCTTTTTTGTTCCTTCTGATCCAAATTCTGAAGCCGCCATATTGAAAAAAAATGTTCTGCAGCAAAACTGAATTTAGCATATAAAAATACTTAACTCTAGTAGGTTTCGTTAATTTTTATCGAAAATTGACTAAGTCACCGATTTTTGACGTCCGTTTTCATTAAAAACACCTCTGTGCGTCGATGAGCTTTTGGGGCTTGGTAAGGCATTATTGGTGAGTTACGTTGCGCAACCTGGGTTTGCCGCCATCTTAAAAAATAAATTAATAACCGTTTTTACAAATATCTCGTCTTCTGTTGAGGCTATATAACGCTCCTAAAGGGCGTAAAATTTTCTAAGCTTTGTGTACTATTCATTTTTTTATGGGACGGATAGTTCTTTGTTTATTGCAAGAGAAAGTTTGAAATGAACGCGCGTTACGTGGTTCTTTCCATTTTTCTCGATATGGGTAATTTCTACGAAAGAATTATTTCATGAAAATGAAAAAATGAAAATTGTAGAGCAGGAGTTTTTATTTTCTAGTAATAATTTGCACTAATGCGCACCGTAAAGTGTGCATGTCAGCATGAGAATCAACGCTTCAAACATTCCAATAAATCGATTGCTGCTGTTTCAAAGAATGTGCCTAACAAAACAATACAACGAGGAGTTGAAAAAGTAACTGACATGCGAACTCGCTCCTTATCCACGGAAGAAGCATTACGAAAGGGTACGACTCAACATTGTACAAATAATTTGAAGAATTACCGGAGAAAACTGAGCTGGGACAGAACTTTCAGAACTCTGGTTGTTTTTGTTGATGGAGGATACCTTCTGAACACCACTCTTTGTGAAGAGGTGAAAATTTCGATTCCATCTGTAAAAAATACTTTTCTTACGTACATCGAAAGTACGGATAAACTGTGGAAATTGTTTTTGATGACCCGAGCATTCTTAAAATAAAATATTCCCAACGACTTCGAAGGACGGGGAAACAACGTTGTTAACGAGATTATCCATTCAATGAAGTCATGGTGGTATCGATGACTAAAGAAAAATCAACCAAAGAAAATGAGTATGAATTTATAAAAATGCTCCTGAAGTACTTAAACCAAAACAACATAATAGCCACACAGATTCAAGAAGACGCCGATGATTCCGTAGTAATTGTAGGTGAGGACATCGATCTTCTTGTGTAACTAACACGGCCCGTAATAAATCGAACGTGTTTTTCAAAAAACCTGCAAAAGGGACAAAATTGCCAAGAACGTTTACTCAACAGCCAGCCTTCGATACGACAATGTCACCGACGATCGTGTTCCTGCATGGCTTCAGCGGATGTGACACACACGTCTTCCCCTGTTCTTAGGTTTGGCAAACCGAAATTCATCACCACTTTGAAGTACAACGATCACTTGGAAGCATCTCTGAAAATATTTAAAGAAAATAAAATTTTCTTCGTTCTCGCTACCGCAGGAGAAACATTCTTTCTTGCTTTGTACAAAAAAAAAACGAAGCACAAAAGATAAATTCGCTAGTTACAAACGGTTTGTAAAAGCAACAAAAATCAAAAACGAACCTTACATCACTTTCACCGACATCGGATGCAGCCCGGCAACTCACTTTCAAGACGTATCTTCAAGTGCAAACGTGACTTGGAAACTTTCACGATCCTAAGAAATGGGGATGGACCAGAAAAATTGTTAGTTAGAAGCGAAAACCATCACAGGAAAAACTGCACCCGACAAACTTCTAAAATTAATAGCATGTAGATGCAAAAAAACTACGGAACATTTTGGTTGACCCAAAGCTGAAATAAAATGCTCCGAACTGAGGCGGTAAAACTTGCGACAACATTACAGAATTCCGAAAATCTGTGTACAGGACGGCATCGCCAACGAATACGACGAAGAGAGCCAATAAATATCTATCTATCGACAATGACAGTGGATTAGGCGTAACGGGGAAACCACGTTAAAAGAAATCGCTCCTAGATCTCAACCTCCAGAGTGGTGTGGAGAAGAGTTCCGCAGCCACGCGCTGACATACCGACTATGTAGCTCACTGTAGTGCAAAATTGCAGAGGCAATATCGTCGGTTTTCTTCTGCACCACAATTTTTATGTGGAACAATGTTCCCGTATTAATTGCCCATACCGAAAAAATGCAAAAAACCACATGCCTCGTGTTCATTTCAAAC
Source organism: Rutpela maculata (assembly GCA_936432065.2). Classification (NCBI taxonomy): domain Eukaryota; kingdom Metazoa; phylum Arthropoda; class Insecta; order Coleoptera; family Cerambycidae; genus Rutpela; species Rutpela maculata. Next base: position 75,774,148 of record OW386286.2, on the reverse strand, counting down.
TTTCCCGCCTATAAACAAAAACCGCTGCCCATAAAACAATATCCCGCACGGTAGTGGGGTGGGGGTGGATTACATAAAAAAATATGTTCAGGCTTTTGGTTCCTGTGCACACACTAAATCACATTTTTTTTTCATCCAATTTAATAATGGGGTAGGGATGGTAATGGAGATTGCTAATGCCAAACATTTTTTTGAGACCTTAGCTTCTCTTGTATACACTAAATACCAATTTTATGGACACTTACCTGCTTGATTTACCTATTTACCCATTATTTACCCCATTTTACCCCCCAACCCTTCGACGAAATAAGATGAAAATAATCTAGTTCCAGATCCAGTTAAAGTACATATGCATACCAAGTTTCAAGTCAATATCTCAAACGGTTCCAGAGTAATCGTGCGCACAAAGAAAGTTACAGACCGACAAACAGACAGAAATTTTTTTTTCGCTCAAACTTAAAGTTTCGACGTTTCATTCTAAGACTATTTGAACAATAAAAATTTTCAAAAATGTTTTTGGCGTTACTATACTTCCACTGGATATGGAAGTAAAAACCGCTGCCCAAGGAATCACTACTTCCACATCCAGATTTTCTATCCAAATCACTCAGAACGAAAACATTTTGTATGTGGAAATAATTATTTATGAAACTTTAATAATATAATATTTGAAATCCTCTACCCCAAAAACCCATAAAACAATACCCCACATAGGTAGTGTCTAAATACACTAAATACCAATTTTATGGACTCTTACCTGGTTGATTTACCTCAAATTCACCCCAATTTACCTTCAAACATTCCAATAAATCGATTGCTGCTTTTTCAAAGAATGTGCCTAACAAAACAATACAACGAAGAGTTGAAAAAGTAACTGACATGCGAACTCGCTCCTTATCCACGGAAGAAGCATTACGAAAGGGTACGACTCAACATTGTACAAATAATTTGAAGAATTACCGGAGAAAACTGAGCTGGGACAGAACTTTCAGAACTCTGGTTGTTTTTGTTGATGGAGGATACCTTCTGAACACCACTCTTTGTGAAGAGGTGAAAATTTCGATTCCATCTGTAAAAAATACTTTTCTTACGTACATCGAAAGTACGGATAAACTGTGGAAATTGTTTTTGATGACCCGAGCATTCTTAAAATAAAATATTCCCAACGACTTCGAAGGACGGGGAAACAACGTTGTGGAGATTATCCATTCAATGAAGTCATGGTGGTATCGATGACTAAAGAAAAGTCAACCAAAGAAAATGAGTATGAATTTATAAAAATGCTCCTGAAGTACTTAAACCAAAACAACATAATAGCCACACAGATTCAAGAAGACGCCGATGATTCCGTAGTAATTGTAGGTGAGGACATCGATCTTCTTGTGTAACTAACACGGCCCGTAATAAATCGAACGTGTTTTTCAAAAAACCTGCAAAAGGGACAAAATTGCCAAGAACGTTTACTCAACAGCCAGCCTTCGATACGACGATGTCACCGACGATCGTGTTCCTGCATGGCTTCAGCGGATGTGACACACACGTCTTCCCCTGTTCTTAGGTTTGGCAAATCGAAATTCATCACCACTTTGAAGTACAACGATCACTTGGAAGCATCTCTGAAAATATTTAAAGAAAATAAAATTTTCTTCGTTCTCGCTACCGCAGGAGAAACATTCTTTCTTGCTTTGTACAAAAAAAAAACGAAGCACAAAAGATAAATTCGCTAGTTACAAACGGTTTGTAAAAGCAACAAAAATCAAAAACGAACCTTACATCACTTTCACCGACATCGGATGCAGCCCGGCAACTCACTTTCAAGACGTATCTTCAAGTGCAAACGTGACTTGGAAACTTTCACGATCCTAAGAAATGGGGATGGACCAGAAAAATTGTTAGTTAGAAGCGAAAACCATCACAGGAAAAACTGCACCCGACAAACTTCTAAAATTAATAGCATGTAGATGCAAAAAAACTACGGAACATTTTGGTTGACCCAAAGCTGAAATAAAATGCTCCGAACTGAGGCGGTAAAACTTGCGACAACATTACAGAATTCCGAAAATCTGTGTACAGGACGGCATCGCCAACGAATACGACGAAGAGAGCCAATAAATATCTATCTATCGACAATGACAGTGGATTAGGCGTAACGGGGAAACCACGTTAAAAGAAATCGCTCCTAGATCTCAACCTCCAGAGTGGTGTGGAGAAGAGTTCCGCAGCCACGCGCTGACATACCGACTATGTAGCTCACTGTAGTGCAAAATTGCAGAGGCAATATCGTCGGTTTTCTTCTGCACCACAATTTTTATGTGGAACAATGTTCCCGTATTAATTGCCCATACCGAAAAAATGCAAAAAACCACATGCCTCGTGTTCATTTCAAACTTTCCCGCCTATAAACAAAAACCGCTGCCCATAAAACAATATCCCGCACGGTAGTGGGGTGGGGGTGGATTACATAAAAAAATATGTTCAGGCTTTTGGTTCCTGTGCACACACTAAATCACATTTTTTTTTCATCCAATTTAATAATGGGGTAGGGATGGTAATGGAGATTGCTAATGCCAAACATTTTTTTGAGACCTTAGCTTCTCTTGTATACACTAAATACCAATTTTATGGACACTTACCTGCTTGATTTACCTATTTACCCATTATTTACCCCATTTTACCCCCCAACCCTTCGACGAAATAAGATGAAAATAATCTAGTTCCAGATCCAGTTAAAGTACATATGCATACCAAGTTTCAAGTCAATATCTCAAACGGTTCCAGAGTAATCGTGCGCACAAAGAAAGTTACAGACCGACAAACAGACAGAAATTTTTTTTTCGCTCAAACTTAAAGTTTCGACGTTTCATTCTAAGACTATTTGAACAATAAAAATTTTCAAAAATGTTTTTGGCGTTACTATACTTCCACTGGATATGGAAGTAAAAACCGCTGCCCAAGGAATCACTACTTCCACATCCAGATTTTCTATCCAAATCACTCAGAACGAAAACATTTTGTATGTGGAAATAATTATTTATGAAACTTTAATAATATAATATTTGAAATCCTCTACCCCAAAAACCCATAAAACAATACCCCACATAGGTAGTGTCTAAATACACTAAATAACAATTTTATGGACTCTTACCTAGTTGATTTACCTCAAATTTACCCCAATTTACCCCCCAACCCTTCGACGGAGAAAGAGATCTAGTTCTAGATCTCATTAAAGTACATATGTGCACCAAATTTCAAGTCAATATCTCAAACGGTTCCAGAGTAAACGTGCGCACAAAGAGAAAGTTACAGAACGACAGACAGACAGATCGACAGACAGACTGACAGACAGACAGAATTTTTTTTTCGCTCAAACTTAAAATCTCGACGTTTCGTGCCATTCTAAGCCTATTTGAACAATAAAAATTTTTTAGAAATTTTTTGTCGTTACTATACTTCCACTGGACGTGGAAGTAAAAAATACGAACAAAATTAATGGTACATAAAACGTAGGAAATTTTGCATTCTTTAAATCACCGTATTTTTTTATGTAGTGTTAACAGAACCCGAGTTATTTGAGAAAAACTTATCCCCGTGTTTAATATGGCGGAAAGCTCTGGTTGCACAACGCGCCGACAACTCACCAATACACTTAAGAAAGACCCACCTTCCACCAAGACCCAAAAGCTGGCTGACCTCGGGTCACTGTCAACATCTACATAGGGATTTCGTAGTTTCTGTCTGGACTACTATATTAACACGTTAGCTGCGATACGTATTGAATTATTTTGATATGCGCGCCACAAATCTGACATAACCTTCCAACATGCGAAACCAGATTTAACTACTTATACTTAGAATTTTACCCCTTCAAATATAGCTTTAGAATCGTCGAAAGTTACTGAATTCATATCTGAAACAATACAATACATATCGCGAGGGTTACGTAATGCATATGAATAGAAGGAGAGGATATGTACAGGTTTTAGTAGGTCGGTATGTGAGTCTGCGTTTATGTACCTATCAGCTACCGGAAAAACAGACAATCAGTACAGCGTTGTCAGTGTTAGTACGTCAGTGCTACTTTCATTGTGTCAGTACATTTTTTTGTATGAAGTTTTACTGGCTTACTTTGTAACTTTAGACTCCCAATTTAAAGAATTTATTCGGGAAACGAATTAATTTTTTTTTTCGGATTTGTCCCCCCGCTCATTAAAATTTTTTTTTGGGATTTCAAATAAGTCCAGGATTAAGTTATGGACTGACACCAATAAACTTGAAATCAGCAAATTTTTAGGAATTACACTGGCAATGGGCTTGACAACAGTTCCTACCATAAATCTTTATTGGTCGAAAGATCCCTTATAAATTTGGTATCTGATACAAAATTAATATTATTAATAATTGAATTTCTGAAGCAATTATCAAATGATTTGGTGCAACGTGCAACTTACTGAGAATATAGAAAATATTCTACCTAATCCACGAAAAAGAACACATACTTTTATCAAACCAGAGGGACCTGGTGGAAAAAAAGGGAACCCTGCAGAGGGTGCTATAATAAGCTGAGGGCAACGTTATCCAGTCGTGAAGCGGACATGAAAGTTCGGCGTGTAATCAGCTTTTGTGACGATTGTCCGAAGAAACTGGGCTGTTATGCTTTAATACACACCATATTTGAAATACCATATTATAACATATATGTCACACATTGGTTGAAAGTATTTGTTTTGTTACGAATTTTTCCTCACAAATAAACCTTAAAACTGTAGTTGTTCATTCCCTCATTCACATGCGGTTCTAGTCCTCAGAGATATGTACGTCCGCAGTACCATATTAATTGACTATCGAACTAACAGATTTCAGCGTTAAAAGTTTTTATAATTCAGCCTACTCTAGTTTAGAGGGCAGTAATCTCGAAATAGTTTACATATCCTCGGAGATATGTATCGCATATTAGTACAATTTTCTTACATATCTTTGAGGACATGTATCGCAATATTGGAGAGGCAACAAATTTCTATGTCGCAGTTAACGTGCTAAATAATACTTATTAGTTCACGTGGCCTGTGGAACAGGGTTATTTTATTTCACATACCGGGTGGCTCGGCTGATTTTTTTCAAACTTAGTGTAGTGATATGGAATGAAATTTCCAATTATATGATGTAAAGAAGCAAAATGGCCCACTTCCGGTTTCGATGCAATTGACATGAGAATCAAATATTTAAATGGAACAACTTGAATATTTTTGCATATTTGCATCCTGCTGGCCAAAATACATATTATTTTGATTTTCAAAAAATATTTAAAAAAATATTATTATTTATTTAATTATAAATTTAGTACAAAAAGAAGGAAGACATTATGCATACCATCTTCTTCGTAATTTAAATATCTAATTAAATAACAGGTTGTCCCATAGGAGTTCCATTTAAAAAAAAATAATTTTCGTTGAAAAACCAATATCGTTGAACTTAATGAAGAATAAATCGTGTTTAATATTAATATCCGAAGAGATAATATTTTAAAAGTACTGTCAGTCTGATTTTTAATATTCTTGCAAAATCGCGACCTATGAACTAAAAATAAAAAAAATTTATATTTTTTGGAAATAAAAATAATATTTGAGGATCAGATCATATGTATTTTGGCCAGGAGCGTCTAAATATGCAAAAATATATAGGTTGTCCCATTTAAAAATTTGATTTGGATGTCAATTGCATCGAAACCGGAAGTCAGTCATTTTGGTTCTTTACATTATATAATTTGAAATTTCATCTCATATCACTACACCTAATTTGAAAAAGATCCATTCGCCCGTTTAAGAGTTATAAGAGTGTCCCTATCGGCTGAGCCACCCGGTACACCTACTGCGACATGTCTTTTGAGACGTATATGAGTCTATGGCCTTCATGTTTCTCATGAGATGAACGAAGAATTTCAATGCTCCACGAAAATAGTTTAATAAACATTTAATTACGAACATTCTTTTCAGATAATGAAAGGCATCTATACATACATCATGTTTTTTCGAAATACATATGGTAGTCCGTAGTGAAGATGAAATTCTGATTATTGGCATATGAAAACAAAATGGACGTCGACTTAAAATATCATACAAATCACCCTGTAGTGTAGTAATGTAGTTCATAATTATTATTACTATGTGTTATATTAAATGCTTGGGTTATTTTAAACAGCTAATTTGTACATCTATGTAAATGAAAAATCTAGAAATAAATATTTTCTTTATAGTGGAGTCAAATTAGAACTAAAAAATTCGCAATGTGAATTGTCTGGTTAGGGCATTTTTTTGTTTTAACGTGTTTAGGAGATCAACTTAAGTTCACAGTTCAGTTTTGCAGTTTCTGCGAGGTCGGCGTATTGTTTATTTAAACAATTTAATTTTTTAGACCGTATTTTCCATCGGTTTTCTCTGAATATCTCGAAATCTATAAGTCCTATGGAAAACAACAAAAAGAAGGAAAGTGTTCGTTGTGAGCTATACAAAAAAGCACATAAACTATAATTCCTTAAAATTGTTAATATTATTTAACAAAAATTGAATATTGCAAAATTATGCGTTTCTAAACAAATCACTGTTCTTTCAAAAATTATGGATAATATTCAATGAAACTATAAAGTACAATCAGCACTTAAAATTTCAAATCAATATGGTTATTAAAACATCTCGAATATACAAATTGTTGCTAAAACTTTGCACCCTTGCGAAATCTTGCCATCAAAACAAAAAAATGTGTACGATGGCAAAAATTGTAGATTTTTATAAGTATTTTAAGATCACGGTGAGGGATTTTTTTTTTAATTTAAACCCTTTTTATTTCAGTTTTTTATAATTTTCTAGATTATAGTTATGATCAAATTCAAATAACTTTCCGGCTTTTTAATTAATTAATAAACGGTAAAGGAGTAATGAAATGTAGATTAAAAAAGCCAACTTTTAAAAAAAATTAATGCTCTATTTGCATTTGGAGCTGAGATACGTTAGTTTTTACGTTTAGGTCACTTATGAATAAACAAATCGGTATTGCTTATTAAAATTTGGACTGGTAATTTTCCAATTCTCCTATTCTTTTGTCTCTGCTACTTAAAAATAATCCACAGCTACAATTGTTAAAAGGTACTGCATAGAGACCTTTAGTGATTTTGTTAGAGGTTCGAATATCACCAAATATGTCTACAAGTTATATTATGTTCTTACAAATCGAACTCAAGTCGCTAGATAGCCGAGTGGGTAAGGCCATCTCCAAGTTGGTGGACAAGGTCATCCTGATCAGATTAGACGCTGCTCAGGATGAACTTCACATAGACGACGAGTGCCAGTTCGGCTTCAGGTGGAGCAGGGGCACTGTACAGCAGGTCGTCAGGATCGTGAATGACGTCAAGGTGCAATGCAACCTCGGGAAGAGTACTGTCATGGTGTTCCTCGGTACTGAGAAAGCCTTCGTCATCGTATGGATCCCGGGATTACTCTACAAACTAAATTTGCTGGACTTTCCGAGGCACATTACCAAACTTATTCACTCTTTCCTGTCAGATAGATCGCTGCTGGTCAGAGAGAATAATAAACTATCGACTCGGCGGGACATTTGCGTGGGAGTCCCTCACGGGTCGTGTCTGTCTACAAAGCTGTACAACTTATACACCAACTTCCCGGAGTTCCCGAATTCGAACCTTGCCAAGTACGCCGACGACGCGGCTATGTACGTGCACTCACACAACGCGCAAGTAGCTAATATGCTGCTGAAGGCACATATGGCCCGTGCCACGGCTTATTACGACAAGTGGAAGATTCTGATCAACACCGAGAAGTCGGAATTAATTCTATTCACGCACCGTTTCACCGAATACACACGTTAACGAGTACGCAAGGTCTATCCATGTCCAGGAGTCTGTATCCGCTCCTGGCAAGGAGTAGTGGACTCAACAGGACTAATAAAAAGTAGTTTTACACAATGGTAATCGGGCCGGCCATCACATACGCGGCGCCGGACTGGTGCAGCATCCCGGCGTCAACAATGCGGAAACTAAAAGTTTTAGAACACAAATTTATGCGCCTCATTTCAGACTCCGGTAGGTACACCTTCCTCAGAGATCTCTATGCACATTGCCACGACATAACCCCACACAAATTTTACCAGTTTAAGCTAGACGGTAGTCCATTTACCTGCAATATTACTAGAATCAGGCAGCATAATGCCATACTTTTTGATATAAGACACCCTCTATCATACCAGGCGTTGCCTATTTTCCGGAAATTCCCTTAGCCACACTCCCTCCTACGACAAATTACCTCTACCCTTACTTTATCTTTATTCAACTTTACATCTTTCCAACCTGTCCCCCCCCCCCCCCCCTCCTTTTTATGTTTGTATAATTTTGTTATTTTACCCTTTTTGTCTCTTAAAATCCCCTCTAATCCGAAAAACCCATCTAAATCTTAATTTTTTAAATCGTTCTTTATCCTTACCCCACCTTCCTTGTCGGCGATCAGAAGACAAGGCCGTCATTTGCGCGAACGGGTCCTCTCGCTCAGTTGTGTTTCCCGTATCGACAGCCAAAACTATTATGTGCGCTCGCCTACGAGTTTTTAGTTTTTACAGTATTGTGTTTATTTTTTAACTAGCTTTAGGTCCATGTGGACACGTTAAAATTTCAAATCCAGTTTTTAAGTCTACCTACAGTAGACAGGAGCTACTGGCCCTCTTACCCATCCCTTTCTAAGCCGAATCGAACCCACTCCGCCCAGTCCAACACCCACCTCGGTGATGTTCGCCGTGGTTGTCTGGCTGGCTCCAAGTTGGGATTCAAAGAGGCATACAACTGTACCTTAAAAATAATAAAGTATTGTTGATTGATTGATTGGCACTTTCTATTCAGGGTCAGGACGTCTCGGGTTCAAATCCTGCTCGCGAAATATTTGTTTTTAGTTGTATCAGTAATATTAAGTTTTACAAAGCTGTATACATGAACATAAGGGTAGTTGTTTACCATTTTCGTGACAAAAATTAAAAGTTATAAAAAAAATGAAAATGTGCGTTATGTTCTCAAAGCCGCTTTATTCGATGTTATTCTAACAATTGTAGCTTTGGATTATCTTCAAATAGCAGAAACAAAATAATAAGAATTGGAGAATAACCAGCCCAAACTTCAAGAAGAAATATCGATTTGTTTATTTATAAGTAACCTTAACGTAAAAACTAACGTATCTCATCTCCAAATCCAAGCAGAGCATTAATTTTCTTTTCAAAAGTTGTGTTTTTTAATCTACTTTCATTACTTGTTTACTGTTTTTGATTTCATAAAAAAACAGAGAGTTACTTGAATTTGTTTATAACTAGAATTTCGAAAACTATAAACAAATTCAATAAAACGGGTTTAAATTTAAAAAAAATAATAATGTTTTTCTCCATAATCTTAAAGTACTTATAGAATGCTACAATTTGAGTCATTGTACAGATTTCTTGGTCTTGATGGCAGGATTTGACAAGGGTGTAAAATTTTAGCAATAATTGTATATCTGAGCGTCTTAGTAATCACTTTGATTTGAAATTATAAGTGGTGACTGTACTTTAAAGAGCTATATTTTTCCAAAATTTCAGTGAACATTGTTCATTATTTTTGAAAGAACAGTGATTTGTTTAAACACACATAATATTGCAATGTTCAATTTTTTTTAAATAATAAAAACAATTGGAATGAATTATAGTTTATATACTTTGATTGTACAGCTCAAAACGAGTGTTTTCCTTCTTTTTATCGTTTTCCATATGAATTATAGATTTCGAGTTATTCAAAAAAACCGATGGAAAACACGGTCTAAATAATTAAATTGTTCAGATAACCAATACGCCGACCTCACAGAAACTGCAAAACTGAACTGTGAACTTATGTTAATCCATTGAATATGTTAAAGCAAAAAAACTGCCCTGATCAGACAATTTACATTAAAATCCTAATTTGACTACACTATTACCACAAACAATGCACATTAAATCAAGTTCTTTAACAGTTAATTTGTTTTCTTAATAGAATTTCCTGGGATGTTACGTTATTCTGCAATTCTCTAGGTGAGGCTACATGGTATATCTTTTCGTACCCCAATTCAACATAAATAAAAAACGCCTTGGTAAAAGCAAATGTTCACATCCCGCAGTTACTTCACTCAATAGGCAATGTATCTGATTTCCACAAAAAATTACTTCAATTTTAATTCGTTAATCGGTGAAAACAGACAAAAGGAATGAATGGATTTAAAAAATAAAATAAATTATTTTTGTTTCTTATTTTATATTTGATAAATATGAAAAAAAATGGTTAAAAAATTGTCTGTAACAATTAATAATTTCATTAGTATTAATGTGCGGCAACAATAGGCTTTACTTGTGATTTATGCTAATTCTAGTGTCATATTCACAGAAAAATTAATTTTACAGATTGACCAAAGCTGGTAGTGCGTTTACTGTGAGTTTTGTTAAATAGTTGCTTACAACAGGCTTATTGCAAATTACAATACAATAAATTGTTACAATTACAATTGATTTATTTTTACAATTAATTTTTTTTTTTAATTATTTGCTTTCATCATGACGAGAGAATATTTTTTAGGTATTAAGCAAATTACAACATACACACTTTTTATTTAATTTGAAATTACCTACTTATAATAAAGAAAAAATGTGTTACAAGCATGAGCGTTCACAAAATTATTATCAGAGGAAGCATAAAACTAAAGTGGAACATCTAAATAAAAATAAAATTAAAGTGAACAGACATCTCCCAAAATTCCTAGTTCATATAGGGTACCGCAGACGCAGGGCAGTGTGTTGGAGCCTCCTTTATTCATTATATGTGAATGAAATAAATCTTATTCTAAGAAATTCACATGTAAACCTTTTTGCGGATGACACATTAATATCTGCATCTGGAAAAAATTAAATTGAAATTACAGATATAATGAATAAATAGCTTTGGATGTTATATAGATGGTTATGTACAAATAAATTGAAATGTTATGGTTCTTGGAACTAAAGCTAATTGCCGAAAATATTTAAGTGATCAACTGTTTCTGTATTATTATAACACAAAAGTTAAATTTGTGAGTTGAAATTAACACGTGACGTTTTCAAAACATGTTGATATTAATGCAAGAAAATTGGCAAAAAGATCTCCTTTTTCCAAAGGATATCTGCAGATTTAACACAATGGTCAAAATTAATTATATTTAATTACAATACTATATAATTTACGCATATTTTAATTAAATTAATTTAATTAATTGTTCAAATTTTTCCGTGCTACGCTTGTGAGGGCTTGGCAGATCGGAGTTATTACAGGGAATATTGATAATCGAGTATCTTTTGATCAGGAGAAGCCAAAAGAACTCCTGGAGGTGGAGACTACCCCCCTCCCTGAATGACAAAACATTCCGAAAATACTGCGAAACGGCTGAAGAACGGGAAACCGTTCTTCAGTTTTCGAGGGGGAGTGGCACGAAAATTGCAATACTTTCCCCCACACTTTCTGGAACTACCCCTAAATCTGATTTTTCCGTACTACGTTTGTGATATCGGGGTTATACAGGGAATATTGATAAATCGAACATCTTTTAACCAGGAGACGCCAAAATAAACCCGGGTGTTGTAACCACTCACCCTCCCTGAATGACAAAACATTCGGAAAATACTGTGGAAAGGCTGAAGAACGGTTCCCCCCGTTATCGAGGCGAGGAACACAATGGTTTCAATGGTGTTTTTAAAGGCATTTACATCATGTTTTGGCAAAAAGTCCGCAATCTGGGATCCGCCATTTTGTAATTTGGGATTATTCATGTCAGATTTATAATGAGCGATCTTAAAAACCTCCGTAAATCCATTTTCAATGGGATTCAGTATTCCCAAAAGCAATTGATGGGAGTTTCAGCCATACGTCCGCCATCTTGGGTCCACCATTTTGTGATTTTGAATCTCACACCAGATTTGAGGTAAGTGACCTTAAAAGTTCCTGCCAATCCATTTTCAAACATATCTGATGTTTTTAAAGGGATTTACATATTTCGGTAAAAAGTTCGCAATCTTGGATCCACCATTTTGTGATTTCAAAGTTATTATACCAAATTTTTGATCATTAACTCCGATTACCACTTTTGAGTAGTTTCAAACAGGATAGTTCATTTTGACGACTCTAAAAATGAACTTTTTGGTCATGTATCATCAATTTTTGAGTTTATGGCCGCCATATTGATGCTGTCGTCTTGATTTTTGCAAAGGTGCATACGGCTTTTTGTAGTTCTGAGTTCAAGCTCCAAATTGAGCCCCCACTTATTTCCGTCGCTTCAAATTTTGACGGCAGCAGTAATCCGGTTGACGTGGAATGTCCCATCTCTATAATATATTTTTTTTGTTTATGCATTTTATTAATATATATTTCATAATCATATATCTAATGAGTTGAAATATGATTCTCGAAAGGTATATATTACAGACATTCAATTTTCGTAGTAATCTGTGATGGTCCAGTGGCTCAGGTTTTGCCACGCAATTCAAAGGTCTTGTGTTCGAATCCCTGACAGGTTAGTGTTTTTTTTTCATTTTTTTTTATATATATATTTTTTTTTGTTATCACAAAATTTAGAATATCCAGAAACTTATTTAGCAGAAAACTGTGAAGAGTATCCTATAGAATATGTAACAATTATACAAAAAGCTCAGTAAATTGGCGACGAGTACCTACGTTTTTAGCTTTTTGTTTTTCATTATTAATGTAGCATATCAGATATTAAGAGGTTACAAGTTTTACATAGTAAAGGAATGCGTGTAATATTAAATCGTGATAGATACACACCTAGGACATATATAATTTAGTACCAGTTGTGAACATTATATTGTCTGCCTATTTATTTAAATTTCTATATAATGGTTGAACATTTCATAGGATGCTTCTAGAAGTTTTCAAATTAGTTATAAATTTTTAATTCTAATATTTACCCGATTATGCTAACTTGGTTAGAGACGTACTCAACATTAAGTTATGTAGTATTCTTGTTGTTTTTTTAGAATTTTACTCAAAGTTTGAACCATCTTCACGCACATTTCATTTTTTAAATATTTTAAAAATTTTATTAAAATTCCCACTCTGTCGGATCTCGACGAAATTAGTCTAGTACTAGTATAAATAAATATTGTTCCAATGTTGTCTCTGCGAGATTCTTCTTTAACACTTCAGGGTCTAAACATAAAGAATGTGACTAAGAAACAAAACTTTTAATTAATATGATTACATATATAAACATAAACACCACACCACAGATAGTAGAAAACCCCCAAATCCAAAGCCAAGGCTGTCCGGAAGGGGGTTACACATTCGGAAAAACGCAGACATACATCCACACCCACCGGTGTTGTTGTTGTAGAACTCTCCAAAATCGTCCTAAGTTGAAGACATAATCAAAATTCGACTTAGGCAAAAATTTCATTTAAAGACATTTTTGGGAGTCTGCAGAGGCGCAGATCAGTCCATAAGGACCGTTTTGGGTTCTATAAGGCGTTGGAAATGACCAGGTGAAAATTCGAAGAAACACCGAATTTTCACTTAGGAAAAATGTTTTTGGTTCAGAATATGAGAGTAGAAGTATATAATGACAAAGATTTATGAATAATATACTTTTTCAAAGGTACCATAAATTGGACTTTGAAAAATAATATTTTTGGAAGGGCGTCCAAATTTGGCCCAGGAATCGATTTATCGAAAGTACGTCAAAGTTTCACTTGCAGACTAAATTTTCAAAACTACGTTGAAATTTGGCTTGAAGATCGATTTTTCAAAAGTACGCCAAAATTTCACCCGCAGATTAACTTTTCAAAAGTACCTTGAAATTTGGCTTGAAAATCGATTTTTCAAAAGTACGCCAAAATTTCACCCGCGGATTAACTTTTCAAAAGTACCTTGAAATTTGGCTCGAAAATCGATTTTTCAAAAGTACGCCAAAATTTCACCCGCAGATTAGTTTTTCAAAAGTACCTTGAAATTTGGCTTGAAAGTCGATTTTTCAAAAGTACGCCAAAATTTCACCCGCGGATTAACTTTTCAAAAGTACCTTGAAATTTGGCTCGAAAATCGATTTTTCAAAAGTACGCCAAAATTTCACCCGCAGATTAGTTTTTCAAAAGTACCTTGAAATTTGGCTCGAAAATCGATTTTTCAGAAGTACGCTAAAATTGGTCTTAAAATGGATTTTTCAAAAGTACCACAAAGTCAGTTTAAAAAGTACCACGAAAATATACTTTAAATTATTTTTTATTTTTTATTCCTCAACCAAAGACATTGACCTTTGAGGTACTGTCATTGAAAGCCCAATTCTAAAGTATGAGCATAAAATTTTAACGATGCACTGCATCCAAAAGGCAAAATAGAAGATTTTGTCAAAGCCGGCGTAGTGCCGATAAGCAAAAATTGATAAAAATCAATGCACATGTACAAGGCCGGTTTCTCGCATGGAAAGAATTTGGATTGACTCAGCGGCTCGCAATTTGGTCGAGCGCGTTGAGTGGTCCAGACAAAGCGATGGTAGAAAAGCCAATAACGGGGCTTTTCAAATGACAAAGTTATAGAGGAAAACGCCTTGTGCATAAAAATCCAAAAATTCAATTTTGCCTAAAAGTCGCTCGAAGGTGAGACGCTGCCAAATCGATAATATTAATCGACTGTGATAAGGGTTAGTAAGTCGTGGACTGATCGAACGCCACTCAACTTATGCAGTAATAAGTCCTCTGAATGTGTTTGAGTACGTGAATCTCCATGATACAAGAACTTTAAAGCTAAGTAGTCTCTAGCGAAACTAAATTCATTTAGTAAAACTTTTTTAAGTTAATTTCAGTCAGCCTTAATTATTCATTTACCCAGAGTCTGAAATGATTCAAAAAGCTCACATTTTGATTCTGAGAAGGTACGTATGAATCTTTTCTACCTAATCGATCGTTAGCGTGAGCGCTCTCGCTTGTATGGTCTGAAAGTCATTACCTTGATTGGGGAAGGCACGATTCTTATCTTGAGAATTTTGTATAACCAATTCTGTTAAATAAACGGATTCTTTGAACTAATATTTCTTAATTGATCTTGAGGCCTGTTGACGGTCTATAATCCCTGGAACTTTCGTATAGAAAACCGGATGTGTCGAGTTAATTCGTATTAACGTTCGACCTTCTGGTTGCTTTACGGAGGTTTGAGAGGGATTTTTTTATGCGTTTTTTGAGAAATATATTCCGTTATTAATGGACCAAAACGTGATTTTCGCGTACCAAAACTAATCCCTCCGCAGAGAAATTCTTCGGTTGGGATTTTTTTATGCAAAAATTCAGGAAATTAAGAGGTGCCTAAACCCCTAACGAGGGAATTCAGGTCCAGAGAGAGCGTAGTTTCCGATCTGTGGTAGTGCCGCCTTGGTCCCATGACTCGGTTACCGAAGTGCATCTTATCTCGAACCCGCCTGGGAGGTAGAAGAACGGGGTAATACGCGACTGGCGCCCCGAGAAATAAATTGGTGTCGCGTCATTTTGACGCCCGGTAGTGCGTTCTTCTACATTGTCAATACCGGGGCTGGGGGTCGAACCCAGAGCGCGGTAGCGAGTCGATCAGCGCATTCGCCACTCAATACGCCTTAACCGATTGAGCTACCGTGCCGATATAAATACTTTCTTATTATATTGGTGCTACTTTCGTAGTTAGCAAGAATATAATAATAATAATAATAATAATAATAAATAATAAATAAAAAATAATTTATTGGAACTACTCGTTTCCCACCCTCAGGCAAATACAGGCCAATAAACCTGATTTAGTCCTCCTCGACCACCAACTTAGGACAATGTTTGTCATTGAATTCTCCGCCCCAAGGGAAACAAACATTGTTCTGAGAGGAGGAAAAACGGACTAAATATCGAGATCTTCTCTTCGAACTCAGTAGACTCTATCCGGACCACACTGTTAAACTAGTGGTTCTTATCATAGGATGCCTAGGTGGGGTGAGGCGCACACTGTTTCGGAATTGAAGACGATACCGGCATGCCGAAACTCGGCAGAAATCTTAGCCGGAAGAATGCAGAAGGCCGTTATCCTTGGCTCGTTACGCCTGCTCAGAGCACACGATTCGTGGACCCAGTGACCACTGACCCTACGGCGTAGGGAGTGGTCTCTGGTATTACCAGCGTACCCTCTCTGGCATCGGAGACAGAGAGAAGGGCGACTGGCTTCACAAAAAAAAAAAAATAATAATAATAATAATAATAATAATGATAAATGTCTTTATTAATTTAAATATATAACAATGTACCTATAAACAAATTTTAAAATCGCATTTGACACCAAACAGTATAACAAACATGTTATACACTAAATTAAAAGGCGCAAGTTTCAGACTAGAATGTCTGCTATTCTTCTTGAACTTTAGAGAAATTATAATTATTTAGAATTTTGACTGGGGAACTAAAATTTAAATTAGTGTAAATATTTCTAATAATATATACTGATTAAGATGAGTGGAGAGCTAAACAATTAAGAATTGAGAAAATCAGTACATATATACACATACAATATACCCCTATCCAGAGAAGAGGATAATATAACTGAGAGTTACTGCCTTCTCTCTTGTTCTACCAATAATAAATCGTACACATATTTATAAAATTTCCGGAGCGTTATTGACCTAATATCAATCGAGAGTGCATTTATATTCTTTGCAATACTGAATATAAAGGATCCTTAAAACATGGCCGTTCTATGTTGCGGAATCGTAAGTTGTTCCTTCTTTCTTATGTTTACATTATGGATGTCCGCTCCGTACTTAATCTTATTATTTAGACAAGGAGGAGTCTGTTTTATTAATATTTTATGATACAGAACATTTGCGTGAAGTTTCCTTCGATTTTCCATATTTAACCATGATAATGTGTGGGATATTCTATAATATTTACGGAGACCATAAATATGACGCAAGCACGTGTTTTGCACTTTTTTTATTCGTTGACTATCTCTAATAGTGTGGCAGAGTCCGTAAACAAAGTCACAATAATTCAAATGGGAGAGGACCAGGCTGTTACATAATAAAATTTCCAATTTAACGCTCACTATATGTCTATGGAATATAACATATAGGTTGCCATATGCCCTTTGCAGCATATGGGAGACGTGGTAAGAAACTTTAAGATCTTTACAAATATTATACAAAAATTTTTGACTTTTGAAACATTATTGAGCCTGTCCTCCCCCAATTTAACCTCGACTGTGTTTGGTTGGATACTACCAAATAGCAGAACAGATGACTTAGAGGAATTTATACAATTGACAGCTTAACTCATGGATGTCCCTATTTGTATCATCAAGAGCTGCTCTGCAGTTACCTTTCTCAAAAAAGTGATATATTTGGGTGTCGTCAGCGTACATGTGAACCTTACATGTGTTCAATACAGAGGAAAAGTTTAGTGTATAAATTGTGTAAATGAGTGGCCCCAAAATGGACCCTTGTGGAACATCTCTAGAAATCCTATAGCTATTTGACATTTCTCCCTCCAATACCATTCTCTGAGATCGATCTGCTAAGTAATGTTTAATTAAATCTATTGCTGGAAGACTCAGCCCAATAAAGTGCAGAATCGAGAGCAGGATTTCGACTAGTTCTAATTGAGCTAGAGCTTTGAAATTTGGCACACGTATATAAATCCGGTGACAGTGCAACATAGTATAGCCAGTATCGGTCTAAATCCAATATGGCGGACGTCTCAAGATGGCGGATTGCCTTTCTCTTCACAACTCCCTTGATATGGGTATCAAATGAAGGAGCTTGACGAGTAAAATACGATAAACTATGTGACGTCATTCTAAATTCAATA
Organism: Rutpela maculata; assembly: GCA_936432065.2. Taxonomy (NCBI): domain Eukaryota; kingdom Metazoa; phylum Arthropoda; class Insecta; order Coleoptera; family Cerambycidae; genus Rutpela; species Rutpela maculata. The sequence goes on along the minus strand of OW386286.2, from coordinate 75,756,250 downwards.
TGGCGGACGTCCCAAGATGGCGGATTACCTTTCTCTTCACAACCCCCTTGATATGGGTATCACATGAAAGGATTTGACGAGTAAAGTACGATAAACTATGTGACGTCATTCTAAATTCAATATATGAAAAAACTGTACTAAAAAGTAAAAAAAAATTTTTTAAAATTCATGCACCTGGAAACCAAAAGCTTTGGGGGCGGTCAATTGAGCAAAGTAACTATGAAATAGCGCTATATGACCGTCCCCAAAGCTTTTGATTTCCAGTTGTATGAATTTTAAAAAAATTATTTTTACAATTTAGTAAAATTTTTCAAATAAAAGCTTTTTCTTAAAAATATTTTTTTTATATAATTACTTCCACATCCAGTGGAAGTATAGTAACGACAAAAAAATGTTTAAAAATTTTTATTGTTCAAATAGGCTTAGAATGTCACGAAACGTCGAGATTTTAAGTTTGAGCGAAAAAAAAAATTCTGTCTGTCGGTCTGTCTGTAACTTTTTTTTGTGCGCACGTTTGCTCTGGATCCGTTTGAGATATTGGTACACATATGTATTTTAATGGGATCTAGAAATAGATTATATTTTCATCTTGTTCCGTCGAAGGGTTGGGGGGTAAATTGGGGTAAATTTGGGAAAAATAGGTAAATCAAGCAGGTAAGGGTCCTTAAAATTGGTATTTAGTATATACAAGAGAAGCTAAGATCTCAAAAAAATTTTTGGCATTAGCCCATTACCACCCCCACTCCATTATTAAAGGGGATGAAAAAAATGTGATCTAGTGTGTGTACAAGAACCAGAAACCTCAAAATGTTTTTTACTTCATCCCCCCCACTAACACCCCCTATCACCACCCCCACCCCGCTACCGATGTGGGGTATCGTTTTATGGGTTTTTGGGGTAGAGAATTTCAAATATTATATTATTAAAATTCCATAAACAATTATTTCCACATACAAAATTTTTTCGTTGTGAGTGACTTGGATAGAAAATCTGGATGTGGAAGTATTGATTCCTTGGGCAGCGGTTTTTTATTCTAATGTAGTTGTAGATTAAATGGAATAAAATAGTTTATTCAAGGAATATTAAAAAATTGGGATGCTGCAAGTTCAATCAGGTTATTTGAATTATTAACTGTTTATTAATAATGATAATGATTTATATTATAAAATTTTAATTGTTATTGATATTATATTACATAAATATAAACTTACAACTATTTATATTAATTATATTAATTACAATGGATCATCGTCTGATGAATAACAACATTCAATAATGTCTCCTGGATCTGATAGTTCAGATTCTTCTGGTGATTTCTTTAGTATGATCATATCTGCAGTGTTTAGAGATGGGATCACCTTCATACCAATTCAGGATTCAATGAATGGATGTAAATGAATGGCGAAAAACGTGGAAAGGGGAAATGTTTTATATTCATCAGTCATCCACCTGAATAGTGACTGTAAAACTACCCTTATAATATGCTGAAAGCTCCCCTTGCACAAGAATATAGTATATAAATGCCAATAAATCAGAAGAAACGTTAAAGTTTTTATAGTTTGGAATATAGTACATGAATCTTACTTGTGTCCCAAAACCACCCATATAATGGGGTGGAAACCACCCTTACTTAAAAATAAACTGCGTGAACACTAATAGATCATGGGAAATGGAGGAATTTTCGATGTTTTAACTCCAGAATAGAATCTTGGGTGACCCTGCTCTACCTCATTCTTAGTCGGTACAAAAACCACCTTTATAATAGGGTGAAAACCACCCTGATACCATAATAAAGCACACAAATGCCCAACGGGAAATGTTAATTTTTTTAGAGTTTGGAGTACAGAACATGAATCTGGAGTTACTCCCAGGTCACCTCGCTTACTCGTGACCCAAAATCTCTTCTATAAAGGTTGGTAGCCACCCTTATATAAGAATAAATTGCATGAATACCAATAAATTGTAAGAAATGTTGGAGTTTTCATTGTTTCAGTTCCAGAATAGATTCTTGAGTGACATTGATATACCTTATTCTCACTTGGTACCCAAAATCATTCCTAAAACCACCCCTACAAAATAAAATGTACATATGCCAGTTTTTCAATTTTTCTTCTTAGAATACCTTTTCTTCTCATTTTCAAATGATCTCCTCACTGGCTCTCTTTTATGTGTGCTATGTTTTATGTGTGCGTTTCTCTCTTCATAGACCAACAGTAGTCGGCCATCATGTGGACCTCCCACCTTCCTTGATACCGCTTCTCCATCTCCGAAATATCTTGGTGAAAGCGTTCGCCTTGCTCTTCATTGTATTGACCCAAATTTTCTGGATGGCGGACAGCTCTTGGTCCATAAAAAGAGACACACACGAGGAACACAATAGGCAGTAAATGAGAAGATCATTTGAAAATAAGAAAAAATTCTAGGAAAAAAAAGATTAAAATAATGTTCATATTCTTTAGTCAAGCTGCATTAACCTTTTCGTGCAATAAATGCACGATTTATTGTCACACATGTATATTCTACTATGTAGGGATGATTTCAGGTAAAATAAATATTCATATACAAGGATTGTTTCCACCTCGTTATAGAGGTGGCTTTGGAACACGAGAACAGGGGTGCACTCAGTCACTCCAGATTCATGTACTGTATTCCAAACAATAAAAACTTTAACATATCTCGCAATTTAGTGGCATTTATATACTCTTGCTTGTACAGGGGCAGTTTTCAGTACATTATAAGGGTAGTTGTCCAGTCGCTATTCAGGGAGGTGACTGCTGAATATAAAACATTTCCCCTTCCCACGTTTTCCACCATTCATTTACATCCGTTCATCGAATCCTGATGTATGAGATGGTTTTACCCCTTTTCGGGGTTGTTTTTGGCTGTAGCGCAAAAGTTTAAGTATATACGAGTTTTTTTGACATCGGATTCGGATTCACCGTCGAAAAATACATAGGAATACCATAGTCAGTCATCCAGATCACGACCTTTTTTTTTTGTGGGGCTGTGTTATCATTCAAGTAATCTACCATGCTGTCAATGTCATGCATCTCGTATATTATTTGCCACTTAATACTGTGCATTGTGCAAATCAATATTAAACAACTCAGAATTAAAGTTTGAAAAATCTCTGTATGTTTCGATTTCGATATGTTTCAATTTCTTGGTATCAATATGAATATCACATGTAATTGCATTGTAATACGACACATTAGCATCTTCGAAGAGGCAGTTACTATAGTTTACCGATGCATCTAAAATTAATAAATCGATCAGAGATATAGTATTCGAGAATGAAAAGTTTCTTGTCTTTCTAAGTCTTGGTTTATTGAATCTTGAAAAGCAACTGAAAAATTCTTGATGGTAGTAGTTAAATCCGATAATGAGGTTGATTCGGAGTCAAGAGGATTCTTTGAGTATGTCGCACCATCGAATTTTGCTCCCATATCCGATCTGCAATATCGAGAATCTCTTTGGTGTCCGTTTTCCCTGACGCTGTAATAGCGATATACACGGTTTGAGGTAAACGTCTTTTCCATAATTTTATTAATAACTCTTGACTAACCATGCTGAAACCTCCGACAGTATTCAGCATGGATCTATAGAAGTCTGACGGCGTCAGATCACCCATCTGGGAACCTGAGAGTAAATCGTTTAGACGTTTTTTCTCACTCGATGATAAACGTGAAATCAAAATTTTCTTTAAGTTGAGATATAAATCTGTTTCAGGAGGATTAGATATTATATCGTATATATTATCTGTCACATCTAACGGCAAATTAGCTATAACTTGGTCGTACTTTTTTTGTCATTGACAATCTTTGCAACAGAAAACGTGATTCGATTTGGGTAAACCATATTTCAGGTTTTGATTTCCAAAACGGGGGTAGTTTGACAGATGTGACATAATGGGTTTGAGGAAAATCCTCGTCTGAAGGTTGTATTGGCATAATTAGTTGATTGACGATTGGTTGATTGACGGTTTTCTTAAGTTAAAAAGGGAAATGTACGTTAACTCACTTACCAGTTTTCTGTGTATTCTTCTTCATATTCTTATTTATATTCTTCTTTAGGTGAAAAGGTTAACATCATCTGGACTCAATTTATAGTAGTATTATAATGGTTTCAAATCTGGGATGTTGATGTGTGTCAATTTATAGTAACCAAATTATAAAATAAGTTTTAAGCGTTCCTTTTTGCTTTCTAACTTCTTTCAATGGGTTGGGAGAATTCCAGAATTCTCGGAGTTGGTTTATTGGTTATCAGGTATGGGTATTCTCTTGTGTTAAATTTTAATGAGATCTTCTTTTTGAAATACCGTCTATATCTCTATTTGCTTGGGTTTTTGAAATAATTTATAATGTCTTCATATCGATCTTCGAGTATAGAAATGGTTTTTGCTTACCCATCAACTATGATCACGTCAGATCAGAAGATTGTGTGCTCGTCGGGGTCACCAATTTATAGCAAATGCTATAATAAAATAAAATTTTGTTGGAATATACATATATTACAATTGTTTTTATAACATCGTTTTTATTTCATGTACATATAAAAATATTATTGTTTCTTGTTGTATATTGTTTTTCATGGTCTCCTTAGAAACTTCTGTCTTCCATAGTAATAAGAAAACGCGTGAGTGAGTGAGTGAGTCGCTATCGCTATAGACGGCTAAAAAAGTTCCAGAAGGACAAAAGTCACGGAAATCAGTTTCTCTCAAATATCTCGTATATGATCGGTTTTACGTTAATTTTGGCTATTATGAAATCGTTCGCAAGATAAATCTGCATAAAAAAAGGTTCTATACAAAATTTACGTAGAACCAATAGTTTTTGAGATATTGGCGGAGCAAAGTGCATGCGCTACTATTCTATACGTATAGAAAATGAAAATATGCGCAATACAAAGAAGTGGTCTCTGTTTGACCTTTTCAACCCAATTGGTATGCAAATAAATAGTAGTGAAATTACATATATTATCGACGAAGGATTTCTTCTCCATCATGTTATTTGGCAAAAAGACTCAATTTTCCGTTGTGTTATTGATCAGTATATTAATTATCTCCTAAATCATTATGGGATTAATGTATTCGATGGCTATACTGACAATAGCAAAAATATTAAAGCAATGGAGCAACTTCGACGAAAATAATTCAAAAATCCACTGATATGCTTTTCGAAGAGACAACGCCAATAGCTTCTAATCAAGAACAATTCTTGTCCAATAAATTGAATAAAAATAGATTTATTTCTTTACTAATGACCAAATTAGAAATGTTTAAAATTAATAGCATACAGGCCCCGGATGATGATTTAATCATAGAAACAGCTTTGAAGCAGTCAATTGAGCGCACTACAGTTGTTGTTGGAGAAGATATTAATCTCTTCATAATTTTACGCACTCCGATTACTCACAATATCTATTTTCTTAAACCCGGAAAAGGAAAAGTCCAATCGTAGATCTGCAATCCCAGAACAATCCAGAAGTATGCACATTGTAGAGAACATATTCCATTTTTACATGCCGTTAGTGGTTATGATACCACTAGTGCTTTATTTCGAAAAGGAGAAATAAACGCATTTAAAATATCACAAGAAAGACCAAAGTTACAGGAAGCATTGCAGGCATTCAAAATAGAAAACTGTTCGAAAAATTTGCTAATAAATAGTGGCACATTGTTTATTTTAGCTATATACGAAGCTACAAACAAAGAGGCCCACAAGCCCAGAAAAAAAAAGTGGTCCGCGCCAGGGTACTAACCATACCTATTCCTTGTGTTTTGAACCGCTGAACAAGAAGTTTTTACCCAGCACATCAGATTTTTTTTTTAAAGAAAGTCTGTTTAATCGTGATATTTATATATTTATTTGTTGTTAAAAGAAAAACCTGACGTGCTGGAGAAAAAGGTGTGGTCAGTACCCCCGCGCATACCACTTTTTTTTGAGGTCTGCGCCACACTGATTGTGGCACAGTCCCACAAAAAAAGACGTCTGCGCGGGGGTACTGACTACACTCATCCCTTGTATTTTGAGCCGCTGAATACGAATCTGACCTTAGTTTTTCCCCAACACGTCCGTTTTTTTTTAACAGCAAAAAAAGTCTGCTGAATCGTAATATTTATATATTTAAAAAAAAAACTGACGTGCTGGGGAAAAACTAAGATCAGATTCGTGTTCAACGGCTCAAAATACAAGGGATAAGTATGGTCAGTACCCTGGCGCAGATCACTTTTTTTGTGGGCCTGTGGAATTATAGATATTTTAGTTTTGCAAAATGCACTAGACAAGCCTATGCAATTGTCGTCACTTCCACCTAGCAGCAGCTTCTCAAAACATCTATTCAGGGTGTACTACCAGGACAAACTTGGCTTAGACCCTCAGCAATGAGGTTGGATTTTAAATAATAATTTATTAGAGCCAACAACTATTCTGACTCCTCCTGCATCAGATGAACTTCTCAATTCAATTTTCTGCAGTTGCACAAATGGTTGTGGCATCAATTGTGGATGCAGAAAAATAGGATTGCCATGTTCCGTAGTGTGTGTGTCCGTGTTGAATTTGAGTTCAGCGATGATGAAGCCAACCTCATTTCGTTATTTTCCGCTGAGATGACTGTTGATGAATGATGAAGATGAAAATATTGAAGAAGTGGAAATAGAAGAGATAGATGGAGACGAAGAATAGGAAGTCAGCAAAGACGAACATTAATCAACAAAATTATAATACAACTTGTAACCTATGAATTAGGCTTACAGGGGACACCATGTAAAAAAAACTATTTCTCAAAAACTCTTAGTTCTACGTAGATTTTGTATAGAACCTTCTTTATGCAGATTTATCTCACGAACAAATTTCATAATAGCCAAAAATTAACGTAAAACCAATAATTTACGAGATATTTGAAAAAACTGAATTTAGTGACCTTTGACCTTATGCAACTTTTGTAGCCATCCAGTTGGCTTTATAGACTTTTAAGAAATTATTTACAATCCCCAAAATAAAGAGAATCCCGTTGGAAAATCTTTTAGAGGTTCATGTATAAAATGACTGGGGCTATTAGATTAAGCGTCTTTTAGTAATTGTAAATTGAGCATTCCTAATGAGAGTGATGTTTTGTCAAATAAAATTCCATAAATCAATTGGTAGTGTATTTCTGTTATTACTTATATCTATGACGATAATAATACGTAAGTGAATACGCTACACGTAGCTCCTATATTTCATAGTATCATGGGTTTGTGGTATACGGTATATGTACAATTTATTATGTGTCTTTGTATTGTAGTATATTATCAGTTATTTTCCGTCCTGTAATTGGTACTTGTACTGTTGAATGGTGTATTTTTAAAATAAAGTGAAAATAAAAATGCATCTATGAAGTTCTTATTAATGCATTTCTGCCATTTTTGTAAATATATTTTTAACAACGGGTAACCAATAATCTGTCAAATAAAAATTGTTTAGCCATTTTACAAACCGTAGGTATTTCAAAACTATCAATTTATAGTAAACAACACAAGAAATGAAACAAATTGTTGCTTTTCATGCCCATAATAGCGCATCACCTCACAGTACGGCGGATCTTGGAACTGAAACTGAAAACATAAAACTTGGTTGTCTCGTCTGCTACAAAACTTGTTATGGTATAGGTTACAGCAGATGTATTGTGCATTGCTTCATATAAAAATAAGTAGGTAATTCAAATTTTCATACGTTCCAGCCTTTAATAGTTCTGACCTTAATTCTTTTATGCATTTATGCGGTGAATCTGAGAGCTGTCATAGTGCTGAAGTATTCAGACCAAATGAAACTGGCTATCAAATTTTCATTTTTGCCTTCCACTTTTAGGTTTTGATGAAACTTGCAGAACTGCCATAAGTTATTTTATTTTATTGCGTTTTGTGCTGCAATGTATGCGAATTCAGGATATATTTATTAATTATGAAGTATTTTGATTAAAATTGAACTGGCTCCTTTTTTATTGAAATGGGTATATAATTGATATAAAATCTGTGTATGAAGTTATTTCGATACAGGTGTGATATTATATACAAAGAACAATGTTTAAAAAGCATTTTTTGCCCATTATGACAAAAGTACAAGTTTTCCAAAAAGCGTTTTTAAATTATTATTAATATTAATGGACAAAATTAAGCGTTTGAAATTTATAGCTTATTTTAGTTAAACAGCTGTGATTCTTATAGTTTTTTATTAACTTATTTCATATTATAGGATCGTACTGCCAAAACAGGTTAAGTTATAATATGCATGAAGTGAAAAATAATTTAGTAAAGATTTTGTAAAATATAGCCCTTTGGAAAACATCATTTTAAATAATTTATTTCTGTCGCTCACCTTAAACTTCAAATGGCGTTAACGTAGGTAATAAATAATATAATCAACATTTTGTAGGGCGAATATTAAAGCTTGAATAATGTACTTTCAGATGTTGTGTGAATTGCTTATAATAATAATAATATACATTTTGTTTTCACGAAATTCGAGAAAAAAGTCGCAGTTGAATATCGTATATGTTGACCAATTTCACGTTAGAAAGTTCATATCGAAATCTAGATTAGTATCGCTAAAAGTCACTACACGCGTTGACCAGCTCGATTAATTCCCAAACTTTGCCAAAATGAAGTACCCACCATATAATATTCATATCAATGTTTTCATTATCTCCAATGTTGAGTCAACTTTGATTGATTAGAGATCATCTTCATTAGTTTCTTTTCAAGTTTATAATATTTAAAGAAATTCAAATTATTCAATAAATCATTTTGTCAGAGCTGTCACTTTAGGTTTTTCACTTTTACAATGTTTGGAAATGAAATGAGTTGGTCAACATGTGCAGTGACTTTTTACTAATTTTAGTGATGCCAATCTAGTTTTCACATAACACTTTTTAACCAAACTTTCTAACATGAAATAGGTCAATTTACCAATTTCTTAATAAATACAACATTTTTTTTTCAATACCAGGATTTTATAACTGAATAACTCCTCTTTCGAAGCCTATATCTGTTGTTATTATTTCTCATTCTTTAAGTGGGACTATCCAGATGCCCGTGCTCCCCGACGAGGACGGTTACAAATCATAAGTTGACTCAAATTTTGGACGCCATATTGGAGTTGCCATTTTGAATTTTTTAAGCTCTTATTTTTATTTTTTGGAAGCCTTGAAGATACTTCATGCCAAATTTCAAGATCCTAGCTCGTCCAGAATTACCCAAACAATTCAGAGACATAAGTATATACTAGTTGCACTCTACTTTTATATAAAACGGAATATACACTATTTATCTGTCCGATGAAATGTTTGGGTATTTTTCGTTGAGCTAGGAACTTGAAATTTGTCATGGAGGTAGGGCGTACCTTTCCGACCTCCAGAAGATTCCAAAATTTGCAAAATCCTATATGGTGGGTACAGTATGACTATCAATACGTAGATATACAATGTCCCAAAAATATGGATACGCCTGAATAATTCGTCAGGATAGTGGGATATGAGGAAAATAGCCTGTATAAAAGTTGTTGAGGTCATCGGGGAACACCACTTTGTGACTTTGAGTTTGACCTTGAAGGGTATTTTCAAGGTTATCTGAAGGTCAACTTTCGTTTTTTAAATATATTTTTGACCCTAGACTCTGAAAGAGCGAATAATTTTACATTAGATTTGTAAGGAGACAGATTGACCCTAGGGGCCATCAAAGGTCAAATGTCCCTCGAAATTTTCAGGCTGGTATCTCGTCAGGATAGCAAGATATGAATAAAATATATGAATGAGTTATTGAGGTCATCGCGGTGACCTTGAGTTTAACATTGAAGATTTTTTTCAAGGTGATTTGAAGGGCAACTTTCATCTATCAAATGGGAACCCCTAGTCGCCGAAGTCGATCATGCAATGACCTCGATTTGACCTTAAAATCTGTCACGATCACCATTGCTTGCCTTCAGTCACCAGACACTAATGCAAAAACTTTCGCTCTTTCAGAATCCGGGGTAAATAATGGGGGTTCCTATTTAAAAAACGAAAGTTGACCTTCTAATGCCCTCGAAAAAAATCCTTCGAGGTCATATTCAAGGTCACCACATGAAACTAGCAATAATTGATACCTTGATAAGACGGCTTAATAGTGCAGGGAGTTGCATATGCAGAGTACTCACCTACACATGTATAAAATAAATAAAAATGAACAGTCTTCTGGATATAAACTTGGAGTTATTCGGACTGTCGGATTGTGGTGGTGTATCTAGCAATGGTTCTAGTGTTGCGGTGGGAATCTAACGGGATCTAGTGTTTTATAATGGTCCTGAAATCTCTCTTTTTTGTAAGTTCCTTCTATCGAATACGGATTTTTGTCTTGAACTTGCACGATCTCAGCATACGGCATACCTCAAACAACTGATACTTCGGTCTTCGGATATTGCATCTTCTTTTAGAGCTTGACGTGTTAATGTGAAATGCATTTCTGAAAATTTATAATTGTCTCCCAAGGCAATAAGATGTTCACCAATTTATGGCAACAAATCCATAATGTAAATATAAAATCGGAATTTTAAGATTTATTTTAAAATTCAAAATATAACATTTTTTTATTAATAATTTTTTGTTATTTTATACCCCAGCAACGTAAAGCTTAAAAACATGTAAGTGAATACGCTACAACGTACGAAAGATATAGTTGTGCTGTCTGGTTTCGTACTTAGGAGCTTAAATTATTTTGCCATACATATTGCAGCAAAAATGACGATTTAAAAATAATGAAGCCTACGTGATGAACCTTGAATAGCTCTTATGACATGCTGACGAAATTGATTTTATCACACAAAATTAGAAAAATATTATTCGTTTAAAATACCTTCTATAAATAATAAAATATTTTTTTGTTTTAATGTTGTATTGATTTAGATGTAAATATTTTATGAAATAATTCGTATGTTATTATCAGTTTACTTCATAGCTTAGGTATCTCATATATAAATATTACCTAAAGCTAACATTTCTAGCAATTAAAATTAAAGGTAGTAATAAATCTCCTATCAGATATTTTGCTTATGTGAGTAGCCCCTACATTTTTTAAAATGTCATAATTTTTCATCTCCTTATTTGCTTGATTTATTAATTTTCATCCCCTAAAAAATGGCAAAAAATAGGTCTTGTTCTAAGTTTCTGACCTAACTTATCTGAAGTACTTTGACGAGATGAAAGCAATTTTCGACACAAAAAAATGTTTAGGGGGTGGTAGAGAAAAACTAACACGATAGAACATTTTTTTGTTCAAAATTAGCTTCAGTGAGTCAAAATACTTCAGAAATGTTAGACCGGAATATTAGCCCCACTTTTTAGGGGGTAAAAGTGGGTGGTAGAAGTAAACTGACACAATAGAAAATTTTCAGTTTTAGTTAGATCAGAACCTTACGATGCCGTAGTCCGTTTTGCGCCATCACGTTAGGATTTCAAGAAAACTTGACCTAAACGTGCTAAAAATACCTTTTTTGCCTTGGTTCGTGTACAAATTAGTTTACTCAAACGAACCCAACAACCCCTAATAAGTTTTGGGCCACAGTCTTCAAATTTTGATAAATTTTTGGATTTTAGCATCTGTCATGTTGGATCCGCCGTTTTGGATTTAGAAATGATCAAATTCTGACTTCAGATTCGTGATCAGCGACCCCAAAAACCTCCGAGTAACAAATTTCAGGCCAAAATATTGAGTGAATTAATTTCTGCATGAACGAAAAAGGTATTTTTAGCACTTTCTCTAAATCCTGACGTGATCACGCAAAACGGATTACACTATCGTGTTCAGCATGTCAAAAACCTTCGGAATACGGTAATGGAATCCCATTGGTCGGACATTTTTTTTTTTTAAACCTGTGTTATTATCAACTTTCTTCTATATTTATTTTGTAGGAAATGGATTCTACTTTCTTGTATTGTGCTAGATATTCAATGATTTTGACAGGGCTTTTATCTCCTAATATGGTTAAATTTAATAGAAGACTCTACACTTTTTATGGAAATATCACACAAACATTGTGTATTTTACTGGTATTTTGTTTATACGTCAATGTTCCAGCTTTATGGAATGATACAAGCAAACTAATTGAAACTCTAAATTTTATACTAACTTATACTCTTGTGATTATAAAAATGTTTATATGCAAGACCGATAGTTTTGGATATTTGATAAATGAAATGATATTTACCGAGGATGCATTAAAAGCAACGAGAGATATAAACATCTTGAAAATATATGAATCATTTGTGCAACGAGACAAATATATCCAAATATATAATGTAATATTATCCATAGTGGTTTTTTTCACATTATTTTCTCCATTTCTTGTGAAATATATTATATTATGGGATGAAAATATGAATAGCTCGACCGTAGAAAGACCTCAACCTTTTCAACTGTGGTTGCCCTTTAATGAAGTTGAACATTATATAATGAGTTTCCTCATTAACGTTTACTTTGGGATTATAATTTTATTGTATTATTTTACAGTACAACAACTTATCATAATTTTATCGATTTACATTTGCTTCAGACTACAAGTATTATCAAGTTATTTGAGAGATGCGAAGCAATATCTAAAGAAAGTTAGAGTCACTGAATTGGCTGATGAAAATAAAGAAGCTACCGAAACATTGATTAGATTTTGTCTTTTTGACCATATCAAGATTATAAGGTAAGACCTATTAATATGTATATTTTCGTTGTAACGGTGGAACTTCACACATGGTGCTTCTCAACGTCAAATGTCACCTCATAAACTAATTAATGAAAAAAAAAATTACGCCAAAACAATGGTATAAAAGGGACTATATTATTAAGCATATACTGCTGTGACATACACCACCCACAAACAGAATGTTTGAAATCATTTAAAAAATTCACAAACCCAAAGTCAATCACAATTTTGAACTTTTAAAAATGAAGGTGTTTACTTGAGGCACGAGTGCCTATTAAACTACAAATTGACCCAGATTACTTGCAGGAAGCAATAACAAGGCACTAAACAAGACTCAGTGTTAAAAACAACACAGGGCCCTTTATTAAATTATTTACAGTTTAGAATGTTAAGTAGCTTAAGAAAATGTAACGTACCCTGTCAACTATAAACTTTATTATTTAAAGATAGGTAAACAGTGCATCGAAAGTATGTAACGGTACCTAAAAGGACCATAGTGAAGTGGAAAAAAAGGTAGCCATTTAAGTTCACAGGGTGTACAAAGGCGGTGATGTACCTAAAAACACACAAAAAATAGAATTAATTTAACTTTAAGAGCGTAAAACTAACAAAGGACGGAATGTCAGAACACTAAAACAGTTTTACAAAATTTCAATAGAAGGGCACATCGTAATTGAATAAAATCCATGTCAATTCAAAGATACTCGCTAATACTTGATTCACAGCGTGGGTACTCTAGAAAAAGGGACTCAATTGGGGCTTACAGCTGGTGAAATAGAGAGGTGGCTCAGGAGGATCCACTTCTAATGTGCATACCACTCAACGAATGAACTTCATGAACACAATTTCATGCCCTGGTATTGGACAGAGATTCATACCACATTATTATTCTAAAGGGGGAGGGTCAATAAGGCCGGTTTTCGGCCCCCCTCAAATTTGGCAAAAAGAACAAAGAAAATGTTTTTTAACAGTCTAAGGTCAATTTAGAGTCGATTCGACCACAAATGGAACCAACCCCACCCTCCTCTTAGGGTCATTTCAAGGTCAAATTATGAAAAAGCCATGAAATAAACTCGCCTTTTCGGAATGAGTAGGCTTATTTTGGGACTTCGATTTAATACATATATATGTATATAGGTTTCTGGGTCGCTGATTTCGGATCCGAGGTCAGTTTGTTTACAGTGTGTCCCAGGATAGATGTAACAAGAGGTGTGATGGACCAAAAATTTTGGAATTTTAGAATGGTATTTGGGGATTGAGTACTGCTTGTTGTAAAACTAAAGAATACCAAAAATGACTTGATTTGGTGTTCTACAGGGTGTTTATAAGCAAAGTTGAAAAAATCACCACTAATAAAGTACCTTTATTTTTCAAAATATGAAAAAAATTTCACTAAGAAAAGTTATTTAGAATGCAATTTTATAGCTCTATACCTTTCAGGAATATAAAATTATTTTTTTGAAACTTCCCATTTTTTGCGAATTAAGAGTTGAATTCATATTTAAAGTTGTGTAGGAGCAAATGTTAATCATCTGCTTTTCTCATAGCTTACTTTTAGCTTCTACATAACTTTAAATATTAATTCGCAAAAAATAATTTCTATGCAGTTTTAATTGAATGGTTCAAAATAAAATACTTTATTGAAAAAATAGGAAGTTTCAAAAAAATAATTTTATATTCCCTTTTAAAGAGGTATAAAATTGCATTTTAAATAACTTTTCTTAAAGGAATTTTTTCATATTTTGAAAAATAAAGGTACTTTATTAGTGGTGATTTTTACAACTTTGCTTATAAACACCCTGTAGGACACCAAATCAAGTCACTTTTGGTATACTTTAGTTTTACAACAAGCAGTATTCAGTCTCCAAATACCATTCCAAATTTCCAAAATTTTTGGTCCATTACACTATCCTGGGACACACTGTAGACAAACTGACCTCGAATCCGGCATCAGCGACCAAAAAACCTATATATATATATATATATATATATATATATATATATATATATATATATATATATATATATATATATATATATATATATATATATATATATATATATATATATATATATATATATATGTTAGATCACGGTTCACATGAGTGACTTTTTAAAAAGGATTTATTTATTTAATGGAGCCAACGTTGGCTCTTGAAGAAGGAATAATACAATAAATTAGAAGTATTGCATTCTAACTGAGTTTAATAACTGGCTTTACAAAGCATGTCTAGTAGTATTTATAACATACAGAACCTGAGTAAGCAAAATATAGAACAAAGGAAATGCAATTCGACAGTCAGCATAAAATGTGAGAAACAAAGGTGAAATATAATATCTCTAAGATAAGCGATTAATAAGAGAAGTCGTTATCATGTAATATGATATACCTGTGAAGGTTTGTTATTACTAAGTCTTTATAATAAGCGTATAATTTTATATAACAACTTCCCCCTTAATAAAAAAGTTGATGTTATGCAGCAACTTTTGAAAATTGTTAGAAATGTTAAATGAATATAATGCAAAATAAATTGAAACAATGTTGAATGAATACAAAGCAAAATAATAAAATACATAAAAGTTAAAATTGGTAAATGATAATAATAATAAGTGAGTAATACATTACATAAATGTAATAAGAATAAAATACAATGGTCTAAATTAATAGACAAGGGTAAAACTCCACATATGAAAGTCTATGTTAACTCGATGTCCTCTTCTTCTTGAGGTTTAATACCGGGTCGCTTTCTTGGAGGGATAAGTCTAGGAAATTTGGTGAATACTCTGCTTCGCTCTGAAGGAGGTGAAGGAGGGTTGTCCGTTGAGGGTTGGATTCGCAATGCTCTACATCTTCTTCTTCTGCATTTACAAGTTATGTAAAGTACAACTAACAGGATGATGAGAGTGATTATGAAATACGTGAACCAAGATACGTGTTTGGTCACAAAAGGCTCGTTTATGAGGTCATCCAGGTCTTTGGAATATTGGTCCAATTTGGTTTTTGCAATATTTAGATCTTCTACGTCGAGATTGTTTAATTTGAGTGGTTTTAATTTTGGAATTTCGATTTTGTCGGGCATGTGATTACAGCATTCAAAAGGAATTTGGATAGGATGTGAATTGTCTTTAATTTCGGAGAAGTCTTTGGCACTGGCTTGTATTCGAGTAATGCCTGCATAGGCGTAACATCCTGGTTGTAGTTTGATGATGGAATTTTTGTTGATTAACTCTGTTGTGGATTCTCTCTTTGGACAGTTGATGGTAATGTGAAGTGGTTCGGAATTAATTACTAGCCATGTGTTGTCTTCAAGTTCTTGGACGTTGTATCCCTGACTAATAATGAAGGAAGTTTGACAGTTCTCTGGAAGTTTTGGCAATGGTTTTAGTATTCTGGCTTCACATATGGCATTTTGGTCGATAGGATATGCAAACAGGTTAGAACATAGTTTGGTTCCAAAATAAAGTGGTTTGCATTCTTTCAAATTTTGTATAGGTATGTACATCAAAGAATCATCATCTCTCGCGATATATTTTTGTGAAATAGATAAAATATGATGTAGACCAGTTCTGTTATCAAGTATCGGGATAGGATATAGGCGATAGGTGTTATAATTTTGGGGTTCAACAAGTGGTATTGTTAAAACAAATACTAAGTTAGAATCCATTTGAAACGCTTGTAATTCAATAATATCCAAATACTTAGCAACTGCCGATAATTTAATGGGGAGAGGCAAATTGTTCCTTCGTAAGCTCTGTGAAATTTCTTGTAATGCTGTTACCAAATGATTAGGGGTTATGATTGACGTGTGAATGATTCCTAGTCTGGCAAATGTTATTGAATTTAGAATGTCGTTTAAATTATCTTCGATATACAAATAGCTTGCCATTAATTGTTCGGAAATGTATAAAAATTTTAGTTTTATGTGAGCAGCCTCGATAGCTTGAGTCATTGTTTGAATTGTGTGTTCTATTTCTTCGAGATCTTTGTTAAAGGTTTCCTCGTCAATTTGTAATTTTTGTATAGTCGAGTTGAAGTTTTTAATAACAGAAGTTGTAACTGAAATTTGATTTTTGATTAAGTTTTCCAATTGATGTTCGTCATTATTTAGTTTATTTATACAATTAGTATAGTACTGGCCATCTTCAGCATCTAGGTTACCAGTTATGGATTTGAATATTGTACCGATACCGTTAAGTATTCCTCGTTTATATCTTTTTGTATCTGAAAAGATTTCGTCAAATTTCATTTTTATAGAGTTGGATATTTGTGTTAAAAGGTTAAAGTCTGTTTTAATTTCACTCGTAAAAATAATTGACTTATGATCACCATTATGGAGAGTGTACAGGATTCTGTCTAAGATATTTTGATTTTTGTCAAAAGCTAGTTTGAGGGATGAAATGTTTTTATGCACTAGTAGAGTCCATTTGTCATTTGTCACCACGATGTCCGTGTCTTGGTGGTAGTATACACCAACGGTGTTATTGATTGGGATAATTTTGTATTGACAGAGTGCTGATCCGAACAGCAGGAGAAACCTGAAAATAAATTTAATTTTCAGTATATGGTTTCATTCTATCAAAATTTACTTTGGTTTCTTGTTTCGTTTCGAGGTTTAATAAGGTAGCAGAATTTTGAAAAATTTCTTTTATTTTAAAAGGACCGTTAAATTTGTTTTGCAATTTGTTTTTGATTTGTGATTCTTTTACGTAAACTAAGTCACCTATTTTGTATTCGGGTCGTTTTTGGGGAACATTTCTATCAAAGCGAACTTTCGCTTTCTCCTTTTGAGCTTGCGTTCGACTACGGGCTATTTTATAGTAGTGAGATATTCTGTTGTTTAAATCCCTAACGTATTTGGTTATTAACTATTTTTGGTTATACAAAGTTTCAGGTGGTTTGTTGGACGTATGTCCAAACACAAGTTCGTATGGGGTGAAACCGTGTGTTTTATTTACTGAATTGTTATAGCATATTACTGCATATGGTAAAATTGTGAAAGGATGTTCGTTCGGATTTTCAGTTTTATGAATTCTTATCATTTCTGCTAGAGTAGCATGAAATCTTTCTATGGATCCGTTCGATTGGGGATGTCCTACGCTTGAATACGTCAGTTTTATGTCGTAGAGGGTACAGAGATCTTTGAGCAAACGGTTGTCAAATTCGCCACCGTAATCGCAATGGATTCTTAGCGGGGTGCCGTAATGTTGAAAGTATAACAACAAGGTATTTACGACGGATTTTGCAGATTTGTCCGGGACTGCATAGGCTTGTGTAAATTTAGTTAACTCGTCGCGAATAGTTAAAGCGTAATTTCGAGTTGGGAATTCAAATAAATCGATATTAATTCTTTCGAATGGTGTTCTTGGGGTTTCTGTGACTACTAGAGGGTTGTTAAGGTTTTTCCGGCATACTTTAGTCTTTTGACAAGTTTCGCAATTTTTTATAAAATTTTCAACGTCTTTAGTTAGACCTTGCCAAGTGTATTTTTCTCTAATTCTTCGAATCGTTTCATTTATTCCACGGTGTAGATTATTTTTACCAAAATGATTTTGCTCCAATATAATTGGAATTTCATCTTCGTCGGCAGTTCTGACGATATCTTGACAAATTACTACTTTTAAGTCTTTTTCCGCAAAAATGAATGATAGGATTTCAAGAATGGGAAGGTCTAAGTTATTTTCGACAAAGTATGTCTTAGAGAGATCTAGAACATCTTGGTTTTTAAATAATACCAAAAATAGATGTTCAATTACGGATTCGATATCAAACGGTAGGGGAATGATAAAATATCTCCTATGTCTGACTGTTTTGCTCGATACAATATTGATTTTATCGTTATGAAATTCGGGGTTTTCTTCGAATATATCCTCAATAATTTTGTGATGTAGGTCTTGTAAGTTATTTTGTTGGAAGAAGGTTATAATATCTTTATGTTCTCGATACAAAAGTTGTTTGTTCGAGGCTTTGATTTTCGAATAGTCAATTAAAGATGTTGTTTTATATAGGTTGGTGAAAGTTTCAAATTCTCGGGAAATTTGTTCGTTAGTGATTTCGTTGTTATCGTCTGGGTTTTCGTCGTCGTCTGACTCTTCGTCATTCGCGGCTAGAACTTTTGAATAGAATTTTGAACATTCGGAAAAATGATTAATTTTGATTCTGGAAAGTGCGTCCGCGTTCTTATTGATTTTACCGGGTTTATAAATTATTTCATAGTCGTACTCTTCTAATTTGAGTCGCCAACGGGCAAGTCTACTTCCTGGATCTTTTATAGAGAATAGCCAGGTGAGTGGTCTATGGTCGGTGACAAGCTTGAACTTTCTACCATACAGATATGGTTTAAAGTGCTTTACACTCCATACTATCGATAAAAGCTCGCGTTCAATCGTTGAATACTTAGTTTCTGCGCTGCACAAGGTTCTAGAAGCATAGGCAATGGGTAAATCTTTGCCAATAGGTCCCTGGCTCAGCACTGAGCCGACGGCAAATGCGCTCGCATCAGTGGTTAGAACGAAAGGTTCGTCAAAATTAGGGTAGATTAATATCGGAGTTGTCGTCAATGTTTGTTTCAAATTTTGAAAAGAATTTATACAATCATTGTCGAAGAGAAATGGTATGTCTTTTTGTAGTAGTTTTGTTAGGGGCTTGGTTATCTTGGAGAAATTAGGGATAAAGCGCCTGTAATATCCGGCTAAGCCTAGAAATGATTTAATTTCTTTTGGATTTTTCGGTTGAGGAAAATTTAAAATAGCGTCAACTTTCAAAGGGTTCGGTTTTACGCCGTCTTTTGTAATGAGATGTCCTAAATAAGCGACTTCCTTGCGGAGAAACTCGCATTTGTCTGGTTGAATTTTGAGGTTGGCTTTTTGAAGGCGTTTAAAGACTTCAGTTAGACGAGAAATGTGTTCGTGAATTGTAGGAGAGTAAATAATGATATCGTCCATGTAGACGAGACATCGTTCATTTTGAATACCTAACAGGATGTTATCCATAACTCTTTGAAAAGTTGATGGAGCGTTTTTGAGTCCAAATGGCATTCGCACGAATTCATAATGACCGTTCTCGACTGTGAAAGCAGTCTTTTGAATATCTGCGGGATTAATTTCGATTTGGTGGAAGCCAGAAGCCAAGTCTAAGGTTGTGAAATATTGGCATTTGCCAAGTTGGTCTAAAAGATCGGAAATGTTGGGCAGAGGATATTTGTCACCGATTGTAACCTCGTTGAGTTTGCGGTAGTCGACTACAATGCGCCATTTCTGTTTACCAGAAGCGTCCAATTTTTTGGGAACTACCCAGACAGGAGAGGACCAAGGTGAGATTGAGGGTTGAATAATACCTTGACTTAACATTTTCGATACTTGAGACTTAACTTCTTCTTTATGGACCTGAGGATAGCGATACGATTTCGTAAATATCGGTCGGGAATTGTCGGTGTCAATAGGGTGTTTGATTTCGTTGGTAAAGGTCAAATTGTCTCCTTCTAAATAGAATATATCTTGAAAGTCTAAACAAAGCTGCGTTACTATTTCGGCCTCTTCTTCGTTTAGATGATCCAAGCGCAATTCGTTCCTGATTTCGAAGGATCTGTCCATCATTAGTTGTTGGTCAGAGTTTTGCGCGTTTAAGTTAAAAATTGACTTGAATTTTTGTACTGGCTCTAGGTTAAGATTTGAAAAGTTTATGATTTTTGGAATAGCGTTTGCGTTTATTATTGAAGTTAAAAATTCTCCATTGTGATCGATTTTCACAATTGCATTTGGTAAGCGTACTTTCTCGTTTTCCTGGGTTAACAGTATAGCCTCGGTATTTCGCAGGTTACATTTTAGTTTACAAATTTTTTCCATGCGAGGTTCAATAGAAATTAAATTTTTGATGTTGCTTAAGTTTGAATTTTTTGTATCAGAATTAATAGTTGGTTGTAAAGGTAAATTTACTGTAGTTTCTTCCGTAACTTTAAATAGTGGTACGGTTTTGAAATTTGTGACTAGTTGTTTATTTTTAAAGTCTACTTTGCATTCGTAATGTTCTAGGAAGTCTGCGCCTAATAATCCATCGAAATCTATATCTAGATTATAGATATAAACTTTGTGTGACTCATTTGAAAAGGGGATGAGAACAGATTCGTTGATATAAATTTTTTGATCAGTGATACCCTGTATGATTACATTTTCAGGGGATCTACGTCTGTAATTTTCAGCTGTTTTAGGTTTAAAAATTGATATACCTGCGCCTGTGTCAATTAGAATTTTAAATTTACCAGTTGCATCCTTCATATAATAGAGATTTTTTGAGTTTACAGTTAGTAGGGTATGGGAAAGCGTGTTTACATGAACGTTTGTTCTGGGAAATTCAGCATTGGGTCGAAACTGTCGTTGAGGTTCATAGTTTGTATTTGAGTTTCTAGTTCCGCAATTGGTTCGAATTGTTCTGTTTGTTGTGTTGGAGTATCCGTGGGGTACTCCGGATCTAATCAAAAATCCTGAGGATTAGCGGTATAATCCTCGTACTGTTCGTATTGAGAATTAGCTGTATAATTCTCTTGGAAATTTTGGTTAGTTTCAAAGTTATAATTTTCGTAAGTATCTTCTGCAGTTTGGTAATCAGAAGAATAGTCACTGTATTGATTGAAATCGCATTGATTTTCATAAGGTTCGTAATTTAGGTGATGAGCCTTTTGTTGATTGAAATGGTTGAAATTCGGGTTAGGCTGAATAGCGGATGGTCGTTGTTGTGTGAAGTTAGGGTTCGGCCTTATGGCTGAGGGCCTGTTTTGCTGTGGTTGATTTGGTTGGCCGTTTTGAGGGAATGTCCTCTGGATAAATTGATTGTTTTGTGAAAAGTTTTGGAAACTTGAATTTCCTGGGTAATTTGCTCGTTGGAAATTTTGCGAAGTTGACGGCATTGTTTGCGATTGTTGCCTTGTGCGGCATTCGCTTATGACATGTCCATTGCGTTTGCAAAATGAACAGAATTTTTGTTGGAAATTTGAAATGGGTCGTTTTTGTTGTAAAGTGGGATTTTTGACCGGACTATTTTTCGGAAATTTCTGTTGTTCGAAATAGGAGAGTTGTAGCTCTCTACGAATTCTGCTTACAGCTTTCAGTATGCTAGGAGGATTGCTAGCACGTATGATGCGGCCTAAATTCGGTTCTAAGCCTGTTAATACATTGTTTAAGGTCATCGTTTCGATGAGATCTGATTGTGCAGCTCTTTGCGTTGTGGTTAAATTTTGCTTTTGCACTGCGGCGTGCATTTTAGCATTGTGCGTTTGTAAACGCGAAATAAATGTTAGAGCGGATTCACCTGGCAATTGGTGAATGCGCTGCAGGTCCTGAATCAGGGCCGTTAGATCTCTGGAATCCCCAAAGTGGGTTTCCAATAGTGCTTTGATTTCTGGCCAGGTGCCAGGGTTGCGAGAATTTATTAATTCGGCAGCTTTGCCTTTCAATTTATTTTTTATGTGGACGGTCAAAAGAATTTTTTGATCTCCAATTGCCATGCTTTGGGCGCAATGACAGGAGTTGAGGAATGTTTGTAAATTAATGGCATTGCCATCGAATTCAGGTATTAGAGAAAATATCTCAGAGAGCTTGTAAGGCTCAATTTGCTCTGGTTGAGGTTGTTGTTGTTGTTGTTGTTGTTGTTGTTGTTGTTGTTGTTGTAGTTGTAGTTGTTGCTGTTGTAGTTGTTGTTCGGTTGGTGCCGGTGGCACTGGTTGAACTGGCTCTGGTTGAGCTCTATCTGGCATTTTGCTTTTTGTATTTAAATATTATTTGGACAAAAATTGGTTGCGTATCAGCAGTATGATACGATCTTAAATTAAATTAAAATTAGCTTGTTACGTTGCGTGCGTAAATGGATTGTATATTAGCTGTATAATACACAATGTTTCGTATTAGCAGTATAATACGAAAATAAATAAACTTAAAATTAAATGAACTTGTTTCGTTACGTTTGTAAAGGAATGGATTTCACTTTGACAATAGAACTGGCTTTGTGCGCCGAGTGTATTAGCAGTATAATACACTTTTAATAAAATAAGTTGCGAAAAATAATAAAATAATAAAATGGTACGAGATGATTCTTATAATGACTTACGTTAGTTTCGTTTCCATGGGTAGGTTCTTCGTCCGTCAAGGGATTGGGATCCGCCACCACCAGTGAGGAAGGTCTCCTTGTTCTCGTAGATGTACACGTACTAGTTAGGCACCTTCTGCAGATGTTCTCCTTGTTCTCTTACGCTTCACTACCAGTTAGGCTTCTTGTTCTGATGATGTTTACGGATCCTACCGACTGCGCCAATGTTAGATCACGGTTCACATGAGTGACTTTTTAAAAAGGATTTATTTATTTAATGGAGCCAACGTTGGCTCTTGAAGAAGGAATAATACAATAAATTAGAAGTGTTGCATTCTAACTGAGTTTAATAACTGGCTTTACAAAGCATGTCTAGTAGTATTTATAACATACAGAACCTGAGTAAGCAAAATATAGAACAAAGGAAATGCAATTCGACAGTCAGCATAAAATGTGAGAAACAAAGGTGAAATATAATATCTCTAAGATAAGCGATTAATAAGAGAAGTCGTTATCATGTAATATGATATACCTGTGAAGGTTTGTTATTACTAAGTCTTTATAATAAGCGTATAATTTTATATAACATATATATATATATATATATATATATATATATATATATATATATATATATATATATATATATTTATATAAGGCATCCGTTGGCATCCTACCTAATAACGTTCTCACTTGGCATCCACTAATATACACACTGATATACACAAAATTTATTTAAAGGCTAAGTTAGCATCCTACCTACTTTACGGTTTAATTGGTGTCCTTATGAATATTTTAATCGATGCGTAAAATGACACCCGAATATAAAAATTACAGGTTTAACTGACTTCCGGCGGCGTTGTCAGATGTATGCTATGCGCTTTATCGTATTTGCCTAGAAGAATATTATTACAATCTGCAGTCTGTCGACGTATAAGTAAATAAGGAAATCTCATCCTGTGAGAATACTAATTTATGTCACAATTTAAGTTTCGAAACATGAAGTTCGCGTAAAAGTGAATTACTTTTTATTTGCTTATAATTGTTATAAAACATATTCTTTATGGGATTTGGCAAACAGTAGAAAAAACAATCTGTATGAACTAAAAAGAAAATCTATCTGCAAAGATTGGAAATTAATTTTGTAGATAGTTTTTCTTTTTAGTTCTCACAGATAGTTTTGTTCTGCTATTTGTCAATTTATCAAATTTTCTGTACGAGATAGGACAGGGTGCTGTAAAGAAATATTATTCAGAAAAATAAAACTGAATTTGTTAAAATTTTGCTCACTTGCAAAGTGACCCTATAAGGGTAAAGTTGGAGTATCACGTATTTTTAACGTTTATTATTATTTATTTGAGTTCTCTTTTACACAAATTATTATTAATTAATCACCTTCTAGATTGTGTTAATATTTTAATGCTTTTCAAGTGTATTAGACAATTATAATTTATTCAAAAAATTATATTTTGCTATAAATTTGTAACATTTCCAACTTTTTTTAAATTTCACAATAGTTCAAAGAATACGAATTAATAATTATTTTTTCAATTACACCCCCCATGAGAACCATTGGGCCTCAAAATGACCCCATAAGGACAAAAGTAGAGTATCATGTATTTCTAGCATTTATTGTTATTTATTTGCGACTCTTTTTGCAGAAATTATTTTTAATTTGTCTCAAGAATGTTCTTTATTTTACATATGAGCAGAAAGTCGATGAAAAGTTCAAAATTTCTTAAAACCTGCACAACTCTAGCTCTATTCTGAAGAAAGTTGGCAATAAACAGGAATAAGTTGTTTAAATATTTTGCAGGTTTCATTAGCAAACTCTTAATAAACAAAATTGTGAAACTAAAAAAAGATGGAAATGCTACAAATTTGTAACAAAACGTAATTGCTTAAATAAATTATAATTATTTAAGTAAATTAAAATTGTTTAAACAATTTGAAAAACCTTAAAATATTAAGACAAACTGAAATCTGACTAATTCAAAACTATTTCTATAAAAAAATCTCATTCTGAATAATTCTTTCTAAGATTTTGTCCTATCTCTTACAGAAAATAGTATATTGTGTATTTAGGTATGAAAGCAGTACATTCCCGGACGACGATGCATCGAAGTTCGGGAATGTGCTTTCACACCGAAATACGCATACTATTTTTTCTGAAATCACAATCAATATTATTATAAATTAAGGAATTTGTATTAATGCGTAAAATTTCTTCATTAATGAATAACATTTCTTCATTATAATCTAACATTTCTTCATTACATTTCTTCATTACAATCTAACTGCTTACTAATAAATGTAATTTTGATGTATGTGTAAGTGTAAATGTAAGTTTGATTGTTTGTCTGCGTGTATTTATTTACTGTCAAAAATATACATAAAAAACCATAGGGGAATGTTACTTACTGTATGTTACTACTACTGAAAGTAACATTCCCGTACGGTTTTGTTGATCGTTGCTTGGCAACGGATCTTTTCCGGTCTGTTTTCTGATAGTTTCTTAGCAACGGACTAAAATACTGGAATTGTGCATTTTTCGATCTGAAATCGCGCCGAAAATGTAGACATTGCCGAACGATTTCAGAAAAAGTACTTTATAAATGAGAGAAATTACTTTTTTTGGTAAATATCCAAGACATATGAATTGCTCATTTAATCATGCGTCGCTCCCTGGCACACTGTATATGCTTTCTTAGAAAATGTAAGGCTCTTACTGAAACGAGAAATTGGAGATTTTTTAATTTTTAAAACATAATAACATTGAAAATATCAACTTTATGAAAAAAATTATCGAACATTTCTTGTTGGAAATCAATAAAAAAATATTTAAAAACATAGTTTCATCGAAAAAATGTAATATTTCCTTTTGTTGCAAACAAAATTGTTTTAAACAATATCAGACCGGGTTACCGTCTGGTAACATGGATGCTCATAATCAGTAGTGTCTCCAGAACTGATTCCAACAAATAAACTGCATCCGAAATGTATTCGAAACTCATACGCCCATACTGCCTGCTATATAACTAGACCTCCCAATTTAATAGACCAGTAACAACTTCGTAAAAAAAAATGAAAATCGGCAAATAGACCACGGTGTTTCATTTCTACACAAAAACTTTTAAAAAGTCAAAACCTAAACCACATTCCAATTTAAAAAAAAATAAATGACTAAGTTTTAAAATCTAAAAAGGAAGTAGCAGGACAAGCTTTATTTGAAAACGTTTTTATTGAAAATAAAATTATATAAAAAAAGTATTTTTAAGAAAAAGCTTTTATTTGAAAAAACTGTACTAAAAAGTAAAAATAATTTTTTAAAATTCATACACCTGGAAACCAAAAACTTTGCGGACGGTCATATAGCACTATTGCATAGTTACTTTGCTCAATTGACCGCCCCCAAAGCTTTTGGTTTCCATGTGAATGAATTTTAAAAAATTATTTAAACTTTTTAGTACAGTTTTTTCAGATGAAGGCTTTTTCTTAAAAATATTTTTTTTATATAATTTTATTTTTTACTTTTTAGTCTACTTATTTTACAGACAGACAAAACCCTTTCATTTGATACAAATGGCAAGGGAGTCGTGAAGAAAGATAATTTGCTATCCTAGGGCGTCCGCCATATTGGATTTATAATGGCGTTACATAGTTCATCGTATTTTACTCGTCAAACCCTTTCATTTGATTCCATATCAAGGGGGTTGTGAAGAAAAAGGCGATCTGCCAGCTTGGGACGTCCGCCATATTGAATTTAGAATGACGTCACATTGTCTATCGTATTTTACTCGTAAAACCCCTTCATTTGATACCCATATCAATAGGATTGTGACTAAAAAGCCGGTCCGCCATCTTGGGACGTCCGCCATATTGGATTTAGACCGATAGTGGCTATACTATGTTACATTGTCACCGGACTTATACACGTGTGCCAAATTTCAAAGCTCTAGTATAATAAGAACTAGTCAAAATTCAGCTTGCAAGATTTCACCAAACAAATATACATTCATACATAACACATTGCAAGTTAAATAAAAGCTTTTAAAAAAATTAATACAACACAAATATTTAGCATTTATGAAAATGTAAACATACGTATATCAAACCAAAATAATACAATAATGGTAAAATGAAACAAAAACAGAACATCAACTCTTAAAAGGAAATTTATTTTCTCTGTCTATATAATCCCAGGATTATGTTATGTGTACTTTGTAGTTCTAACACATTATAGTGTAGGCAAATTAGCATTTTGACTAAATAGTTTATCGAATGAATGCATTTTCACAAAACTTTGTGGATTCTGTTCGTTTTGAAGTCTAGATCAAACTCCAAAAAAAAAAAAATGGCCGCTAATATTGCCTCGCAATTATTATAAACAACGATCTTGTTGCTAATTTGTTAACTAGTAAAATTGAGGTAAATTAAAAAAATAAAATGTCTTTTTATATAATTTTATGAAAAATAACAACTTTTTACTCTCGTAAAATTTTCGAAAAATGCATATTTTCCGAGATATAGCGGTTGAATTTTTCCAAAAGGGGTTGAAGGTGGAAAAAAAAGTGACGAGAAAAATCCATAAATTCGAGTGAATATATTATTAAACTAAAAGACTTTTTTTCCTTTATGACTTTTTCCTAAAGTGCACTCTGTCCAAGTTTCCTGGAAAAAAACCGAAAAAAGAGGCCCTTATCCGAAAACGGAAAATATCGTAAACTATGAAATTTAAAAATCTGGAAAAATTCAAACGTATATTCTTTACAATTTTGCTCTGTTCTAATTTTTTTTTGTGACGTACATATTTTCCGAGTTCTCAACAGTTTTTTACTATCAAAATGTATCTAAATTTTTTCATGACACAAAATGCATGTAATCTCTAAAATTGTAATTAATTTATATATATTTAATAGAAAAATATCTAATTTGTGAAGAAAAGAAAGAACGAAAAAATTTCTACTGCAGTCTCGTAAGCAAATATTAAACCACCTTTACCCTTTCAAATAGAAAGACGTAAATTGGACTGTAAGTCGATGAAGTCTACTTATTTTGAACAATAGACATCCTTTAAAATATCTGTATTGAAAATGTTTATGAATTTAAAAAACAAAACATATGGTTGAAATAAATATATTTCGGAAATGGTTTCTTACAATAGAGGCCTTACCCCACAAGCGTTCATAATAAGACGCAATAAAACTGTCTTTCAGAACTAGCAATCCTTCATTTCAAAAAGACAAGTCGATTAGTTTCAGATACAACCCATTATTGTTTGTTTAACCGAAACTAGAATAACAGACTCCGAAACTAAAAAATTACCAAATATAAGCCACTTTTCGAGCGGCTTTTACACCGTTATTGTAAATATATTCTGGCGATTAAGTAAAATGCTAGAATCTCTAAAACGATTATTTTTTGTGTAATTTTATAGCAATGTGTTCCAGATCTTTTTATAATACATACACGTAACAACTATTAAGTTAATATCTTAAACCGTCCCACAGGAAACGTGCGTACAAAAAATACAGACAAACCGATAGATACAATTTTTTTTTGCCCTCAAATTTAAAATCTCGATATTTCATGACATTCTAAACCGATTTCAACAAAAAAAAAATTGAAGTTTTTTTTTACGATTACTATACTTCCAATCCACTATTTGGATGTGGAAATAAAATTTACGATTCAAATCATCCAATGTCCCAAATTGGGATACAAATTGTGCGAAAATTATTAAGTAATTATAAATACTGATTTAATGAAGCTAAAATATTATGACATGAGGGTTTATTGATACATCTGAAAGTGTATTTTAAATAAAAAGAAACATTTCTTATTATAAAAACACAATTTGTAATGTTAAATGTTAATAAAATTGAACATGCCTCAAGTTTAACAACAGGTAGTTTTCTTTGTAGTAGTGTAAATATTATAAAAATTCTGAGGCTTCTAGTAGGTATACTTATTCACCAAAACTACACTAACATTTTTCTTTGTATGTCTTACAAAACATTTTTTGTAATAAATATAAAATGTTTTTTTCCATGATTTTATTTTAAGGATAACTAAATGAACTATATTTCACGATAGAAATATGAAACATTTCATTTCTTGTTTTTATTTATAACAAATTCGGATAATGAAACTATATGCCATTTGATTTATTACTTCCACATCCACGTAGTGGAGTGGAAAGATGTACAGGGTGCGCCACTTAAAACTGCCCATACTTGTAACTTTTTTATTTTTAAAGCGATGACCTTGTTGGGCACATCAAATTGTAGACATTTTTAAAGCCTTAAACACGCATACAGAGTGATTTAAAAAAAAATTGAAAAAATTGTTAAGATAGGAAACTTAATTTCTTTGAATATTTTTTTACCTCAACTTGTACATGAAATGTGTTAATGTTTTCTTATAAAGGTTTTAATTAGCTTCAATTCATGTTAAAAAAAAAGTTTTAAGAATAAAAATTCCTATTATTTAGTACATTTTAATAGAGTTTGTTTTTAAAAATATTTATTTCTTTTGTTTCTTGTTGCTGTTTTATTACGTTGAGGATTTTTTGTGATATGTCTTTTACAAATAAATCATCAAATTATTACTTACATTTTTTCAGTTATTTTAAAAAAATCAGGAGTTGGAAGGAGTGTTTTTAATTTCTTTCTCTAAAACCAAAAAGAATTTCGGATATGACGTAATAAACATAACATAAATTGAAGCTAATTAAAACTTTTATAAGAAAACATTGACGCAGTTCATGTACAGGATGAGGTAAACAAATATTCAAGGAAATTAAGTTTTCTTTCTTAACAATTATTTTAATTTTTTTTTTAAATCACTCTGTACACATGTTTAAATGCATTACAATTATCTACAATTTGATATGCCCAACATGGTCGTAGTTTAAAAAATAAGAAAGTTGCAAGCCTGGGGAGTTTTAAGTGGCGCACCCTGTATAGTAATCTTAAAAAAAAATTCAAAATGTTTTTTGCTGAAATAATAAATGTCATAAAACGTCGAGATTTTAAATTTAAGAGAGAAAAAAATTCTGTCTGTGTGTCGGTCTGTAACTTTTTTGTGCGCACGTTTTCTTCGCAACGGTCGTCTAAGATACTGTATTCAAATTTGGCACACATATGTTCCATGACGAGATCTGGTACTAGATTATGTCTTGCGCTAATTCCGGTGAAGGGTTGTGAGTTAATCTGGTACTAGATTATGTCTTGCGCTAATTCCGGTGAAGGGTTGTGAGTTAAATAGGGTAAATAGGGAAAAACAATAAAGCAAGCTAATAACAGTCCAGAAACTTAATTTTTAAAATCTTCTATTTAACTTCATTTTAAAAGCTTTGTACGGTAGTTAGTATGTTTGGGTCAAATCGTGCAACCAAAATGGATCCTGGAGGTATTATTTAATAGTGGATTCGGCGGCGCCCGGAAAGATTCGAATATGGATTCGGCAGCGCCTGAAAATTGCCTTGGTATTCGACATGGTCCGGAAGTCACCTTGGTGTTTAGCCGTTCCCGAATATGGATTATGCAGCGCTCGAATATAGATTCGGCGGCGTTCTAATTTGGATTTGGCAGTGCCCGGAAGTTACTTTGGAATTCTGCAGCGCCCAAAAATGGATTCAGCGGCATCCTAACTAATATCGATTCGGCAGCGCCCAGAAATTACCTTGGTATTCATGCGCGCCCGGATATGGATTTGGCACTATCTTAATATGGATACGGAAACGCCCGGAATTTGCCTTCGTATTCGGCAGCGTCCGGAAGTTCTGGAGGTTTGGCTAGCATTCGGCAACGCCCTTTTATTAAAATTCTGTGACCAATTATTTCCACATACTAGAGTACAAATATGGTCAAGATGTTTTCCTTTAAAGAGACTTGGATGGGAAATCTGGATGTGGAAATATTGATTCCTTAGGCAGCGGTTTTATTCCAAAAGCTACAACAAATTTTGAATGATTTATTTTATCACAACTCAATTGAGAGTAATACTCCAATTTCGATTTTCATAAAAAAAGTAATCTTTTAACAAATAGCCATAACTTTGACAATTTTTATTGTAGAAGAACCGGAATGTATTAAATTGAATTACCTTTCAACGTTGTAATAACCAATTTCAGACCCTTCGGTTTTAAAGTTATTCACGAAAAATACGTGTAAAAATTTGATATTTAGTAAGGGACGAAAAAACACAAAACCTTAAAAAAATAATATCTCGAACAATCTTTGAACGGGACTAATCTGAAATTTAAGGTAAAGTTAATTTCTTATGTTTCAAGTCGTACAAATAACAGTTTTTGACATAATTCGTAATTTTCAAGATATTTCCAGAAACCCATTTTTTAACGAATTGCTAGATACAACGAATCAAAAATCACGGTCATTTACATTCAAACTATACAAATTGCGTGGAAATATTAACAAAATTGTATGACTTTTATATCAACTGTATTATTCTAATTATAACATGTTGTTTGAGTGACCTATAATAATTAATATCATGAGAGAAATTGAAGAGAGGTAAAAATTGTTGAATTACTTAAACACTATCAACGAAAAAACTAGCTCGAATTAAAACTAAAATATACTTTACGTGCAATATGTACAATATGTTTACTTAAACTAAACTGCAATTAAATTTTAATTTTATTTATATAAATATATACTTTGGAAAAAACTTTGTTAGTTTAGATGAATTATAGTTTTACAGATATCTATGAACTTACATTTAAAATCACGAGGTGTAGATGCTCCAAACTGATTAATTTTGAAGCACAGTGGCAAGTGTAAAGTAAAAATTATATTATAATTTAAGCTATCAAACTTTATCGTATAATTTTTTCCATCTTGTTAGTTTCAATTCGACAGCTTTATCTTTAACGGTGTCTTAGTAACTCTACAACTCTTTCAACCATGCATTTCTCTACAAGAGGTTGTTCTTGGGTCACCTACTATACTTTTCTTAAATAGAATCCAATAAGAAATCCAAAAATTTAAACAAAACGAATTAAAATAATCTCCAACATACACTAGTTCACAAGTTCAAAGACGTGTTAATTCTTGATAAAGCTTGTAAAAATGTGAGTGAGGGCACATTGGATTCGGAATGACGTCTAGAAAAATGTGCAAAACTTTCAAACCCGCAAAAGTTATAAACAAATTAAGATTGAAGAAATAACGAGCTTCGTTTTTTGAAAATAACTCGAAAACCATTAATATTTAAGAAATTAAAAAAAAAGATTCTTGAAGAGGAAGAAATTTCCAATAGAAAAGTCAGAACTCCCGGTATTCTATCTCTATTATTAATAATTTTAATTTAATGTTGAAAATAAGGCTTCGTGCGGCAAACGCTAAGCCGTTACGAAACCGGCCGTAATAAGTAAAAACATTTTTTTATGTATTAAATATTAATTTAAAAATTTTAAAAAACTATGGTATTATTCAGACATTAAAAGAAAAAAAAATCCAGATTTTTCATAAAATGAGCCTATTGTTAATTAACAATTTTTTTTAGTGCTTACGTTTATATTTCAAGTCGGATAATTGTTAAGCAAAAGCCACTAAAATTATTACGTTTCCTTTAGACCTTATATCAACTATACTCTACGAGATTATGACATGGCGATATTTTTAATTGTTATAGTCTATTAGTTATTAATTATTTAAGATAACAAAAAACTAAAAAATTTAAAAAAAAAGGTTGACATTTTTTTTATTAATTTTAATTATTATTACTGGTTTTATATTCAAAAATAACATAAGATTACATAAACTTTAAATTTTTAGTGTTATTTGTTTAAACAAATTTTATAAACAAATAGATAAATTACTTATTTTTGAAAAACGTTTTTTGCCATTTTATTTATAAAATATTATGAATTAAAAAAAAATTTTTCTTAAAAACATTTTTTAATTGTTTATAATAATTTTTTTCCTTTCTTCATTATTTAAACAAGTTATTAAGTAAAAATTTTAGTCTTAAAACCTATTATTTGCAATTCTCTACAAGGTGGAATTTTTTTTTGTTGTTAATTTATTTGTTTATTTAATAAATAATTTGTTATTAACAACCTCCGAATGTGTTTATATTTTTTTAGATAGAAAAAAAAATAAAAAAAAAAACAACCGTATACATAAACACATAAAAAAAAATGTTAATATTTCTTATAGAATTTTAAATTTTAAATATTAAAAATGTTTTTTGACATATTTATGTATACGGTTGTTCTGGTTATTTTTTTCTATCTAAAAAAATATAAACACATTCGGCGATTGTTAATTAGAAATGTTTATTAAATAAACAAATTAATTAATAACAAAAATTCCACCTTGTAGAGAATTGCAAATAAGAAATTTTAAGAATATTTTTTTTCTTAATAATTTGTTTAAAAGAAGAAAAACGGGAAAAAATAATTATAAACAATTAAAAAAATGTTTTAAGAAAAATTTTTTTTTTCAAAAATACGTAATTTATCTATTTCTTTATAAAATTTGTTTAAACAAATAGCACTAAAAATTTAAAGTTTATATAATTTTATAGTATTTTTGAATATAAAAACAGTAATAATAATAATTTTAAAATTAATAAAAAAAAATTTTCAACCTCTATTTAATTTCTTAGTTTCTTGTTAGCTTAAATAATTAATAACTAATAGACTGTAACAATTAAAAACATCGCAATGTCATAATCAAATAAAATATAGTTGACATAAGATCCTCACGAAGCGAAATAATTTTAGTGGCTTTTGTTTAACAATTTTCCGACTTGAAACATAAACGTAAACTCAAAAAAAAAATTAACAACGAGCTCATTTTATGAAAAATCCGTAAAAAAAATTTTTCCAACGGGATATTGTTCCTTTAAGTGTCTAAATAATAACGCAATTTAAAAAAAAAATATATTAATACTTGAAAATATAAAAAAATTGTTTTGCTTCTTACGATTGGTTTCAGAGTATCGTAACGGTTTAGCGTTCGCCGTGCGAAGCCCCATTTTCAACATTAAATTAAAGTTATTAATAGTAGAGATAGAGTTCCAGAAGTCCAGACTTTTTTATTGGAAATTTCTTCCTCTTTAAGAACCTCTTTTTTTAATTTCTCAATTATTAATAGTTTTCGAGTTATTTGCAAAAAACGAAACTCGTCATTTTTTTCAATCTTAATTTGTTTATAACTTTTGCACATTTTTCTAGACGTCATTCCGAATCCAATGAGCCCTCACTTATATTTTTACAAGCTTTTTCAAGAATTAACACGTGTTTGAACTTGTGAATTAGACTAAATAAGATTCTTTTACATTAACATAATTTTGTAGTTTATCACGTATCTAAAATATTTTTGCTAATAACTTTTCTCTTACTTCTGTAGTTTAATTAAACTACAGAACACTATTTTACTTATAGCCTTGCTGAACCATCCTTAACAAAAGTTGTTTACAATCAAGAGGTACAAATTCCGTCCTCATTTTAACAGTTACACGAATTGTCTCCACTAAGTTTACTTTTCCTAGTAGTAATATATTCGAGCACTAACTAAAACATCTGGATCAACATGTGGTATATAATAACCTACTTCCACGGTGTTGCCAGCTGACTAGATGCCATCTAAACCGCTTCTGTGGTCAGCAGGTATTCAAAATGAATATTTTTCGAGCGACAAGCACGGCAGCTAGTAACAAACCGCTGAACTAAAATATTCACTAGGGTGTTAAAATGGGTCACTTGACCTCCAACTTAAAATAAGTTTTAATGGCATAATACGACATCTACGATGCCCCTGCGTTAATATCTCTAGCAGGTCAGATGGCATCCGAATACCGGATGCCATCTGACTCGTGGATGCCAACTGAACCTAAAATTTTACATTGTGAGATGCCAACTAATACCTTATATAAATATATATATATATATATATATATATATATATATATATATATATATATATATATATATATATATATATATATATATATATATATATACACGTACGGTACGCATGAAACGAAGCCCACCACACACTACAGGGTACCAGAAGCCCAGCCTTATTTGTAATTTAAATAGTGTGTACAACTGTTAATAATGTTTTAAGTGGGAATAATAACGCGAGCAACATGAGAGGGGGGAACTTTTTTGGACATACAAATTAAAAACAACACGACATGTCATACGAAGCCTTTTATAATTATGGTACATTACGAAGCCCGTTGTATAAAATGTATAGATGTTTCAGATTACACGAAGCCATACATAGTTGCCACTTCTCTTCTAATTCTTTAACTAAATGATATAACTGTGTGCGACAATATAATTGCGTAGTCGATGTGTTAATAATATAAATGCTTTGTTGTAGGTCACGGCCGCATGGCACCAAAGGGGGCCGCCCTAATATAAATAATTATGTTTAGGGTATGCATGTTAAAAGTATTTTCATTGATATAATTTATAATATAAATAATTATGTTTAGGGTATGCATATTAAAAGTATTTCCATTGATATAATTTATATTTATTATAATGCAAAATAGGTAACAGATATAAGGTATTAATTCCATTATTGACGTTTGACTAAAATAGGTTTTTTTGTACAAACATGAAGCCTCAAAATAAAGCCCAAAGTAGCATATTCCTCGCTTACTTGAAGTCCACACCCTGCCTATGCTTGTTACTACATTTTGAAAAAAAGATGTAGTATAGGTTTTGCATTTTTCCGGTGGACCATCGAAACCCGAAAAAAACGTCGGATCGAAATGAAAGTCATATCTATCGACTTGACAGCGAATTTAGAAAATTCCGTCCGTCGGATTTCGATGAAACTTGGGTGGTTGATAGGAGGCCTTCAGAAGACCTTAACGCTGGAAGCTCGGCTCAATTCGGAAACGGGAAATACCCGATATAGACGTTTCAAGTTTTTCGGGAAAAATTGAATAACTCTGTAACGGGCAGTCAGATCGAGATATTTCAAAATGGTGCCGCTGGCAACGGTCTACAGATAAGTATACCGGAGACTATATCGAAAAATAAATGGAAATTGAATTTTTTTGCAAAAAACTGGTTTTCTCGAAATCGAGGTAGGAAGCACGATAACTGTCCAGGATATTGATTGATTTCGATAAGACTTGGTGGGATCGAAGGTACACAGCCACAAATGAAGCCTGTTGCTTGAGGCTCGAATCCGTTGACCGTAAGTATTTTTTCCAAGGCCGAGTATGATTTTCCAAAGAAATTAATAACTCCCGAAACGAAGGTCCGATTTTGATTTTCAAAAATGGCGATTGTAGGGCTCGATTAAGTCTATTAGGTGACGTTTGTGAGAAATTTGACAAAACAAAAGCGAATCTACAAATCCTGAAAAACTTTATTTTTTTGATAAATTCTACAAATACCGAACGGTTTCCTAATAAAAATAGAAAATTAAATATTCCGTCGATCAATCTCTATAACCAGTGTAAGGCATGGATCTTTTTGTACAAAAAATCTGAAATGGAGTTTTTTCGAAAAATTAAAAATAAACGAGTTATTTACAAAGATGGGCATGTCCACGTCCGGTATATCAGAGTAGCAGTCCGCCCGAAAATAAAATTGTAAGTCCGAAATCACTCCCTTCTCGAAAAAGTCTCTATTTTGATAATACACGAAATTATCTATAGGTGTCCAAACCAAAAAAAATAAAGATCATAACGGGGAAAATTCTATCTTTATAAATATTTGACCGATTTTCATTTACTAAATAGCAATATAAACTATGTCCTTTCTGTATTTCAAAATGTAGTTAGCCTTTACTTTAGTCAATACAAAAAGAAAAAAAAAAGAAAAATGAAACATGTCAAAATGTACTGAGTCATCCTACCACCCTCTGCTAAAAAGGTACTGAATCATCCCAACAGGGATAAAAAGCATATCAAAATGTAGTTTTTAGCTTGTCTATAAACATTTTTCATTTTATGAGGATTATTAAATTAATTATTTTATGTACCTACTTGTTCTTTTAGACAAGTTCACACGTTCAAACACATGTTAATTCTTGATAAAGCTCTTAAAATTATGAGTGAGGTCTCATTGGATTTAGAATGACGTCTAGAAAAATGTGCAAAAGATTCAAACCCGCACATAAGCCATTGCAAAATTTATAAACAAATTCAAATTGAAAAATTGTTTTTTTGCAAATAACTCGAATACTATTAATATATAAGAAATTAAAAAAAAAGGATTCTTAAAGAGGAAGAAATTTCCAATAGAGAACTCCTGACTCCCGGAACTCTATCTCTATTATTAATAATTTTAATTTGATGTTGAAAATCCGCGCGGAGAACGCAAAGCCGTTGTGATGCTCTGAAACCGACCTTGGCAAGAAAAACATTTTTTTATGTTATTAAATACCTATATTTTTTTTTACATGTTTATGTATAAGGTTGTTTTTGTTTTTTTTTTTCTATCAAAAAACATATGAACACGTTCAGCGATTGTTAATAACAAATTGTTTATTAATAAATAAACAAATAAATTAACAACGAAAACATTTTTTCCCTTGTAGAGAATTGCAAATAATAAATTTTAAGAATCATTTTTTTTATAATATGTTTAAATAATGAAAAAAGGAAAAAATTGATTATAAACAGTTAAAAAAAATTTTAAATCACCTAATATTTTATAACAAATAAAATGGCAAAAAATGTTTTTCAAAAATACGTAATTTATCTATTTGTCTATAAAATTTGTTTAAGCAAATAGCACTAAAAATTTAAAGTTTATGTAATCTTATAGTATTTTTGAATTTAATAACAGTAATAATAATTAAAATTAATAAAAACTCCTCTCTTTTTCATTTTTTAGTTTTTTGTTACCTTAAATAATGAATAACTAATAAACCATAACAATTAAAATCATCGC
This sequence comes from Rutpela maculata, assembly GCA_936432065.2. Taxonomy (NCBI): domain Eukaryota; kingdom Metazoa; phylum Arthropoda; class Insecta; order Coleoptera; family Cerambycidae; genus Rutpela; species Rutpela maculata. The sequence goes on along the minus strand of OW386286.2, from coordinate 75,718,569 downwards.
AATGTCATAATCTCATAAAGTATAGTTGACATAAGGTCTCCACGAAGCGAAACAGTTTTAGTGGCTTTTGTTTAACAATTATCCGACTTGAAATATAAACGCAAACTCTAAAAAAATTTATTAATTAACAATAGGCTCATTTTATGAAAAATCGGCGAAAAATTTTTATTCCAACGAGATATTGTTCCTTTAAGTGTCTAAATAATACCATAATTTTTTTTAATTTCTAAATTAATATTTAAAAATATAAAAAAAATGTTTCTACTTGCTACGGTCGGTTTCAGAGCATTGGAGCTCTATTTTCAACATTAAATTAAAATTATTAATAATCGAGATAGTGTTCCGGGTGTCAGGAATTTTTTATTGGAAATTTCTTCCTCTTTAAGAATCTTTTTTTTTTAATTTCTTAAATATTAATAGTTTTCGAGTTATTTGCAAAAAACGAATCTCGTTATTTTTTCAATCTTACTTTGTTTAAAACTTTTGCAATTGTTTATGTGCGGGTTTGAAACTTTTGCACATTTTTCCGAATTCAATGAACCCTCACTCATATTTTTACGAGCTTTATCAAGAATTAACACGGGTTTGAGCTTGTGAACTAGACTGTTTGAGAAGTTTGAAAATAGAACAATGTTATATAAAACGTTGAAGAATTAATGTAACTGTTTTTTTTCTGTTGGAACTACCCACATGATAAAAGTCAAAGTCAATAGAAAGCAAAAATAAATAACTGAATGTAAATATTGTTCGCCAGTTTACTGAAGTTTTTATATAACTGTTAAACATTATATATGACCTTCTACAGTTTGTTGAAAATAAGTTGATTTTTCTAGATATAATTGCTATATTTGTAATTCTAATCGTCTCCTGATGATGCCAGCTTGGTTGGCAAAGAGCTTCTAGCTAAATTCTACAGAATTTTTGTTATTGTCAGACCTTATCAAGAGTTACAACAGTTTATATTTGCATTTTTTGCTTAAGATGTCTTAAATGTTGTATTTGCAGATTGGAATTTTTTTAATAACAACGTGGTTCTTCCTCTAGCTAATTTTAACTTATTGTCCAAATTTAAATACGATCGGACTCCTGGTCCTTCAGTTATCGTGCTTACAAAGCACATGGTGGTTTCGTAAATAGTCCAGTAAATGTCAAAAGAACTGTTGGCAATGGTAAAGCTACACCTCTGTGAAGCAAGGCAGTACTTAGTCATAAATCTATCTAAAAAATTAATTGTCCTATTATTATGACGAAACAAATGTATAAATAGAGCAGAAAAATTATTTTATAATTCGTTAAAATTAATAACCAAAACATTAGGATATGAGAAATACATAATACTGCGTATTACAACAAATTACCTGATCAGCTGGAAACTTAAAATAACATGAAAGTCATTGTTTATAAGAATGTTTTAGAGCAGAAAAAGTAATTCTCAATTACGTAAAAATACATACTTTACGAAAAAAATTGTTTGTAGATGATACAGTTATCTTCAATTTTTATTTTCTTTATTATTTGAATAGACGCACGATATTTTTAACTTTATTATTTTATCAAAAAAAAGTAAGTAAACATAACTTGAAAAATAAATCAATAAATGGCATAAATTTACCCCAGTTATACAAAGAGGGCAATTTTTAATGTCTATTTTTATTCAAAATTAGTTTTTTTATTATTTGCGATATGAAGACTAAGACCATAATAAGGAATATAGCAGAAATTTAATATTGCTACATAAATTGTTTAAATTTTTATGAAGCAACCAAAACTGAAGTCTTGTGTTGATGACTCACCGATTTTGTGCGCCGGCCTTGTCTATAGGTGGTGTTGACAGAAGACGCTGTAATTAGGGTAAATGAAATCGGTTGGTCCCAGTTGAAAGGTAATTGAATAAACTTTATTTTCCAACAAAAATTTCTAATATTTTGTTTCATTATAATGGATAAAATGTTGTTTTACAATAAGGTTGGATTTTTTAGGTTATAAATTATTTTTAAGGAAAATAATGTAGGCATCTATACTATTTAATTAATCATTTAAAAAGCTAAAAAAAAAAAAAACTTTAAATGAACTTTTTTATTAGAACGCAATTTAAAGGAGAACCGAGAGGAAAACATTTTCGCAAAATTCGATTTTCATGTAAACAAATTTTTGGACAAAGATAACTTATAGAAATTGTAGAGAATTAAAATAACTTTCAACATTGTTCTTCTCCTCAAGCGTTAATTACTTCCACATAAGTATAGTAACGACAAAAAAAAAATTTGAAAATTTTTATTGTTCAAATAGGCTTAGAATGTCATGAAACGTCGAGATTTTAAGTTTGAGCGAAAAAATTTTCTGTCTGTCGGTTCGTCTGTAACTTTTTTTGTGCGCACGATTACTCTGGAACTGTTTAAGATATTGACTTAGAATTTGGTACACGTATGTATTTTAACGAGATCTGGAAATAAATTATATTTTTATCCTCTTCCGTCGAAGGGTTGGGTGGTAAATTGGGGTAAATGGGGGATAAATAGGTAAATCGAACAGGTAAGAGTCCATAAAATTTATATTTAGTATATGTAAGAGAAGCTAAGGTCTCTAAAAACTTTTTGGCATTAGTCACCCCCATTACCACCCCCAACCCATTATTAAAGAGGATAAAAAATTTGTGATTTAGTGTGTGTACAAGAACCAAAAATCTCAAAATATTTTTTACTTCATCCACCTCTATTATCATTCCCCTATCACCACCCCCCATCGCACTACCGATGTGGGATATCGTTTTATGGGTTTTTGGGGTAGACGATTTCAAATATTATATTATTAAAGTTCCGTAAACAATTATTCCCACATACAAAATTTTTTCGTTGTGAGGAACTTGGTTAGAAAATCTGGATGTGGAAGTATTGACTCCTTGGGCAACGTTTTTTTTTGAGTTAATCGCGAAAAACGAGCGTCGAAATTTGACTTTTGGAGGGCAGGAAAAAAACACTAAACCTTAAAAAAAATCACTTCTCGGTCAATTTTTTTACCATATTGGAACGAACTAAAATTTTCTTCCCCCTTTGACTGACATCCTTTATTTATGAATTTTTTTTTTCTGTTGGATGATGACCCTGCATATTTTTCTTATAAAAACTATATCAGATTTTTTCCTGGCAATAGCGACTGACAACTACATTTCAAATATCATTTTACTGTGTCGTTTCTTATTTTTTAAAGTGGCCACCCTGTAAATTTTTCATATTTTTCTTCTTTGACAGTTATGTTACCTACATGCGAAATCTCCGCCACATCTTCTTTCATTATTTTTTTTAGGTGACAACCCTGTATATTTTCATATTTTTCTTACTTGGCAGTTGTGTTGTGATATCTGCATGCGAAATAATATCGTCCTTCATCTCATTTTTTATTATTATTTTTGGGGCGACCACCCTATATATTTTTTCATATTTTTCTTTGACAGTTGTGTTAACTATATGAGAAACACTATTGTCCGCAATCCATTTTTTCATTATTTTCTTAGAGTGAATACCCTGTATATTTTTCATATTTTTCCCCTGACAGTTGTGTTCACTACACACAAAATATAACTGTCTTTTGTCACATTTTTTCCTCATTATTTTTTCAGGTGTCCACTGTTCTTCTTTGACAGTAGCGTCAATTAGCGACCAAATATTTTTCTTCTGCGTCAGATGGTTTTGTAATATTTTCCCCACAATACATATCTTATAAACTACAATAATTGTTATGTGTACACATGTATTGTTAGAAATAGATAAGTACTTCTGGCTCTTGTAGATATAGTTGTAGATATTGCGCCAACAGACAGACACCAGACCGACAGACAGAGAGACTGATGGAATTAAATGGCTTTAATTTTCGTAATCTGCATAGTCTGAAACGCGAAAATCCGAAGAAATCTCGGAGGGTAATTTTTTTACGATTACAATACCCTACTTTCCTTCGGTTAGCGAGGGAAGTAAAAAACGAAATTTGATCCATATGGCAATATTTCTAAATGCTTGAATAGTGGATTTTAACATTCCGTAAACAAGTGGCACTGACCATCTACAGGTACCTAAAACAAATTTAGCGGGAATTGGATCGAGAGTGTCGACCTACCCCAACATCTGTGGGTCAGACACAACAATGGGCTGTTATAGTTAGTAATTTTAAATATGTGACTAATAGTTTCTCAATTTGCTGTAATGTACAGTATTATAAATTTTTCACGTTCTGACTTTTTAGTTATTTAATTTAGTTTTTAAATATGTTAACATTTTAAATCACATAGAGTGAAGTCAAATTAAGTAAGAAAATAGGTGAATAAGGAATTCTCTGGCTGCAGCAATTTTATTATTTTAATTTGTCGTAGATATAATAAGTGCCACCGAGAAGTTTTTAATTAAATCGGTCCAGCGTAAAAATTTTTTAACAATTTATTTTTCAACGCTGAAATTTTCTGCTCGTTTCCTATTATCTTCGGTCCTAATAATCGTATCGCAAAAATAAAAATAGCGAGTGGCTATGAAAATACTTTCTGATAATTTGTTAATTTGTAAGAAAATAAAAACCACCAAAAATTGCCTTTTTTGACAATTTAAGAAATATAACGTAATAATGCATCCATTTTAACGAAAGTTGGAGGAACTGTGCACTTTATTGAACTAAACCTTCGTGCCAAATTTTAGCATAAAATATTTATTCAAACGGCTAAAAATAAAAAAAGATTTCGAAATTTTAATCGCTTATTGTTTAAGTGCATCGATTCGTAGAACATTTTTTTTTCAAAATGTAGGTTTTTTACATGTATTTTACAATGATATTATCTTCATTTAAACCTTTTTTAAATATGTTTATAATTTTCAAAATTATAGGTATAAACATATTCAGATAACTGGATTTTTTTATCAAACAAAGAACAGGTAACGAATTATTAAAATAGATGAAATATTTCTTAAAAAAATAATGATCTATTTGCATTTGGGGCCGAGATTCGTCAGTGTTTGCGCCTCAGTCGCTTATAAATAAGCAAATTGATATATGTTCTTAAAATTTGGACTGGTTATTCTTCAATAATATTAGTCTCACCTAGTTGAGAACAATCCAGAAGCACAATTGTTAAAAAAGATAGAGGCCCGATAGTCGGGCTTTTAGCGATTATGTTAGAGATCCAAAAATCGCCAAATAGTCTAAATGTGATATTATGGTTTTACAGATCATACTTCACTCGTAAGGTAATTCAGTGTGTAAGACGACCAACACTTTTTTTTTGGATGCAACGTCTCTGGTTCAATTCCTAACTGCGATTTTTTTTTATTGTATCAGTAAAATTAAAAGTTACAAAGCTGTGTACATAGACATAAGAATAACTGTTCAGGTTAGGTTTGTTTTCCCTTCCGCGACAAAAATGAATAAGAAAGTAAAAAAAAATTGACTAAGTGTGTTATAATCTCAAAGCCGCTTATTCGATGTAATTTTAAAAAACCGCTGCCCAAGGAATCACTACTTCCACATCCAGATTTTCTATCCAAGTCACTCACAACGAAAAATTTTGTATGTGGAAATAATTGTTTATGGAACTCTGATAATATAATATTTGAAATCCTCTACCCCAAAAACCCATAAAACGATACCCCACATCGGTAGTGGGGTGGGGGTGGTGATAGGGGGCAGTAGTGGGGGTGGATAAAGTACGAAAATATTTTGAGGTTTCTGGTTCTTGTACACACACTAAATCGCAATTTTTTTTCATCCCCTTTAATAATGGGGTGGGGGTGGTAATGGGGGTGGCTAACGCCAAAGTTTTTTTTGAGACCTTAGCTTCTCTTGTATATACTAAATAACAATTTTATGAGGTCTTACCTGCTTGATTTACCTATTTACCCCAAATTTACCTCAATTTACCCCCCAACCCTTCGACGGAACAAGATGAAAATATAATCTAGTTCTAGATCTCGTTAAAGTACATATGTGTACCAAACTTCAAGTCAATATCTCAAACGGTTCCAGAGTAAACGTGCGCACAAAAAAAAGTTACAGACCGACAGACAGACAGAAATTTTTTTTCCGCTCAAACTTAAAATCTCGACTTTTCATAACATTCTAATCCTATTTCAACAATAAAAATTTTAAAAAATTTTTTTGTCGTTACTATACTTCCACTGGATGTGGAAGTAATTGTAGTTTTGACTCATTTTCAAACAGCGGAGACAAAAACATAAGCATCGAAAAACAATCAGTCCAAATTTCTAGAAAAAATATCGACTTGTTTATTTATAAGTGACCTAAACACAAAAATTGACGTTTCACGGCCCCAAATGCAAGTAGATCATTAATTTCTTTAGAAAAATGTTAGATATTTCATCTATTTTCATAATTCGTTTCCCGCTTTTGGTTTCATAAAAATCCAGAGTTATTTGAATTTGTTTACAACTGTAACTTTGAAAATAATAAATAGATTTCAAGCAAAAACCGTTTAAGTGAGTATTCTTTTTCTTAACACTGTTGGAAAATACATGTAAAAACCTACATTTTCAACAAAAATTTACCGCACACGAGTCACTGCACTTAAACAACAAGCGATAAAAATTTCGAAATTATTATTGGTTTTTAGCCGTATGAGTTTTGTTCAAAAATATTTATTTTGCGCTAAAATTTAGTACAGGTTTAGTTCAATAAAAAGCTTAGTTCCACGGACTTTCGTTAAAATTGATGCATTATTATGTTATATTTTTATTAAATTATTATCAAAAAAGGCAATTTTTGGTGTTTTTTATTTTTTTTACTAATTAACAAACTATCATCTAGTTTTTGCATAGGCCTAGTCTTATTCAAGATTTTATTGCGAATAATTCGCTATTTTTATTTTTACGATACGATTACTAGGACCGGAGATACTAATGAAAATAACAGCAAATTTCAGTGTTTAAAAATAGGTAAATTGTTAAAATATTACAAGAAGCAATGGACCGATTTAATCCAAAACAGCTCATAGCACTTGTTATTATTCATAGAACAAAAATTACTGCAGCCAAACAGTTTCATTCAAAATTTATTTTCACTCCACTAATAGTGGAAAAAAGTAAATTATTAGAAAATCGATTGGATTTGAATGATTTTCCCTGAAAACTTTTTTAATGGCTTTCTATAATCAAATATGAAGTTTTCTATCACTTTTCCTTGTCCGCAATAAATATAAAATAAATATTTTCAATTTCCTTTCAAATAGAATTTTTTTTCAAATAAACTTAATTAAAAATTTGAAAATAAAATAAGTACATGTTCTATTTTGCTATTTGTTCTCACCTCACTCCACCATATATCTAGAGACAATACACACCTATAAGATAATAGTTATTTAACAAACAAGTATGTTAATGAGAGCGATTGATAAATTGAGACATTTTAACGTGCGAGCGCTAGCGAGCGCATTATTTGTCGAGATTATTAATCGCCGATTAACACACGAGTAAGTTACAAAAATTTCCCGTTGATTGTATCTAGGAAAAAAAACCGCTGCCCAAGGAATCACTACTTCCACATCCAGATTTTCTATCCAAGTCACTCACAACGAAAAAATTTTGTATGTGGAAATAATTATTTATGGAACTTTAATAATATAATATTTGAAATCCTCTACCCCAAAAACCCATAAAACGATACCCCACATCGGTAGTGGGGCGGGGGTGGCGATAGGGGGTGGTAGTGGGGGGTGGATGAAGTAAAAAAATATTTTGAGGTTTCTGGTTCTTGTACACACACTAAATCACAAATTTTTTCAACCTCTTTAATAATGGGGTGGGGGTGGTAATGGGGGTGGCTAATGTCAAAATTTTTTTTGAGACCTTAGCTTCTCTTATATATACTAAATACCAATTTTATGGACTCCTGCCTGCTTGATTTACCTATTTACCCCAAATTTACCCCAATTTACCCCCCAATCCTTCGACGGAACAAGATGAAAATATAATCGGGGTTCTAGATCTCGTTAAAGTACATATGTGTACCAAATTTCAAGTCAATATCTCAAACGGTCCCTGAGTAAACGTGCGCACAAAAAAAAGTTACAGACAGACAGACCGACAGACAGACAGAAATTTTTTTTCGCTCAAACTTAAAATCTCGACATTCTAAGCCTATTGAACAACAAAAATTTTTTTAAAAATTTTTGTCGTTACTATACTTCCACTGGATGTGGAAGTAATAGGAAAAAAATCTAATTTTATTTTATGACACAAAATTGAATTCTAAGTGTTACTTTATTTATTTAATTATGGTAACACATATGGAATTTAAAAAATATCAAAAATACAATTACAAATTCATTAGGCTTCTTTTTGTAACATCGGAGAAATATGCCAATAGCACCGATTCCGAATAGCGCGATACCTGCTTCTCTTTTATTAATTATAAAAGTTTCATACGCGTTTTATACGTTTGACAATTAGAGTTTTGACATTAATTGTCATATTAACTGTTTTCAATTATGTCCTTAGTTACCTAAACTAAAATCGTATATTAATAGAAAATCATTTATTAATGGGGGTTATTAATGAACGATTTTTTATATATTTATCAAAGCTACAAATACACGATGAACGGAAAAAGTAATAAATAAAATAGGTAGGTATAATTTATTAATTATTTGGAAACACGCGATAATAATTGTTTATGTAACTAAGCACTAAAGTTAAACATTTTATCACGATGTAGAATTTAGTTAAATAAACCACATAAATGATAAAAAGAAACTTTAGTGCCAAGGTGCATAACTAAGTTTTTCTTGAAATTGTGAAATTAAGGTTAATCAACTCTATTTAATGAATAATTTTAAGTGACATTAAGAAATGTCAATTATTTAAATTTCAAATCTCAATAATTTTTTGTAATGTAATTATGTCACAAGCAATGGATAATTTATGTTGACGTTTACCTGTCACCTCCTCCAACTACAAGAAATCGTACAATGTTTGATTACTTTAGTGACTATCTCTAACACTTCAATGACAATTTTGAGGTTTTTTCCGATTTCAAAAAAATCTATTTTTTGTACGATCGGGCTTATTTGTTTATTTACAATATCTGTTGCCAAGACGTCAGGTTATATTTACTGATTGCTAAGTCGGTAAGTAATTTCCTTACCGGTAAGTGAAATTAATATAATATATACTACCGATATTTCACAAAAATAAGTACAAAAGATAAGGTCATTTCTATGTGTTAAAAAAAAATAACATTATTTTCTGCACGATTGTTTTTAATTACACTTCAATTATAGTTATTAAGGTACCAAGGGTGTTATAAGGATAATAACGCACCGAGGTAGGGAGTGTACGTCGACCGAGGGCGTCATTATCCTATAACACCCGTGGTGCCTTCAACGTTTAATGCCCTGCAAGTCTATTATTTAATTCAAATTTTTTTTTTTTTGACATTTACGATTTATTATTTTGATATCTATTATGTTCAGAACGATTTGATTTAAAAGAGAGTAAAAATCAAAATTGTTTGTAAACGCCGCCGTTGCATAGCAACGCATTTTGTTTGTCAATAACGCTATCATAATTTGCTTGTTTTGGGTTGTATTATAATTTTATAATGCCCTAGGGCGTTATAGATATTCATAACGCCCTAGGGCGTTATTTTTCATTTAACGTATCTCAATATAGGGTGGTTATTGTAAAATAACAGACTTGTAGGACATTAAAATAATTTAATTTCTAGTAAATAAACGAAATGTCAAAATACAAATATCTTATTTGACAAGTTGTACTTGCCACGAAATATAAACGTGACTTTTGACTTTTCGTTTATTTAGTAGAAATTAAATTATTTTAATTGAAGTGCAATTTAATACGATTGTACAAAAACAGTATAAGCATCGCGAACCTTATAATCTCCGGCGGTAAACGTCCGTTACCGTTCTGATGATACTTAATATACTATTATTTCGACACTACGGAATAATATATATCTACCATATATTAGGTAAGTAACTAGATTACTTGACAAAAATAAAGTCGTATCTTTCATATGAAGTTTTTTAAAATTAGCTTTTCCTGAATAATTACGCCCTTCTGTAAAGCGTGCATTAAAATAATGTTTGAAATTATTTTTTTCAGACTCATTATAGTTTTTATCAATAGTTTTTACTCAATATGATATTTATGCAAAAGTCTTTTCATCCTCCGTGGCATCCCATAAATGTATCAAATAAACCACCCTTTATGACTTTTCAACAGTTATTAACGGTTGAAACTTAGCTTATAACTTCATCAGAAAATTTTAAAACTTTTTGCTTCTTGCTTAAAAAAAAATAAAATACCCTGATATGCATAAAAAAACCGCTGCCCAAGGAATCACTAGTTCCACATCCAGATTCTCTATCCAAGTCACTCACAACGAAAAAACTTTGTATGTGGAAATAATTGTTTATGGAACTTTAATAATATAATATTTGAAATCCTCTATCCCAAAAACCCATAAAACGATACCCCACATCGGTAGTAGGGTAGGGGTGGTGATAGGGGTTGGTAGTGGGGGGTGGATCAAGTAAAAAAATATTTTGAGTTTTCTGGTTCCTGTACATGCACTAAATCACATTTTTTTTTCATCCCCTTTAATTAGGAGGTGGGGGTGGTAATGGGGGTGGTTAATGCCAAAAATTTTTTTGAGACCTCAGCTTCTCTTGTATATACTAAATACCAATTTCATGGACTCTTACCTGCTTGATTTACCCATTTACCCCAAATTTACCCCAATTTACCCCCCAACCCTTCGACGTAACAAGATGAAAATATAATCTAGTTCTAGATCTCGTTAAAGTACATATGTGTACCAAATTTCAAGTCAATATCTTAAACGGTTCCAGAGTAAACTTGCGCACAAAAAAAAGTTACAGACAGACAGACAGACCGACAGACAGACCGACAGACAGACCGACAGACAGACCGACAGACAGACCGACAGACAGACCGACAGACAGACCGACAGACCTACCGACAGACAGACCGACAGACAGACCGACAGAGAGACAGAATTTTTTTTTTTTCGCTCAAATTTAAAATCTCGACGTTTCATGACATTTTAAGCCTATTTGGACAATAAAAATTTTTAAAAATTTTTTTGTCGTTACTATACTTCCACTGGACGTGGAAGTAATGAGCCGTTTTCTTCCATATGTATTTAATACCCTTCTCTCAAAATTATTCAGATTAAAAGTAATGTAAACTAAATGAACGGAAATAACAAAGAAGGTGGGAAATATTTAACAAATATAAAGTGGACTCGCCCCTTTAAAAGGGGGTAGCTTTCCAGGGAGGATTAATTTTGGAAAAGTTAATACTAGAAACTTTCCTTAATTTTTGCCAAGGAATCTACTTAGAAATATCCTCAACATTTTAGTTAATACCCTGTATAGGTGTACTTAAAATCACAAATTAATTATATTTATAATTACGATTTTTGCTGCTGAACGCACGGAAAAGAAAGACAGTCTATATAATCTTAGTGAAGTAAAAAAAGTAAAATGTATCAATAGATTTTTTGTTAAATAACAACAGTTTTTTTGTCATCTTATAGCAGATATAAATATTATTTAGTTACGAGTCCGGTTCTAAGCCAGCCATTAGATAAACACAATTAACATAAAATATTTAATTATCATAGCCAAAAATTATCATTGCCACAGCAAAAATATTACAGATACAGACATATTAGTTGGCTGCATAATATTTACCAAGCAGATGTACAGTGTTGCCAAGACTTAGGGATTCGTATAATGCATCGAATAAAATAGGGCATTGCAAAATGCGTCAAATATATTCACTGTATATATCGCTTATACACCGACAACTGTAGCGCCATCTGAACATCAATTTGTTGAACTACATCGCGTATGTTTTGAGAGAAAGGAGGTGCAATTTGATGCCCGGGCGAAATTTTGCCAATTGGCGGGATTTGTTGAGAATAACATAGTCTAGGTTTTATACACGCTTATTTTTACGAAGCCCGAAGGCGGGCTTCGTATGTGTGTTGTGGGCTTCGAGTAAGCGGCAGAATATACTGTTTTGGGCTTCGTATTGAGGCTTCATATGTCTATATATATATATATATATATATATATATATATATATATATATATATATATATATATATATATATATATATATATATATATATATATATATATATATATATATATATATATATATGTGCATTTGTATCGTGTCCGCCTCCTTACAAATTTGTGGCGCCCGCACCTCCACTAGAAATAATATAGATAGATTAGTTCTGTTTACATATACATAACCGCCAAATTTCACTTACCAAGGGCACGCGGAGAGGGGAAAGGATTTTTATCTTTTTTTACATACACTTTTTTGTTCATACGATTGGTATGTTTACACCTCGTTATATAAATAGTACCTCTCTGACTCAATGTATTTAAAACTGTTATAGATAACGGTAGACTTTGCCTCCTTCGAGGTTGCCAGACTTCTATAGTGTAAAATGCTCTAGCGCTTGCGCAATTAGTTACGCTATGCAATCGTGTGCGTTTGTTATTATGATGATTCATATTGTGTAAGTTATACTCTATCAGATTACATTGGTGTTTTACCCGATAATGTGCGATTATCTGTTTTAAAATGAACCGTTCACGCTAAATATCTATTGTAGAATAATGTATGTAATTCAAAATATGTTCTTAAGGGAATTATTATTACTATTTAAAATGCTTTTCAAAAGACATCACTGAATCAGTTCAATTTTGTAACACAATTGTTACATATTAGTTCACGTAAATTTAGATATTTTAGAAGAAATAATTTATAAAGTAATAATATTTGGGATGCGTAATCTAGATAAGGTTCGAAATAGATACCCGAATAGTTCCCCACAATTTAGGGGTGAAACGTCCGTAATGATTATGAATAGAGCTGCTTCGGCCATATTACGGGGACTTAACGCTGGTTTTTCACTTTTATCTTGTAAACCGTTCGTCGAAAGAGAAAAAAGTATAGGAAATAAAAAAATCGTCATGTTAAATTCTGCATAAAAAATGTACTATTAACCTTGTAGCTTATCCTCACCTATTTCGCGCTAACAGCGTCCGAACAGAGGTGTAGTTTGGGGCGCAGAGGTAAAAATCCATCCTATTCCAAGTTTGACTCCGAATATCTTAAAACCGGTTACTTTAACGAGAAAAATGCTCAGGAATGAATTTATTGAGCAGAATTTTCTCTATTAGATGCATATATAGAAGGTTTTGTCGCAAGTAGTTTATGTATTTTCCCCTTCTTTGCAATTATATTAGAGGATAATCTGTACTGTTCACACAAAAGAAGATTTGGAGTCATATTTCAACTCTGAGCTTGCTTCAATTCCACTTCTTCTCTTCAATAAGAAACGGTTAATGAGGAAAATTAAGAAATCGTCTGTATGATATTTTCAATGCTGTACGAGAAAGGCCAATAGATTTTTCCAATTGCCAGTTCATTGTTGATGGCGGCAATTTGATTCATCGTGTAGTATGGCCGAAGCAGCTTTATTCGAAAACATTACTGCCAAAAAGTGGCTGTAGTGTTTGACGGATATGCTGACTGCAGTATGAAGAGCATCGAAAGACAGCAGCGTCTTTTGAAACGCATTTCACCGGAAATTGTTTTTCATGAGAACACGCCACTGACTGAAACGCAAAATAAAATGGAACGGTTTATTTCGCAATTGGTGGAGAGATTTAAAAACGAGGGAATCAAAACAATTACTGCTGTAGACGACGTTGACGTACTCATAGTTCAAACCGCCTTAAACGAATCTCATGGAAACGATACAGTGGTCATCCTCGGACAAAATATTGATCTTCTCGCATTGATTATCGCTCTCGCACCTGAAGATAAAGATATCCGTTTCTTAAGAGAGGCTCAGAGATAAATAAAAAATAAAGATTACAGTTCTCGTGACTTGCAGTCCTCGGAAGTTTTAAAAAGCTGTATGGCCACACGTTCAGTGGATGCGATAACACTTCAGCTTTCTTTGGTAAAGGAAAAGTGCAAACGGTGGAATGCGTCAATAAAAAAAAGATCTCGAAGAGGTTGTCCGTATATTCAACAACCGTAGCTCAACGAAAAAAGAAATTACATCTTTGAATCATCAAAGATTCATTATCTTCAATAAGTTAGTCCGCCAATCTAGTACTACTGGGATTCTACGAAGACTGCCAGCAACATCCGAGGCATTACGTCAACATTCTTGCAGAGTATTTCTCCAAATTCATGTTTGACGAGGAGAAAACTTGGAACCAACGGAATGCAGAAAAGCAGAAAATAATATAAAATATTTCAAAGAGATGATATACTTAAAGAAGTAAAATGTTCAAAACTTAATCATTTTGGAGCAAAAATGTAAATATTTCCCTCCAGCAAGAGAAAAATTTTTGAATTGTTTAAAAATTTTTGAAAAGCATTCGAGATGACTCCAACAAACTATCATTAATTAGTATAGCAAAATTTATGATTAACCAACAAATATATTCTAGAGTTTTGGTCTCGAATGCTTTTTAAAACATTTTTATTTCTTGCTAGAGGGAAATATTTACATTTACTAGTGAAATATTTTGTCGAACTCCTCTATATGTTTCCTTAAATATATAAGGAATAAGAAACCAGACTGCAACCAACAGCTATTCTCCGGACTAATGCCCCGCCGAGCGCTGAATTACGAGTTACAAGCCTGGCCGCGTTAAGTACAATAACTATGTATTGCCACAAAACGCTAAGTTTCGATTGTAATAGACACCAGCCGAAAGACTTTTTTCCCATTCAAAGGAGCTCTCGTGCCAGCCATCTCATACCACTTGCAGACTGCAGTTTCGAGCTATTGGCTCTCGTCAGTACAAGGTAGGTCTGAGATGGCTGTAACGAGGCATTTGTTCACTCTTGGTACATGACGAGATTTATAAAATCACGACATGCAACAAAAATGACAGGCTCCATCTAGCGGCTGATATCCATTACAATCGAAATAGCAGTAGCCCTGACATGGGCACAGTTAGTAGATATGCTTCTAGAGGGCAGAATATTTACTAGTGAAATATTTTGTCGAACTCCTCTATATGTTTCCTTAAATATATAAGGAATAAGAAACCAGACTGCAACCAACAGCTATTCTCCGGACTAATGCCCCGCCGAGCGCTGAATTACGAGTTACAAGCCTGGCCGCGTTAAGTACAATAACTATGTATTGCCACAAAACGCTAAGTTTCGATTGTAATAGACACCAGCCGAAAGACTTTTTTCCCATTCAAAGGAGCTCTCGTGCCAGCCATCTCATACCACTTGCAGACTGCAGTTTCGAGCTATTGGCTCTCGTCAGTACAAGGTAGGTCTGAGATGGCTGTAACGAGGCATTTGTTCACTCTTGGTACATGACGAGATTTATAAAATCACGACATGCAACAAAAATGACAGGCTCCATCTAGCGGCTGATATCCATTACAATCGAAATAGCAGTAGCCCTGACATGGGCACAGTTAGTAGATATGCTTCTAGAGGGCAGAATATTTACTAGTGAAATATTTTGTCGAACTCCTCTATATGTTTCCTTAAATATATAAGGAATAAGAAACCAGACTGCAACCAACAGCTATTCTCCGGACTAATGCCCCGCCGAGCGCTGAATTACGAGTTACAAGCCTGGCCGCGTTAAGTACAATAACTATGTATTGCCACAAAACGCTAAGTTTCGATTGTAATAGACACCAGCCGAAAGACTTTTTTCCCATTCAAAGGAGCTCTCGTGCCAGCCATCTCATACCACTTGCAGACTGCAGTTTCGAGCTATTGGCTCTCGTCAGTACAAGGTAGGTCTGAGATGGCTGTAACGAGGCATTTGTTCACTCTTGGTACATGACGAGATTTATAAAATCACGACATGCAACAAAAATGACAGGCTCCATCTAGCGGCTGATATCCATTACAATCGAAATAGCAGTAGCCCTGACATGGGCACAGTTAGTAGATATGCTTCTAGAGGGCAGAATATTTACTAGTGAAATATTTTGTCGAACTCCTCTATATGTTTCCTTAAATATATAAGGAATAAGAAACCAGACTGCAACCAACAGCTATTCTCCGGACTAATGCCCCGCCGAGCGCTGAATTACGAGTTACAAGCCTGGCCGCGTTAAGTACAATAACTATGTATTGCCACAAAACGCTAAGTTTCGATTGTAATAGACACCAGCCGAAAGACTTTTTTCCCATTCAAAGGAGCTCTCGTGCCAGCCATCTCATACCACTTGCAGACTGCAGTTTCGAGCTATTGGCTCTCGTCAGTACAAGGTAGGTCTGAGATGGCTGTAACGAGGCATTTGTTCACTCTTGGTACATGACGAGATTTATAAAATCACGACATGCAACAAAAATGACAGGCTCCATCTAGCGGCTGATATCCATTACAATCGAAATAGCAGTAGCCCTGACATGGGCACAGTTAGTAGATATGCTTCTAGAGGGCAGAATATTTACTAGTGAAATATTTTGTCGAACTCCTCTATATGTTTCCTTAAATATATAAGGAATAAGAAACCAGACTGCAACCAACAGCTATTCTCCGGACTAATGCCCCGCCGAGCGCTGAATTACGAGTTACAAGCCTGGCCGCGTTAAGTACAATAACTATGTATTGCCACAAAACGCTAAGTTTCGATTGTAATAGACACCAGCCGAAAGACTTTTTTCCCATTCAAAGGAGCTCTCGTGCCAGCCATCTCATACCACTTGCAGACTGCAGTTTCGAGCTATTGGCTCTCGTCAGTACAAGGTAGGTCTGAGATGGCTGTAACGAGGCATTTGTTCACTCTTGGTACATGACGAGATTTATAAAATCACGACATGCAACAAAAATGACAGGCTCCATCTAGCGGCTGATATCCATTACAATCGAAATAGCAGTAGCCCTGACATGGGCACGAGAGCTCCTTTGAATGGGAAAAAAGTCTTTCGGCTGGTGTCTATTACAATCGAAACTTAGCGTTTTGTGGCAATACATAGTTATTGTACTTAACGCGGCCAGGCTTGTAACTCGTAATTCAGCGCTCGGCGGGGCATTAGTCCGGAGAATAGCTGTTGGTTGCAGTCTGGTTTCTTATTCCTTATATATTTAAGGAAACATATAGAGGAGTTCGACAAAATATTTCACTAGTAAATATTCTGCCCTCTAGAAGCATATCTACTAACTGTGCCCATGTCAGGGCTACTGCTATTTCGATTGTAATGGATATCAGCCGCTAGATGGAGCCTGTCATTTTTGTTGCATGTCGTGATTTTATAAATCTCGTCATGTACCAAGAGTGAACAAATGCCTCGTTACAGCCATCTCAGACCTACCTTGTACTGACGAGAGCCAATAGCTCGAAACTGCAGTCTGCAAGTGGTATGAGATGGCTGGCACGAGAGCTCCTTTGAATGGGAAAAAAGTCTTTCGGCTGGTGTCTATTACAATCGAAACTTAGCGTTTTGTGGCAATACATAGTTATTGTACTTAACGCGGCCAGGCTTGTAACTCGTAATTCAGCGCTCGGCGGGGCATTAGTCCGGAGAATAGCTGTTGGTTGCAGTCTGGTTTCTTATTCCTTATATATTTAAGGAAACATATAGAGGAGTTCGACAAAATATTTCACTAGTAAATATTCTGCCCTCTAGAAGCATATCTACAAATATTTACATTTTTGCTCCAGAATAATCTAGGTTTTTAAAATATCTTTGGAAGGTGGAAGATTACACTGGTCAACATTCAGTTTGAAAAAATACACCGGACTCTACCTAGGTACCCAGGGGTTTTGGGGTCACTGATTCCGTTGCCGAGGTCGGTTAAGCTCTATCACGTCAGGTTCAAGGTCATTTGAAGGTCAACCTAAGAAAAGGTTTTTGAAAAAATCTAAAAAAATTCACACATAGGCTCTTGGGGGGTCTCTGAGTCCGAATCCGATGTCGGTTGACCTTTATCACCTCATGTTCAAGGTCATTTGAAGGTTAAAGTAAGAAAAGGAGGTGAAAAAAATTAGAAAAAATTTATACGAATGCTCACCTGCCTACTTATTGTCTGTTTATCTGTCTGCCCTTATACCTGCACACCTGTTTGTTTGCTTGTTAGTCTGTATTTATCATCCGCCTGCATTTTCTCTCTGTCCATCTATTTGACATCCTGCCTTTCTGTCAGTAATTCTGTCTGACTGAATGACTAAATGTTTCTATCTGACAGTCTGTCTGCCTCCTTGTCAGTTTGTCTGACTCAGGAAACCATTAAATTACTTTGACCCTGACAGGATTGAGCTCAGGGCCGGTTTTAGGTAACCGGAGGCCCTAAGCTCTAGGTATGTTTTTCGTTGAAGCTTTCTCTTCTAATAAAATAAACGTGCATATCTGCGTATGAAATCTGAGTTCTGAGGCCCCCTAAATGCGAGGCCCTAAGCTGGCGTTTACTCAGCTTATAGGCAAAACCAGCACTGATTGAGCTCCAAGTGAGTGAAGCCAACGTTCGTGGTACTCTTTACTTGCATGTTCGCTCTGCTTCTGCAACTATACCTAAAGGTCATCCTTTCACAGAAGAAAATAGGTAGGTGATTCATTGAGTTAAATATATTTGCACTGAGATAGCCGAAGAATCTTCATGTGCAGCTAAAGCTGGCGGACGAATGCTGGCTTGAAATGACCTCAGAATTACCTTGAAATGACCTCTGGATGCCTCTTTTTTTTAAGGGTAAGCGAACAATGGATTCGGACTCAGCGACCCGAAAAACCTGTGTGAATTTTTTCAGATTCTTTCAACCACCTTTTCTTACTTTAACCTTCAAATTACCTTGAAACTGACGTGATAGAGGTCAACCGACATCGAATGCAGACTCAGCGACTCAAAAAACCTATATATAAGTTTTTCAGATTTTTTGACAGCTTCTCCTCTGTTTTTCTCAAATTAACCTTGAAATGATCTCCGGATGCCTTTTAAGGGTAAACGAACACCGGATTCGGACTCACCGATCCCAAAAACCTACGCGTGAATTTTTTCAGATTTTTTCAATCACCTTTTCTTAGTTTGACCTTCAAGTGACCTTGAAACTGACGTGATAGAGGTCAACCGGCATCGGATACAGACTCAGCGACCCAAAAACCCTATATGTAAATTTTTTCAGATTTTTTAACAGCTTCCTCTCCGTTTTTCTCAAATTAACCTTGAAATGACCTCCGGATGCCTTTTAAGGGTAAGCGAACACCGAATTCGGACTCAGCGACCCCAAAAACCTATGTGTAAATTTTCTCAGATTTTTTTCAACCACCTTTTCTTAGTTTGACCTTCAGATGTCCTCGAACCTGACGTGATAGAGCTTAACCGACCTCGGCATCGGAATCAGCGACCCCAAAAACCCCTGGGTACCTAGGTAGAGTCCTGTGTATTTTTTTAAACTAAATGTTGACCTGTGTTATTATTATTCTTTTATTTTTTTCAGCCGCTACGCGGCATCGTGCGTAACTTTTCCATTCGTGCGTAATATGCTTCTTACAATTCTCATTACGTAATATACTATAAACAAATACCTTTTTTAATTTGCTCTAAGCTATAAAGGGGTACAAAAATATTTGTTTCTGAACAAAATAAACGTTTTTTTATTCCCAAATTGAAAAAATTTAAAAACCCATTGATCTCTAGAAAGTATTATTTCTGTGTATAAAAGTTATTTATATTTTTAGTAAGATAATTTTAGTTACCATATCTATAGATGTATTTAGGAATAGTATGCCTCTTTACTATGTTGCCAAGTTTAGGAGGCGATATCGCTACTTTATTGTAAGGAAGCATTTAATACCTATATACATCAAGTGTTTAAAACAGCAGCGCCACCTGGTAAAAAATGTAGTGGACTATGGTGTATGTTTATATATGTTTATAGGTATTTTCCGCCTCCAAAAAAAGTGTCGTTAAATGCTTCTATCTCTCTATTTCTTCCCTTTTTGTCATAATCTTATATGCGCACCAATAAAGCTGATCATTATTGATAATAATGAGTCATGAATTTACTAATTATCAAGATATTAGCGATGAAAACAACACAAAACGTCTCCGCCTCCGAAATCGGAGGCGAATGCGTAAAATCGGAGGCAAACACCACCTAACCATATAACATTCGGAGGTGTATGAGTACTAAATGCATGTATATATATATATATATATATATATATATATATATATATAT